>JAHRHZ010000034.1:6887253-6910323 GCA_024137785.1 Ginglymostoma cirratum | reverse complement strand
TAGAGCTCATTCTAATGACATTCTTGCAAGGCGTTGAAGAATATATTGGTCACGGTTAAATAGTTGCTACTCAGTGTATAAAATGTGCATAGAATAGAACAGAATATCCTTCTAGTACAGAAGTGCAGGATTACAGTGAAAAGTTTTTACAATGGCTGATTCTAATGGCACCATAGAGGTGTAGAATATAAGATTTGTGATAGCGATAGTTGTGTGAATTTGAGCAGAGGAGGTTGAGTGGTTGTAGCAGAATGAGGGGAAGCAGAGGCACGTCAGGCTCTTGCTCTTAATATAAAGACTAAAGTTGTAAGCAGTAGATAAAAGAGTACAATTCTTACCTTAAGAATTCTGGTAAGATTATTGAACTATTTTTGTGGTTAAATCCATGTCCTGAACCCAAACATCTGACTTTGACATTTTCTGAAGAAGGGTCTCGACCCGAAACGTCAACTTTCCTGCTCCTCTGATGCTGCTTGGCCTGCTGTGTTCATCCAACTCCACAATGTTTTATCTCAGATTCTCCAGCATCGGCAGTTCCTACTATCTGTGATAATATCACACAGTTTTTTAATGGAGAATGAGGCAGTCCAGCACAAGGTCCCAATCGTGATGGATGTGTCATCTCCTGTTGTAATTATATCTAGCTAGCTGATGTTAATTACATTTATTGCTGTCATTGCAGTAAACCTTAACTTGTCTTGTTAGGTGCCTCTTCTTGTTAAGACTCACCTGAGGTTGTTTGCTGCCACTGATTATCAGACAGGATCTTTGGTTTAGAAGAGAAAGGAGGACTGGGAGCCGTTTAAGTGAAATTGATTAACTTTTTTTATTTAACTTAGCTTTAACTTTTGTCTTCCTTCATTTGGGAGCTTTAAAGAAAAATGAATTTCAACCCGTTGCATTAGTCTGGACTCTGTAAATGCAAGGACAGAGGTCATATCACTCCCTGAAGCCCTTCCTTTATGTATACACAGCATCACATTGAAGATACAGCGTGGAAATATTCAACCACTTGAGCCTCCTCCCATCTTTTGTCATCTAAATCTACCATTTTAACCCGCCATTCACATCTTTGCCATCCATATGTCTAGCTTCTCTTTAAATACATCAATACTATTGGCTTTGACCGCTCCCTGTGGGACCAAATTCAGCCTTCTCACCTCTGTTAGAGCAAAGATGTTTTGCCTGATTTCCCAATCGGTTTTCTCGGTGACTATTGATGGCCTCTAGTTATGTTTTCCTCCATAAGAGGAAACATGATCTCTTGTACTTATTCTATCAAAAACACCTTCATAATTTAAAGAGCTCACCCACCTGGCCTTTACTCAAGAGAAAGGAGAACCGCCCTATCTGTCTTTTCCTGATATATGTATGCCCCCTTCGTTTCTGGTGTCATCATTATCCAGATTCTCTGTAGCCCCTGCTGTGCCTGCATTTCCCCTTTTAGTAAGATAGTGCAAGTTCCTATCTTTGAAAATGCCTTACTCCACCTCCCTTTACTTCTCCCGCTCAGGCACAAGAGATTTTTCTTTCCAGCCACTACACTGGTTCTTCCTGCCTTTGAAGAACAGAAGCAGGCCACTCAGCCCATCCAGCTTGGCCTGCCATTCAATATGATCATGGTGGATTGAAACTTCAATGCCTTTTACTCACCCAATCCCTGTAACCCCATACATCATTGATAATCAGAAATCTATCAACCTGTACCTAAACGTACCTAAAAGACTGACTCTCCACAACACTCTGTGGTGGAGAATTCCAAAGGCTCACAACCCTCTGAGTAGAAAAACTTTCTCATCACCTCAGATCTAAATGGCATCCCTCTTATTTTTACATCATACCCACTGGTTTTAGACTCCCCAACCAGGGGAAACATCTTACCTGCATTTAACCTTTCAGTATTTTGTAAGTTTCAATTAGATCAACTCCTATTCATTGAAACTTGAGACAGGACAGGCCCAGTTTGCTCAATACCTCTTCATAGGACATTCCTATCATCCTGGGAATAAGTCTGGTGAACCTTTGTTGCACTTTCTCTGTGGCAATAATATTATTCCTGAGATAAGGAGACCAAAACTGCATATAATGTGACATACCAAGCTCCCTTGCTTGCCGAGCTGGCTTGTTCTCGTTCAGACATTTCATCACCATGCTAGATGACATCTTCAGTGGAGCCTCCAATGAAACGATGTTTACACTGTTTGGCCTGTTATGGTGAGTGGTGTCATTTATGGTTTTGATCTGTATGGGTTTGTATATTGGGTCCAACTCTATATGTTTGTTGTCCAATTACAGTTATGGTTCTCCACCCATAATGTAATCAACAAACATATCGAATTGGACCCCATATACAAACCTATACAGATCAAAGCTGGAAAGGACACTACTCACCATAATGGACCAAGCAGTATAAATTCCAAGTGGAATAGAACAACATTGCTTCATTGGAGGCTCCACTGATGAAGTCACCTAGCATGGTGACGAAATGTCTGAACGAGAGCAAGCCAGCTTGGTGAACAAGTCAACAACCTCACCCACAACCCGAGCTACAGATCTTTGCCAAAACTTTGAATACCAGGCTCCCATCAAAGCAAAACTTCACTATTCCTGCACTCAATTTTTCTTCTGATAAATGCTAACATTCCATTAGCCTTCCTAATAGCTTGCTGCATCCATGTGTTAGTGTTCAGTGACTTGTCCACAAGGACACCTAATTCTCTTTCTGCACCTACACTTTCCAACCTTTTACCATTTATAAAGTACTCTGCATATCAGTTTCCCCTACCAAAGTGGATGTCCTCACACTTTTCCACACTACATTCCATCTGCCATGTACTTGCCCAGTCATTAAGCCCATTCAAGTCTTCCTGAGGCTATTTTACATCTTCCTACTTAGCTTTGTATCATCCACAAATTTGGAAATGTCACATTTGGTCCCTACCTTCAAATCGTTGGTATATATTGTGAGCAACTGGGGTCTAAGTACTGAACATCGAGATACCCCACCAGTCACAGCCTGCCAACATAAGAATGATCCATGTATTCCTATTCTCTGTTTCTGTCTAGTCAGTAATTCCTCTGTGCCAGTGCATTACCTGCTATCCTGTGTGCTTTAATCTTTTTAACACCCCCAGCCTCCCTGGGGGGATTTTATCAAAAGCCTTCTGAAGATCTTGTTTTATAAGATCTGAAAACATACCCAGGGAAGAATGGGAACAGTGGAGCCTTAGGGATATTACTGAAGCCAACAAAATGAAAGCTTTGCATGCTAAGTGAGTCCCCAGTGATTGTAGGATACAATACACATAGACTACATCACCACTAATTTCTGTCAACTTGGCAGCATTATGACTGAATGCTGTCCCCTCACCATCTCTTGAAATTAATCCAAGTGTGACAACACACCGAACTGTAGCCAGAAGGGATTTGGCTCTACAAAATAAACTCTTAAAGAGAATAAGCGGGAGAATATCATGTATTTAGATCACCTGTCTTGGGAACTCAAGATATCTCGAAGGACGTCACAACGAATGTGGGTCAACATCAGGTCCAGGTTCGTCTTTAAGTCAACCACCATCCCAAATTGGAACTATCTTGCCTTTCCTTAACTATCCCTGGGTCAGGATCCTAGAACTTCCCACTTTCCGAATGGGCTGCAGTGACACAAGAAGGCAGCTCACCATCGCTTTCTCTGGGGCAGTTAGAGATGGACAATAAATGTTGTTCCAGCCAGTGATTCCCACAATCCCCAGAGAGATAAAAACAAACATTGCAATGTATGAAACACAGGACCAATTTGTGTGCACAGCAAAATTCCACAAAACACACACCATCTAATCTGTGTTTTCTTTTAATCCAGTTAGTTTGAGAATAAAGTTTGGTTAAAGTACTGGGGAGAATGCATCTGCTTTTCTTCCAATAGGGCAGAGGGATCTGTCCTTTCCATCTGACAGCGATGCAGAGGTCTCAGTTTGATGCTCCAGCTCAAAGACACATTGTCCCAGCAGCTAAACTCTCACCAATGGCCATTAACATCACAACACAACTCACAAATGCTGTTAAAACTGAAAGAACTGCGGATGCCGTAAATCAGGAACAAAAACAAAGTTGCTGGAAAAGCTCAGCAGGACTGGCAGCATCTGCGAAGAAAAAATTAGAGTTAATGTTTCATGTCTGGTGACCCTTCCTCAGAACGTGCGGAAGGGTCAGCAGACCCGAAACATTAACTCTGATTTTTTTCTTCACAGATGCTGCCAGACCTGCTGAGCTTTTCCAGCAACTTCTCCTTTTGTTATAAATGCTGCTCCCTCACTTGCTCCAGAATCTAATTATTGTCATTAGTATCTAGCTCTGTAGCCAGAAGGAATTTTCGTTCCAAAATCAGACTCACATGCACAGCGATAGGTTTTGTTAATGTTTAACAGCGTTCTTTGTTCAACTCAGAGACTTTTGTAGAGCAGGGAGATAGGGTGGCTGTAAATAACAATCATCTTCGGCCATTTAATAGCCTGACTATGTATGGACAGATTTAATTGCCAAGACTGTCACATTTATGAAGGATTGCTACATTGGCCTGGAGCAACCAGCTGCAAGAGGGATGTGTGTGTGTGTGTGTTACTGACCTTATGGTTGTAATTCCTTTGTATCCAAGCTTGTCTTCTGATTGACTCTCGTTATTATTGTCATATCCATTTTGAAATTAAACACAGCGGTTAAAGCCTTGATGGAGGATTTCATCGATGTCAATCCCTTAAAAAATTAAATTAACTTTTTAAAGACTTTCAATCAGCTTATTTTTCAGTTCATACTTTACTTCAGTGTGCATTGCAGTTCAAATGTGAGCACATCGTTTCAGTGTGTGTGTTCCAGTTCACACTGTGCACTCTATTTCAAATGTGTATTTCAGTTCAATGCAAGTGCTCTATTTCAGTGTGTAAGCTGTAGATCAGTGTTTATGCTATAATTTAGTTTCAGCACAAATTTCAGTGTGTACTGTAGCTCAATAACTATGCCTAATCTCCATGTGTGCACTTTAATTCACAGGGGACATTGTTTTTAGTGCAGTTCTCTAGTTCAGTTTGTGCACTCTATCTCAGTGTGTGTGCTGTAGCTCACTGTGTGTGTTACAGTTGGCTGTGCCTGCTGTGTTTCAGCGTGCGTGCTTGAGCTCACAACATGCATTATATTTTGCATTGTGCGGTCTAGTTCACTGCCTGCAAGTGTACTCTATTTCAGTGTGTGTGCTGTAGTTTGGAATGTGGCCCCTATTTCCATGTCTGCCACCTCGTTCAATGTGTGCCCTATAGTTCACAGAATGCCTCAAATGTGGAATGATGCCAAAAAGACAAAGTTAAGAGCGCTCTAATTGAATGCACAAGGTATTTGCAGTAAGATAGGTGATCTAGAAACACAAACAGAGTGAAATGGTTCTGATATAATTACCATTACAGGAACATGACTGCATGGTGACCAGGACTGGGAACTGAATATTCAAGAATATTCCGAGTTTAGGACGGACAGACAAGGCGGAAAACGAGGTGCAGCTGATAATACAAGGTGGGTTCAGTACATCAGTAAACGAGCATCTTAGATCAGAAGATTCATTTGTGCAATCTGTTTGGCTGGAGCTAAGAAACAGCAAGGGGCAGCACACATTGGGTTGGAGTTAATTTTAAGCAGTAGAGGTAGTGTAGGACATAATAATACATAAGACCATGAGAAATAGGAGCAGGAGTAGGCCATCTGGCCCTTTGAGCCTGCTCCACCATTCAATAAGATCATGGCTGATCTTCTCGTGGAGTCAGCTCCACTTACCCACCCTCTCACCATATCCCTCAGTACCTTTACTGTTCAAAAGTCAATCTATCTTTGCTTTAGAAACGTTCAACGAGGTAGCCTGAACTGCTTCACTGGGCAGGGAATTCCACAGATTCACAACCCTTTGGGTGAAGAAGTTCCTCCCCAACTCAGTCCTAAATCTGCTGCCCCTTATCTTGAGGCTATGCCCCCTGGTTCTAGTTCCATTTTCCAGTGGAAACAACATCCCTGCTTCTATCTTATCTATTCCCTTCATAATTTTATATGTTTCTATAAGATCGCACTCCCCACCTCATTTTTCTAACTTCCAATGAGTAAAGTCGCAGTCTGCTCAATTTCTTCTCATAAGCCAACCCTCTCAACTCTGGAATCAATCTGGCAAATCTCCCCTGCACCCCCTCCAGTGCCAGTGTATCCTTTCTCAAGTAAGGTGACCAAAACTGTACACAGTACTCCAGGTGTAGCCTCACCAGCACACTATACAGCTGCAGCATAACCTCCCTGTTTTTAAACTCCATCTCTCTAGCAATGAAGTACAATATTCTATTTGCCTTCTTCATTACCTGCTGCACCTGCAAACCAACATTTTGTAATTCAAGCACAAGGACACTTAGATCCCTTTGCACAGCAGTGTGCTGCAATTTTTCATCATTTAAGTATTGGTCCATTTTGCTGGATGACCTCACAGGAGATGAGAGATGTGTGTAGCATGGGTAACCCAGTTATTATGAGTGACTTCAACCTGCATAAAGATTGTATCAACCGTTTGAATACTAAATCTGTGTAGGATGACTTTTTGGAGTGTGGTAAGAGTTGTTTTCTAGAGCAGAATGTTGAGGACTCATTTACACGGCTTGTTATTTTAGATCTTCTATTATGTAACAAAAAAAGGGCTAATTAACAACCTTGTATAAAACAAAGATGCTGGAAACCTGAAACAAAAACAGAAATTGCTGGAGAAACTTAGCAGGTCTGGCAGCATCTGTGGAGAGAAAACAGATATAACACTTTCTGTCCAGTGAACCTTCTTTAGAACTGATAGAGGTATAGGTGTAGGTATACCACCTTTTCTTAGCTTCTATCAATTCTGTCACTATACAGAAAGTGTCTGCTTTCTCTGCACAGATGCTGCCAGACCTGCTGAGTTTCTCCAGCAATTTCCGCTTTTGTTTCTAATTCACAATGTGACAGAAGGTGACATTGTGTTTGAAACTGAGGAAGCAAGAATGTCAAATTTGAGTCATTAAAATTTTGAAGGCGTGAGGGGCAAATTACTGAGGTAGATTGGGAAAACACATTAAAAGGCATGACTCTGTAAGGCAACGGATTGTCTTTAAAGGATTGCTACATGGCTTACAGCAACTATACATTCCTGCAGAAACTCGAAATAAAGGTCAGTCAACTGTGCTTGCCAAAGGAAGCTAAGGATTGTATAAGATTTAAGCTTTTGGAGTTTTGCAAGCAACTCCCTGCTATAGGAATGATTTTGTGAAACTAAAAAGGGTTTAGAAAAGATTTACAAGGATATTACCAGAGTTGGAGGGTTTGATCTATAGGGAGAAGCTGAATAGGCTGGGGCTATTTTCCCTGTAGTGTTGCAGGCTGAGGGGTAACTTTATAACGGTTTATAACATCATGAGAGACATAGATAAGATAAATAGGCAAGGTCTTTTCCCTGGGTTAGGGAAAATCCAAAACTAGAGGGCATAGATATAAAGTGAGAGGGGAAAGATATAAAAGGGACCTAAGGGGCAACTTTTTCCCACAGAGGTTGGTGCGTGTATGGAATGATCAGCCAGAGGAAGTGGTGGAGGCTGGTACAATTACAACATTTAAAAGGCATCTGGATGCGTATATGAATAGGGATATGGGCCAAATGCTGGCAAATGGGACAAGATTTATATAGGATATCTGGTTGGCATAGACAAGTTGGACCAAAGGGTCTGTTTCCGTGCTGTATATCTCTATGACTCTAAAAGTCTTATTAAGTGGCTAGAAAGAGTAATAAATCTGAGAATTGGGAAGATTTTCAGATGCACTAAAGGAGGACCAAGAAACAAAGTGGATAGGAAAAGGAAGAATAGAATATGAATGCAATCTAGCGAAAAAAAGTAAAAATGAACTATAGAAGATCCTACAGGTGTATAAAAAGGTAACGTTCAGTGACGTCAATCTGGTTAAGTGTATGTGCTGCCTATTTCAGTGTGTTCTGTCTACTTCAGTGTGTGTTGTCTATTTCAGTGTGCGTACTCTAGTATGCTCTAGAATGCATGCATTCTAGTGCATTGTGCACATCCTAGTTCAGTGTATGGTCTGTAATTTAGTACATGTGCTCACATTCATTGTGTCTGATCTATTTCATTGTGTGTATTCTATTTTCAAATATGCTCTCTATTTCAGAGTGTGGAGTTCAGTTCAGTGTGCAAGCTCTGTTTCACGGTGCACACGTTATTTCTGTGGGGGCAGTTTATTTTAGTGTGTATGCTGAAGATCAGGCATGCGTTAAATTTCAGTGCGAGCAACTTATTTCAGAGTGCGCACTCTTAGTTCAGCATGTGATCTATTTCAGTACGTACTCTCCATTTCAGTGCATACTGTAAAGACCACATCTTATTGTGCTTTAATTTGATTATAGGCTGAAATTTACGACAAAGGATTGAGGAAAGAATTCCTGTACTTTTAAAAAACAAGTTACTGAATCTCATTGGAAGTTGTATGTACACTGTTGCTTTGCAGGCAGTGGGGACAAGTGCAAATAGATGGTACAGCACTGGGGTAGGTATACAAAGTGAAGCTCAGCTGGTAACAGGTAGCTGATTGGTTTCTGACAATTTGACAAATTGTGGATGCAAGAGGACATTGGCCTGACAACTCTCTGATTTTTTTTTTCTATTCATTTTGTGGGATGTGGGTGTTGCTGGCTGGGCCAGCATTTCTTGCCCATCCCTAGTTGCCCTTGAGAAGGTGGTGGTGAGCTGCCTTCTTGAACTGCTGCATTCCTTCTGTTGTGTGTTGACCCACAATTCCATTAGGGAGGAAGTTCCAGGATTTTGACCCAGCAACAGTGAAGGAATGGTGATATATTTCCAATTCAGGATGGTGAGTGACTTAGAGGGGAACTTGTAGGTGATGGTATTCCATGTATCTGCTGCCATTGTCCTTCTAGATGGAAGTGATCATGGGTTTGGAAGGTGCTTTCTCAGGATCTTTGGTGAATTTCTGCAGTGCATCTTGTAGATAGTACACACTGCTGCGACTGAGCGTCGGTGGTGGAGGGAGTGAATGTTTGTGGATTGGTTTCTGGTAGGTGTGAACAGTATCCAACCTTAGGGCCTCTCGAAGGTCGGGGGGAAGGTGGTGTTCTTTGGTGAAAATACATGAAGCTAAAGAAAGCTGGTGGTTTTCTCTTCCCAGTTGCCATAAGCTGTTACTTTCTACCAGTAAGTCAGGGACCTCATAATTTATGAACCAGTCACTCTGTGCCTCCTGTAGGGAAGTGAGAGAACTGAAGGACTTGGGAACAAAAGTAATAGTCCATGGAATTCTGAGGACTAGTGTTATTGAACTGTTTCACCAGTACTTTTTTCCCTCCACCCATAACACCATTTTTTTTTTGTCTGTATGTGTGCTGTGGTGGGCTTTTAGATATGGGTTGGCGTTTTAACTTGTAACCAATATGTTGACAATTTGAAGTGGTTTACCTCTGGTTAGAATCTATTTATTTGTAATTAATGATAGCTCTTGTTAAGTACAGAAACTTAGTGCATATTTTCTGCTCACCTAAGTCTCAGGCAAGTAAATTTGGCACTTAATATTCTTTGATAAAATTTTTAACTTTTACTGGGACTAATGGAGATTGATTTCTGATGTACTACCTCAGTGGGGTATTGGAAAGTTTAAAGGCACATCCAGGGTTGATTTTGAAATAAAGACAAAGATTTGGGTGTGGCTTTGGTAAATGATAGCAGTAAAGAAAACTGAGTTGCAAATAAGAAATGCTCCTGGAAGTTACAAAGGATTTCCTGCAGGTGGCAGAATTGTTCCTGATAGTCTAAGGTGATCTCTCAAAACCCAACTTGACTGAATTGGCAGGTAAACTGGAGGTAGCATTTCCTGACGGATCTAGCAGGCCATAAACTAATTAAGCTATTAGCACAGGGGCTGGTTTTAGTAGCTATCCGGAAGAGATGAGGTACCAAAACACTGGAAAGAGGTACAATACAGTTACAATGAACAAAGCTTGTGGGTGAGGAGAAAATGAAGAAGCTAGTGATAGCAGAGAAAGATAAAGAAAAGGAATTGGCAAAATAAATGAAGAGAAGTGAGTAGTCCGGAATTAGAATTGCAAAGATAAGGGAGACAAGAGATACACAAAGGGACGGAATATGAATCTAGGTTTAAAATGGCACAGGAGTTGAAACAGGACATATCAGATACTGATATAATCACTGATAAGGAGAATCTGAGTCATAAATTGAAGCCCAGCAAAGAAATATTTGTATTGTCACAAGCCCCACCAAAAATTGAGGAAAAGGATGTGGCAGTATTCTTCATGTCATTTGAGAAAATACCGAGACAAGTGAGTTGGGCAAAAGAAGACTGGATGCTTCAAATTGTAAAAACCGTGTCATTTTGTTTTTCTGTACTTTTGGTTGCAGACTGAAATGAGAGAAGAGCTGTTTAAAGAAAAAGAAACAAGGATTGATAAAGGATTACTGCAGGTTTTGAGAGCAAGATAGCTGATGCTCTTTGTAGGTATTGTTTACACAGCAGCTGGTTCAAGCAGGAGCAGGAAACGATGCAGTCAAGCTGCAGCTAAGGGTGTACACACAGGAATTTTCAGCTAGAAACTAGTAGCAGATTGGTCTGTAGACCAGTGACCAGTTATCAATGACAAAGGCCCTCTGCCTGCCAACAATGATGTGATTGGTTCTTAGGTTGCTGAAAAGCTGTGAGTAGGAAAATGAGAACCAATCAGGTCTCTGCAAGCTCAGAGGACATCACTGTTCTCTGCAGGAAAACCACTTGAGGCTGGAAAGTAGTGAGTTTAGCTTTCTTTCCAGGTGGCATAGTGGCTCAGTGGTTAGCACTGCAGCCTCACAGCACCAGGGACCTGGATTCAATTCCAGCCTCAGGTGACTGTCTGTGTGGAGTTTGCATATTCTCCCTGTGTCTGCAGGGGTTTGCTCTGGTTTCCTCCCACAGTCCAAAGATGTGCAGGCTAGGTGGATTGGCCATGCTCAATTGCCCATCGTGTTCAGGGGTGTGTGGGTTATAGGGGGATGGGCCTGGGTGGGGTGCTCCAAGGGTCAGTGTGGACTTGTTGGGCTGAAGGGCCTGTTTCCACACTGTAGGGATTCTAATCTAAAAGTTGCTGCAAGTTCTGAGTTTTAATGAGGAAGCCAAAGATCTTTATAAGTGTGAATGAGTTGCCTCACAAGTGATTTGTTTCCATGTAAATTAGCTTGAGTGGCATGTTTGGAAAGATTTCAACCTGTGGTAAGTCAGTGTGTTAACAAGGTGTTTTAAAGGCAATAATGCACTGAATTGGGAACTTACCACATCACTTGAGAAAAGTATACAGTCTTCAGTGAGATGTTCTTGATGTCAAGAGTGGGCCTTCCTGAATATCTTACTCACTTCTACCACTCATCTCACCATAGCCCACATCTCTTAATGCCTGGCATGCTTCCAATACCACACTCCTCACCCCTGCTTTACACACACAAGTTAGTAAATGAGATAGGTAGAGGCTAAATCTCGGTTCCATTTTACAAAGTCCAATTGGAGTATGAATTGTTATCTGAACTAATGGTAGTTGGGGTAGGTGAGAAATTGCTTGTGGCTGGAGAGGATTTGTGCCTGTGGAATGATTTGACTAAAGTGTGACACTGTGGCTTAGTGGTTAGCACTGCTGCCTCCCAGTACCAGGGAGCTGGGTTCAATTCCACCCTTGGGTGACTGTCTGTGTGGAATTTGCACATTCTCCCTGTGGCTACGTGGGTTCCTTCCAGGTACTTTGCTTTTCCTCCCACAGTCCAAAGATGTGCAGGTTGTATGGATTAGCCATGGGAAATGCAAGGCTACGGGGATAGGGTGGAAAGGTAGATCTGGCTGGGATGCTATTTGGAGGATCGGTGTGGACTCAATGGGCTGAATGGCCTGCTTCCATGCTGTATGGATTCTATGAGCAAAAGTTATAGATGCTTCTATAATCACGGAAAGTCTGAACGAACCCGACGAGATGGAATAGCTGCAAAAACAGATCGTGGTTATTTTTCTATCATGTGTAGTGGGTCTGAGCAATTGCTGAACTGAATACAGCACCAGAGGTCACAGTAATACTGCAAGCAGATGTTAGGATGGCTGAAACTCTATACAAGAGTGAGGGTAAGGCAAATAAAATGATTGATTGGCATGTCTTAGTAAACCAGGCTCAAAAAGCAGATCCAGAGTTCTTTTTAAAAAAAAAAGCCCATCTGGCTCACTAATGTCCTTTAGAGAAGGAAGTCTGCCATCTTTATGGCATCCTTATGGCCTACATATGACTCCAGACCCACAGCAATGCACTTGGTTCTCAAGGGGCATTTAGGAGTCAATCAGCTTCATAGGCAAGTAAGGATGGACAACAAACGGCAACCATGAGCACATCCGAAACCTTGTGGTCCTGTAGTACGTGTGCTGCAGTGTTGAGAGTGTGCACTCTGATACAGCATGTGGACTCTAGAGCTGGAAATCTGTCAGTGTCGAGACTGGGAGTTTCTACTTCAGTTTGCGCAGTAGCACAGGGAGTGTGATCATGTGGAGAGTGTGCACTGGAGCTCGGTTTGTTGTGCTCGATTTCAAAGCATTTCCTGCTCTTTACAGGAGTTTGAATGTGCTTTGTGAACGGTTGCAGTTAAGTCGCTGTTGTGATATGGAATATACAGACCTTTCCATTGCACACAGTCACCTATGTCTGCTGGAGAAATCTCATTCTCTGCTTTGACTATTGCCAAGTCTGTCACATTTACAAGCATAAAGTTGAGGAATGGTTTGGGTTTGAATGGGAACCGTGGTAGCCCCCAGTAATAAATCTGCTTCTTTCCAGTCCCAGTGAAGAATCAAGATGGTTGGTTGATGACCCGCGGTGTCCGGGAAGATTGTCGACCTGCTTGTTGCAGGTAGGAGCTGTCAATGGCACGATGTGACTATTTACTACAATGTGAACACACGTCTCTGATATGGGTCATTTCTACATTCAGCCACAGGAGTAATCACAGTGCTTTGCATCTCAGATGTCTGGCTCATTTTATTGAACAGGTTGGAACTGGTTTGAGAAAAGCCAGGCGAGGACCCAAAGCGCTTCACTTCCATGAATTATTTTAGTGTCGTCCCTGTTTGTTCTCTCTTTCCGGGCAACGTAGCAGCCAATTTTCACTCAGCAAGATCCCGCTACCAGCCATTGGGGTAGGTCAGCTCTTGGGATGTTGGTTCAGAAATAACTCTGATTGTTCCATTGTTCATTTTGAAAAGATGAAGCAGTCTCATTCCCTTGTGCCTGGGTGGAGCATCTCATCTGTTCAGATCTTCAGGAACTGGGGTGGAAGATGAGAAATTGAGCTTGCACTGAAATCACTGCACAGCCTTAAGACAGGTGACACTTGCCTCTCTTTGCTCATAGGAAATGCAGGACTGGTTGTTTCTAATACAGGCATCCACAGAGGTTGCTTACAATCAGGGTCAATTTGAATGGTACATGATGTGTTGTCATACTCCCCTTTGATACTATTGCATGTTGCCTTTGACCTCAGCAGTGTCTGCAATGTCTGCACAAATCACAAAGATCACATTCTGTTCATGACAGTGATGATCTCAGTCACATTTCTCTGAGGGGGTCACAGGGGCAGCTATCACTTATCTCTCATCTGGATGGGATGGGGGGAGGGGTTCCAGATGACATTGCTGATGAGTTTGAGGATCTGTTGCGTTCTGACAGTGTGACAGGGCAAGGATTACTGCAAGTAACTTTGAAGATGCGCGAGTGATAATCAAGACTCCTCCTCCCATTTTATTTCCTCTCTCCCTGGCACCAACCACCTTCCACTGCTGTTTACCTCATGTGTTCATCTAGATGCCCCTTAACCGTGGCAATGTTGTTTGCCTCAGCCACCATTCATGGTAGTGAATTCCATGGTCTAACTGCTCTTGGGGTAAAGAATTTTCTCCCTATAGGTTTCAATAGTCATTGCCTTACATTCAGAGATCTCAATTTTGAACAGCTCAGTAGTGGATACATCCTCTGTGTGTCTAACTATCTGGTAATTTTCAGGACCTCTGTCAGGTCACTCATCAGTGTTCTTTGTAGATCCTTGGAGGCAGCGGAACAAGTAGAGAAAGTGGTCAACGCAGCATATGGTGCACTTGCCCTTATTAGTTAGGGCATTCAACATGTCCTTCCTGATAGTTGTGCACTCTCCGGCCTGGTATCATCCTTGTGAATCATTTTTTGTAAATCTCTTCTGCACCCTTTCTGGTGCAATCACAAAGAGATTTACCAGGATGTTGCCAGGGATGGAGTGATTCAGCCAGATAGGCTTGGGGCTGTTCTCCTCAGAGCAGAGAAGGCTGGGGCTGGGGTGGGCCTGAACCTGATTGAGGTGTACAAAGTTCTGAGCTACATATGGAGAAATGTTTCCCCTTAATTAATAATCATGGGGCACAGTTTTAAGGTAAGGAGCAAGTGCTTTCGAGGGAATTTGATGATTTTTTTTCTACTGAGGGGGTGGTGAGTACTCACGGCCTAAAAAGGTGGTAGAGGCATTGGAGATATTTAAGAACTATTCGGATGAACAACTGAAACACCATAGTATACAAGGCTATGGTCCAAGATGCTTGGATGACTGACAGGGACATAATGGGCCGAAAGAGCTCCTTCCACTATGACTCTAAAATCCTTATCTGTCCTTCCTGATAGTTGTGCACTCTCCGGCCTGGTATCATCCTTGTGAATCATTTTTTGTCTGGGATTAAAGTGACAGTGCAGGGAGTTTCTGCTGCCTGTCTGTCCTCTAGATCTAACATTGTTTGTCCCAGTTTTCTTAGTGCCAGTTCAATTAGTAAACCTAGCACTCTACTCTACCATACCACTAAGCTGTACGTAGGCCTGGTAAAGTAATTCTAGCTCTTTATTCACACTGTATACGTTACTATTGTCTTTGTCAGAACAAATCTCTTCTTGGGGACAGTGTTGCTTCTCTCTCCAACTCCAGATGATGCCAATTGTAGAAACAAAAGAGCAGGACTAGGCCATTCATCCCATTGACCATTCTAGACCAGGGCTGATCACCTACCTCAACTTCAGATTCCCAAGCTATCCCCAGTGGCTGTGTCTGCTGACCTCCGGGAGCATGCACGTTAACAGCGATATCTCTCCTCAATATCTTCAAACATAGGGTGAGAAATACATCGCAATGAAAAAAGAGTTGGTGGAAGAATGTAGAGTGTAAGAAAAAGTAATTGTTTTACAAAGTAGGAATTTTATTATAGTTTTTAAAAATCAACTTAATGTTTTTGGATATGATTGTTGGATCGTTCGGATCATTGGCGTTGATAAACACATATCAATTCCCAGATCTCTTGGTGAGTATCTAAGCATAGTGGTTATCTACCTTGACTCTTCTTGTATTTGACCCATTTCCAAAACTTTTCTTTTACTAAGAAGCCATACTGTACCCCAATAAAAGAAGTAGATATTAGATTTTTAAAAAAAAGTTCCGCTTTCAGTAAGTTTAAAAACGCATGATTTTGACATTTGAGTCGCATCTGGGTATGGACACTGGCTTTTCCCTCCCTAAAGGACATTAATGAACCAGATGAAAACCAAAAGAACTGCGGATGCTGTAAATCAGGAGCAAAAACAAAGTTGCTGGAAAAGCTCAGCAGGTCTGGCAGCATCTGTGGAGGAGAAAACAGAGTTAGTGTTTTGGATCCAGTGACCCTTCCTCAGAACCAGATGGGTGTTTATAACAACCATATTCACCACTATGGTACATAGCAATATATTCCAGATTTACTGCACTAATTTATATTCCAGTAGCAGGATTTGAACCCAAATCTCTAGAGTACCAGGCTGTGCCTCTGGCTTGCTGGTCTAGCAACATTCCCACTGCATAACCAGCTCCCCCTTTCCCCCTTATACAGCTCTTATCTCATAGAAAGCACTCAGTGCTTCTCTTTGAGCCATTCATGTTGATAAAAGGTCACATCATGATAACAACGCATCAGAGGCATGGGAGGTGGGCACCATGGGATGGGTCAGCATTTGTTGCCCTCCCCTAAATGCCCAAAGGAGAGTTCAGTGCCAGTTGGGTTGCTGCAGAAATGAGATGTAGGTCTGACGAGGTAAAAATGGCAGATTTCCTTCCCTCAAGGATGTTATAAATCAGTTGGGCTTTTAGGATGATGGTAACATGGTCACCATTAAGCTAACTCTTTATTCCAGATTTTTTTACAAAAGTGGATGTAAATCTCACCACCTGCTATCATCCTACTGAATAGCAGAGCAGATTCGATGGGCTGAATGACCTACATCTGCTCCTATGTATTACGGTGAGGATTTGAAACTGCATCTTAAGGGCATCATTACCTTAGTGACATTACCGCGATGACATCCATTCACCCTGGGGTTGGTGGGGGATGGTGTGTGGGGGGGGGGGGGGGGGGGGTGTGGCAGGCGAAGCTGTTTTCTCGACTCCAATTCGAAAAGTCAGCCCTCAATTTGTGCTGAATGCAAATTGTGCTTAAAAACGCTGCGAATTTTTTGGTCTGCTTTTGCCAATTTCAAGTCAATTGTGTGGAATAAGCACAACACTTCCCTTGTGGTACTGTACAATGATGAGTTTCCTTGTATCTCTCTTGTTGCCCCAGTTGGGTTCTAGCACCACAGAATGTAATTAGTTTGGAAATGTGTTCACTTGGTCTGCCCTTCAGAAAGTGTTAGAAGCCAAGTGTCTTGAGTATAGATGATTCATAGTTATTATAATATTCATGGCTGTCATAATAATCAATATCATCCAAACTCTGAACTGTAATCTATTACAATGTATTATTAATAGCGCACGACACAAAATAAGTAATCAGTCAATATCCAGACAGAAATTACCATCCATTTACAGCTTCTCAAGATAGCCCTTTGACTCTGAAAGATTGTGACATGTTCAGTATCTCGCCTATGCTGCCTGGAATCCTAGATACACAAATCGGTCTCCACTTAAGGACTCTGCGCCCAGGTTAAGTGTCAAAGATTGTTTCTGATAGCAAACAATTCAGAAGATGGTGAACCAACGTCCAGTCCCACAGTTCACTCAGTCGAAGTAAGGGTGGTAGATCTCCACCCCTCAAGCAACCTCGCTCTCAGGAAAGAAAACAGCTTCCCTGCTCCTTATCACAATCACATTTGTGGGTTCTTGCTGTGACAGAAGTTTAAAAGAAGAGAAAATGCATGAAAGACTTTTGCGTTTCTGTAGCGCCTTCCACGGCTGCCTCCGTGAGGTTCTGAAGTCCTTTGTGGCCAATGAGGACCATCGGCTGCTGGGCCTTCTGCAGCACCGGACAGTGGCATATGCTGCTGCTGATGGGCAGAAGGAATCCACTGATGGAGTCTGGTTGTTCAACAATGCTAGAATGACTGGGTTATCTCGTGAGGGAAGTGTGGCTAGGCTGTGTTAGCGTCCACTGGAGTAAAGAGGTGACTTGATTGAAAGTTGACTGGGTGGATGTGAAGAGGTTGCTTTTTCTTACAGGAGAATGTAGAATGAGTGGTCACTGCTTAAAAAAAAACAGGGGTGGCCCATTTAAAGCAGAGGTGAGGAGAAGCCTTTTCTTGCAGAGCGTCTTGAGTCTTTGGAACGCTCTTCCTGAAACCTTCTGTAGTTGGTGTGGTGGTTCGGTAGTTAGCACTGCTAGGGACCCGGGTTCGATTCCACCCTCTGTCGATTCCACGGGCCACTGTCTGTGTGGAGTTTGTACATTCTCCCTGTGTCTGCGTGGGTTTCCTCTGGGTGCTCCGGTTTCCTCCCACAGTCCAGAGATGTGCAGGTTAGGTGCATTGGCCATATTAAATTGCCCCATTGTGTACAGGCTAGTTGGTTTAGCCAAGGGAAATATAGGGATAGGGTGGGATGCTGTTTGGTGGGTCAGTATCGGCCAAATGGCCTACTTCCACACTATAGGGATTCTATGAAACTTTGATGGAAGCAATATTTTTAAGGCAGAGGTGGGTCGTAGGCAAATGGGGTCAGTGAGAAAGTGTAGGTTATCATCTGAGTAGTCATAATTGTACAAATAGCACAGTAGACGAGAAAGGCTGAATGGCCTATGACTACTCCTCATTTACACGTCAGTCTGCATACCACCACTCACCTCCTGCTCTATATTTCTCATTCTGTTTGTGCAACGGTTTGACACGTTTGTACATCTGCAGAATTCTTCCAAAACTATGAACCGGTAAATAATATGAAAGAAGGTAATTTGCTTGAACCCACGCTATCATAATGATTTCTAATTGTGTATATTGTGCAAAAAACCAGTCTTCCAGCATGCAGCACAAATAATGTGACATGGTGTCACCATTATAACGTACTTTTCTCCTACTGTATGTCTTGGGAAAAGTGCAGAATAGGAAGGTACAATCAGTAACATAATACTTTCCTTTCTCACAAAAGATACATCTGTAAATAATAACGCAGACTTTTTATTCATACCAACACACAACATTAATTTTCCAAAGTTAATTGTTTGGCTTGAGGATTGGTGAAATGAGTACGATGCTGATGGTTTGCCTAGGGCATGCAATGCTCTTTTGTGAGTCCATAAGACCACCGTACATAGGAACAGGAGTAGGCCATTCGACCCACTGGGGGTCTGCTCCACCAGTCGAGATCACGGTTGATCTGATAATCCTCACGTCCATTTTCCTAATTTATCCCATAACCCTTGATTCCCTTACTGATTAAAAACCTGTCTACTTCAGCCCTGAATACACCTAGCGGCCCAACCTCAACACCCCTCTGTGGTAAAGAAGGCCACAGATTCAATCTCCTCTGGGAGAAGAAATTCCTCCTCATCTCCATCTTCAATGTGCGACTCCTTATTCTGAGATGATGCCCTCTGAGCCTAGACTCTCCCTTAAGGGGGATCAAGCTTTCCACATCTTCTGCTAACAGCTATGACCCGCTGAGCTTGGATTCTAATTGATTCCGATTCATGGACAAGGACTCCTAAATTCCTCTGTTCTTTCTGCAGTTTTCCTTGATTTAAATACTATTCATTTATTCCTTGACTGCATAATATTCCTTGATTTAAATAACATTGGGACATAGTCTCAAAATAAGGCGCAGCAGATTTAGGACTTAGTTGGGGAGGAACTTCTTCACCCAAAGGGTTGTGAATCTGTGGAATTCCCTGCCCAGTGAAGCAGTTGAGGCTTCCTCATTGAATGGTTTTAAGGCAAAAATAGATTGATTTTTGAACAGTAAAGGAATTAGGGGTTATGGTGAGTGGACAGGAAAGTGGAGCTGAGTCCATGAAAAGATCAGCCATGATCTTATTGAATGGTGGAGCAGGCTCGAGGGGCCTACTCCTGCTCATTTTTCTCATGGTTTTACGTTCTTATGGTCAGTTCCTGGTTTTTAAGGAGTGTCTTGAAGAAGGAGAGAATGTTTGAAAGGCAGAGAGGAGTCAAGAGTTAATTTCAGAGTGTAAAGTCTTGGCAGCTGAAGGAATGGATGTCAACGGGTAGTGAAATGAAAATTGAGACTATGTAAGAGGCCAGAAACAGAGGAATGCGGAGTTCTCTGTGGGTTGTATGGCTGGAAAAGATTAAGAGATGGATGGAGCAATGGAGAGATTTGAAAATAAGTGTGCGGGACCTGGGATGGTAGGTAACGACATGGTGCGGGGGAAAAGTGCATGAGTCTCAAAATGTTAGACTGAAAATGATTACGAAAGCTAATTGAATGCTTTCCTTCATTACGAGACGAAGTGAACATAAAACTAACAATATAGTTCCATTCTACAGGGCACCGGTGAGATTGCATCTCAGATATTGCGTATGGTTTCGAACTCCTTCTTGAAAGAAGGGTATGAATGAATTTTGGGTGGTTCAGAGGAGCTATACTAGATGGATACCTGGAATGGGAAGGTTGCCTTATGAGGACAGGTTGAACAGACTGGGCTTGTTTCCATTCGAGTCTTGAGGAGTGGAGTGTGATTTGATTGAAGTGTAAAAGATACTCAATTATCTTTACAATGCGGATGTGGGAAGGATGTTTCCTGTTGTGGGTCTGTCCAGAACTGGGGACAGTATCTTAAAATTTCTGGGGAGAGATGAGATGGTTATTTTTGTCTCAGAGAGCTGTGTGACATTGGAGCTCTGCCTCAGAAGGCGATGGAGATGAGTTCATTGATTACTTTGAGGCGTAGGTAGATAAATTCTTATCAATCAAGGGAATGGAAGATTATCAGGGGTCCAATGGGAACGTACAGTTATGATCTCATTGAATGGCAGAGCAGACTTGAAGGGCTGAATGGCCTACCTCTGCTGCTGATTCGTATGTCCAGGAGGTAAACGAGATCAATGAATAAACTAGACTTGGCTCAAGTTAGGATGCAGACAGCAGATGAATTGAAATTTATGGATGTGGGACACCAGCCTATGTGCATGGGAATTGTCAAGTCTGGAGGTAACAACAGCATAGATAAAGGTCTCAACAGCAGATGTACTGAGGCTGGAAGGAGAGAAATGCAATCATTTCTTTTTTCTTGCTGGAGTAGTCAAAAAGCAAAAAAAGTCCCAAAGAAATGAAGTGTCCATTTTCAAGCAATTGAGACCCAATGTTAACAGCGTTTGCTTTTCCTCTATTGGGTGACAAATCGAAAGGTGGCTGACTGTGTCTAAAATGTTCAATCAGTGTTTTTGTACAGAATTCAGTGAAATGGATCAAAAAGAGGAAGCAGTTTGCAAGAACACAGAGATGAGACATGGCGCATCAATTGGGAGGTTGTCGTGCTAGATGCAGAGTCAAGTGTTTTAGGGAAGAATTTAGAATTCTTAGAAGGAAAAGTAATGGTAAGCTATGACCAGCTATTGACCAGCTGTTGCTGCTGTGTTTCTGGATGGCTGTGTTTATATGAACCACAGTAGAGGGTTTTCTCAAATATTTTCCCCTCACTGGCACGTAAGGCACTATTGATGTGCCCTTTAATATTTCAGAAAGGAAGCATTATTTAAATCAACATGACTCAACCTTGTTTTGTGATTTAGTAACTTGTTCATTCTATTGTGTTGTCCCTGGAGAAAAGTCCGGTAGCTGATTTATGGGAAATGATAAGACATAGGAGCAGAAGGAGGCCATTCAGCCCATTGAGTCTGCTGAGCTATTTCTGCATCCACTCTGTCAAGTTTCTGCAAGGTTTCCTTTCTTCTAGATTCCAATGAGTGCAAGCCCAACCTACTCAATCTCTCCTCATAAGACAGTCCATCCATACCTGAAGAAGGGTTCAGGCCTGAAACGTCAGTTTTCCTGCTGCTCTGATGCTGCCTGACCTGCTGTGTTCATGCAGCTCCACACCTTGTTATCACATCAGATAGTGGCTGAGTGAACATTCCCTGGACTGCCAGTATAGCTTTCCTTAGCTAAGGGGCCCAAGACTCTTCACGCTATGGTCTGATTAGTACCCTGTATAATTTTAGCAAGACCTCTCTACTTGAATACTCCATTCCCTTTGAAATAAAAACCAACACACCATTTGCCTTCCCTTTTCACTCAGGACAGGACAGGTTGTCAGTAATGCTACAAGGTTTCTTGGTACCACACAAACAACCCGTTTAAGTGCGGTGTTTATTTACAGGCCCTTTTCTGATAAAGAGATGCAGAATCAGAATGCCTGGCCTGAAATCCTGCTGTGAGGTGGTAACAAGTTCACGAATGTGTGTTATTTCAGCAATAAAGCCATTTAAACATTTAGTTTTGACAATATTAAGCCAAACTTTATGTCATGCGTTGTGACATATAACAGCATGTTCATTGATGGAAATTCCACCTTAAAGGAAGTGGTGCAGCTAAGAATGAATTTAATCCTGCCTGTTAGACAGGGTAAAATCTTCACATTTTAAAATAGGTTTTGTACTTTCTTAATCCATTCCTTCTATTACCATGATTCTCTGAGATTGATACAACGTGAGAAGAATTCTCTCACACAGTGTCCCTTCCTCCCTAATTAGCCAAGACATCAAGACATGTTACAAAACCAGCAAAGAAGCCTGGCACTGCCCATTCCTAATTATCCCTGGGAAGATGGTGCTTGTTACATTCTTCTGTCATGTTACTTTACACAGAATTACCTTTCTCCTACTGGATTGCTATGTAGCGCAGGTTGAACTCAACAGTCTCAAACAGACAAACTACCAGCTTGCAGTTACTATGTACACATTACATAGAAACGTAGGAGTTCAGAGCAGGAGGAGGCCGTTCGGCCCTTTGAGCATGCTCAGCCATTCATCACCACCATCATGGCTGATTGTCCAACTCAACAGCCTAATCCTGCTTTCTCCCCATAACCTTGGATCCCATTCGCCCCATGTGCTATATCTAGTCGCCTCTTGAATACATTCAATGCTTTGGCATCAATTACTTCCTGTGGTAATGAATTCCACGGGCTCACCACTCTTCGGGTGAAGAAATGTCTCTTTGTTCTCAGTCGAATGTGCTGCTCTCTGGACTCCTCATGGCTGCTGGTGTCATCCTGGCCCTTGGCTCATTGGGAGGGCAGTAACACAAGATTGATGGGCTACGTTCCCTCCAATTTAGTTTGCTTCTGCATGGACCCCCGAGGCCTGTACGCAGCAGTGACTTCCAGCACTGGACCCCAGCACTGGGCTGCTGATCAACTTGCATGGAACCTTTGAACGTTGACTGTGGACTGTGGAGCTTAGAGGGAAAGTTAGTGATGAGCTGCCATCTTTAACCACACTGTGGAGGCAACAATGAAGGAACAGAAGTACATGTTCACTGGACTAGTAATCCAGAAGCCCAGGCTAATGTTCTGGGGAATATGGTTTCAAATCCCACCGTGGCAGATGGTGAAATTTGAACTCAATCAAAAAAACCTCGAATAAAATGCTGGCTCCTTTGGGGAGTGGGGAGTGGATGTTTATGGATGCTTGTCCTACCAATGGGGTATAGACCGTGTAATCTGTTAATTATTGTAAAA
>JAHRHZ010000034.1:6874108-6886853 GCA_024137785.1 Ginglymostoma cirratum | reverse complement strand
CTTGTTATCTCGGATTCTCCAGCATCTGCAGTACCTTTTATCTCTGATACATCTGGTTCACTAATATCCTTTAGGGAAGGAAATTTGCCATCCTTACCTGATCTGGCCTACATGTAACTCTCCAGACCAACAGCAATGTGGTTGACTATTATCCCCTGGGCAATTAGGGATGAGCAATAAATGTTGGCCTAGCCAGTGATGTTCACATCTCATGAAGTAATTTTTAAAATGTTCAAATTGGAGTGTGTTCTGGGGTGTACATATATCCACTGCCCTTGTGCTCCTGGTTGGTGCAGGTTATGGGGCTTGGGAGACACCTTTGAGGAAGTCTTGGTGAATTGCTGTGACATATACTGCAATAGTGTACACCAGAGTTATTGTGTGTTAATACTGATGATGGAAGGGTTAAGAGAGTTAGGCATCGAATTACTCGCTGAAGTCTGTATGATACAGGCAAAGTTACCATTATCATAGAGTCATAGAGTCTTACAGACGGAAACACACCCTTCAATCCAATCAGTCCATACCAACCATAATCCCAAGTCTCACCTGCCTGCCATATCCCTCTAAATCTTTCATATTCATTTACTTATACAAATGTCTTTTAAATGTTGTAATATACCTGCATCCATCACTTCCTCTGGCAGTTGATTCCACATACGACCCACTCTCTGTGTAAAAAAATTTGCCCTTCATGTCCTTTTTAAATTTTTCTCCTCTCATCTTAAAAATATGGCCCGTTGGTCTTGAAATCCCCCACCTTAGGGAAAAGACCCTTGTTATTGAACTTATCAATGCCCCTCATGATTTTATAAACCTCAGTAAGGTCACCTCTCAACCGCCTAAGCTCCAGTGAAAAAAGTCTCAGCCTAACCAGTCTATTTTTATATCTCAAACCCTCCCTTCCTGGCAACACCCTGGTAAATCTTACTGGAACATAGGGCTGCTGTCTCACCAGACAGAGGCAGCTGGTGGTTGTTTAACCAGAGGGTCACTGCGTCTCAGGTAAGGGGAGAGATTGAGAATGAGAGTCTTTTGGGGAGTGGGGAGTGGATGTTTATGGACGCTTATCCTACTGGTGGGGTATATACCAGTTACTGGCACCTCATCTCCAATGTAGAAGCAGCGTCCCTGCTCCCCACCCAATCTCCCCCGTTGCAGAGTCCCTGCTAAGAAGCAATATCTCAGTGGAATGGGCAGGAATGTGAGGGGGGTTGGACCAACCATGATCCTATTGAATGGTGGGGCAGAATTGAGGGGATGAATGGCTTCCTGCTGTTCCGATTCCTTATGGTTTTACGGTGTCATGGTGTGCTGAATATGCTCCGTCTCTTACTTGTATCCTTGGAACCCAATCTGCTTGCACTTCCAAACATTGGCTGATTATGTGCAGCTCTGAGAATTCCTCCTTCCCGTTTGCTAAATGACAACATGTTAATTCTGTGAATGTTCACTTGAAGGAGCCAGTTTAACTTGCCATTTAACAAGAATTTAATGCAGCACGTCATTAATTGCCAGTAAACTAAAACAAAGAACTGTGGATGCTGGGAATCTGAAACGCAAACAGAAATCGCTGGAGAAACACAGCAGGTCTGACAGCATCTGTGGAGAGAGAAAAATAGTTAACGTTTTAAGTCCAGTGACTGAAGAAGGGTCACTGTGCTCAAAATATTAACTCTGTTTCATCTCCACAGATGCTGTCAGACCTGCTGTGTTTCTCCAGCGATTTCTGTTATTGTGCTGTTAAAAGCCAGCTCTGAGAATGTTCAAAGAAGGACTCTCAACACTTGCAGTCCCTTTTCAATACTATTTTATTATGAAAGACACAATGAACTCGATGTTTTATTTCTTTTTCTGTATAACCATGAACTTGAAGTATTATTTTTCAATTGTGTGCTTCCCAAAGACTCTTACAGGCCATTGTGACAGAATTGATTGTGCCCAAAGGTCAGAAGTTTGTGGGTATGAATTTCTTAGCTAACACTCCCGAGTATGGCACTGAGGGAGTCCTGCACTGTTGGAGGCACCGACTCCTTTATTTGGGACTTTAACTGAGTCCTTTCAGATGGCTGTAAAAGATGACATGATACTTTTTCAAAATAATCTGGGAGTTTTTCTCTCTAGTACTCTGAGCTATACTGAACCCTCAACCAAGAAGTTAAATAAAATTAATGTCTGTGGGAGCTTGCTGTGCACACATTTGGCTAGCTCCTTTCCCATCTTCAAAAAGTGCCTCATCAGCTGTAGAACACTTTAGGATGTTCTGAGGGCATGAAAGCTGTTTGCTAAATGCAAGTCTTTTTTTTCAGTAATTCATCGTACCTGAGGAATGTTCCATAGCTGTTGTGACCTTCCACACCCACGTTCCCTCTTCCCTCCCTCCCTATTACCACTTGGCTTCACTCTCTGGCATATCGTGAAGATTGGCATTTCAAACCACACGTCTTTGGAAGGGCTCCTAAAACCACTTTGTCACAGAGCCTTCTTTCCAAACCTGGCTCGAAGCTATTTTGAACCCTTCTCCACGTCTCCCCTGAATCTAACTTGTCTCTTGCGCACTGCCTCCTTTGTCAATGAGATGCTGTTGGTGTTTTATGAATGGACATCATCAGTGTCCCGTCACTGGGCTGAATTGTTCAATGCATCTCAGGACAGCATGTGGGCCGTAAGCCCACTCCTGCCATCAGGGGCCTGCTCCTGTAGCTTTATACGAGGCAGCCTCCTCATTGGCCAGTTCCCTTACTGCCTTCCAATTGAGGAAGCCGGGTAAGAGACTCAGACCCCAATGACGGGGCTTGCAGCACGGCCCAATGGGATGCCTCATCGATGAACACTGCTGAGGAAGGATGGTGAGCGTGAAAGCGTCCCAAAATGGAAGGGCTGTCAAAAATAAATATAAAGCTAAAGACTCCCACGTTTGTTGTAGGTTCATCAGTTTGGAGGAGATGCCCCTCCAGAGTGACTGCTTTGACCCTCTGCCTGCATCCTGTTCTGATCCCAGCTGGTGCTATTACTGGACAAGTCAAATCCCAGACTGAAATCCAGCTTGATAGATCATATCTTGTCCTGTCTTGCTTTAACTAGATCACGTCTCATTGAAATCCAAGCACACAATGCTGCACATCTGGTTTTACCAAAGAAAAGTCTATTACTCGAATAAAAGAACATAAAATGAAATAAGTCAAGCTATTTACCTCACACACAATTTGAAAGAGTTCCAAAGCACACAACAAAAATACAATCCCATCTATCCCAACACAGTCATGTTACAGTGCTCGACCATAAGATAGACCAGAAGATATAGGAGCAGAATGGGGCCATTTGGCCCATCAAGCCTGTTCCACCATTTGACCATGGCTAATACGTTTCTCAACCCCATTCCCCTGCCTTCTGTTACCTTGATCGCCTTACTAATCAAGAACCTATGTTTGTCTATCTTAAATACACCCAATGACTTGCCCTCCCCAGCCCTCTGTGGCAATGAGTGTCACAGGATCACAACCTCTGCCCAAAGAAGTTCCTCCTCATCTCAGTCCACCTCACCTCAACTACCAGAAAGAATTTGCTTCTCTTTCTTCACATCTATAGGTTTAACTGAACTGTTTCTTTCAAGTCCCAGTGTCAAGAGTTTGATAGCCTCGTCTTTGATATACCATCCAACTGAGCTTAAACCTTCTCAGCTTCAAAAAACCCCTTCAGGATTCAAACTAAATCCAACTGGTCTGGAGCTTTCAAACTAAAATCCATTCATTGAGGTAACCTATTTCCCAACAGTTCTAAACTAGCACCATTCATACATGGAACTTCAACCAGGGCTTCTACAAACTGAACGCAAAAGCTATCCAAGCTGTTGGATTGTCGGCTAAGAAAAAATAAAGGTCCTGATCCTTCTAAACGGAAAGCAAGCTAATGCTCCTCACCCTGTACTCTCATCAAACTCTTGCAATGCAAACAAATTCCCATTATCACCCTAAGGTTCCTTGTTCATACTGATTTAAAAAACAAATCACACCTTCAGGAATACTGACAAATCATTAAATTCCATCAGGCACATAGAGCAAATGTCCACATGCCTCTAGTTCAAAATCCAAATTTTAAAATAAATGATATTTACATATGATTCATGGGCCTGACATTGAAGTACTTTTTCTAGTTGTGCTTCATTCATTTTGACAGTGAGGTGAGACACTGTGGGGCCTTTAGTTGGACACCAGAGTTGTAGAACAGAGAGTTATAGGGATTCAGGCACATAATTCTTTGAAATTTGCATCACAGGTAGACAGGGTGGTTGAGAAGATGTTTAGCAGCATACCTTCATTGCTCAAACCTTTGAGGAGAGGAGTTGGGATGTCAGGTTGAGGTTGGTGAGGTCTCTTCTGGAGCACCATGTGCCGTTCTGGTCGCCCTGTTGTAGGAAGAATATTTTTAAACTGGAGAGGGTTCAGAAAAGATTTACCAGGATGTTGCCGGGAATAGAGGGTTCGAGATATAAAAATAGACTAGACAGGCTGGGACTTTTTTCACTGGAGTGTAGTGGGTTGAGGAGTGACCTTATTGAGGTTTATAAAATCATGAGGGGCATAGATAAGACGAATGACAAGGGTCTTTTCCCTAGAGTGGGGGAGTTCAAAATGAGAGGACTTTTTTAAAGGTGAGAGGAGAAATATTTAAAAGAGACATGAGGGGCAACATTTTTATACACGGAATGGCTCGTGTGTGGAATGAACAGCCAAAGGAAATGGTGGATGCAGGTACAATTACAACGTTTAAAAGACATTTGGATAAATACATGAATAGGAAAGGGTTGAAGGGAAATAGACCAAGCACTGGCAGGTGGGACCAGTTTAGTTTGGGCTTATGGTCGGCATGGACTGGTTGGACCGAGGGGTCTTTTTCCATGCTGTATGATTCTATGACTGTACAATCCTATGCTGCTGGCGTCCGGCCTCAGCACGGGAACTGGTCTGAAGGTGTTCAGAAAATGGTGGCCCTTGCTGAAACTGGGCCTAGATGGGGAACCAATTGTGTTAATGGGCTGCGCATCCTCCACCGAATAGGTTGCCGGTTTCCACGGGAGCCTGCCTTGTGAAAGGGCAGGGCCAGTGTTGGAGATCCTTCCTTAACCATCCATTTGGCCAATACTCCACCTACATACCCCTGCACCTCAAACCACCTCCACCTCCACAGCATTCTGTGCACTGTGCTCAAGAATAAATGTTATGCTGCCTGCCTTTTATGATGCATCGGTGAAGAAAGAGAACGGCCCCATTTTCACCACATCGCTCGTCATGCACTATGTGTACTGTTTGCTTTAAAAAAGACTTGTGCCCCCTTTTTTTTTGATGAGTTCAGGTTTTGTTTTCTTCCTCTTTCGTGGGACGTGTGTGCCCCAGGCTGCCTAGAACATTCCATTTTGATTCAAACTCATGGGTCTGACACATGCGTTATTTGACTATTGGAAAACTTATACCCTTTCACCTCAAACCCTGCCCATGGGAATATAGCCCAATCTGGAATAGCACTATAGATTCATAGATTCATGCAGCACAGAAACAGACCCTTCTGTCTAACTCGTCCATGCCGATCAGGTATCCTAAATTAACCTAGTCCCATTGCCAGCATTTGGCCCATATCCCTCTAAACCCTTCCTATTCATATGCCCATCCAGATGCCTTTTAAATGTTGTAAATGTACCAACCTCCACACTTCCTCTGGCAGCTTGTTCCATACCCACACCACCATCTGTGTGAGAAAGCTACCCCTTAGGCCCCTTTTAAATCTTTCCCCCTCACCTTAAAACTATGCCCTCTGGTTTCAGAACTCCCCTACCCTGGGAAGAAGACCTTATTCACCTTATCTATGCCCCTTATGATTTTGTAAACTTCTATAAGGTCACCTGTCAGCTTGTGACGCTCCAGGGAAAATAGCTCCAGCTTATTCAGCCTCTCCCAGTAGCTCCAACCCTGGTGACATTCTTGTAAATTTTTTTTCTGAACCTTTTCAAGTTAACAACATCGTTCCTATAGCAGGGAGATGGGAATTGAACTCAGTATTCCAAAAGTGGCCTACCTAATGTCCTGTATGGCCGCAACATGATCTCCCAACTCCTATACAGAATGCACCGACCAATAAAGGCTAGTGTACCTTCCTTACTAAGCTATCTACCTGTGACCCCACTTTCATGGAACTATGAGCCTGCACTCCAAGGTCTCTGTGTTCAGCAACAGTCCCCAGGACCTTACCATTAAGTGTATAAGTCCTGCCCTGATTGGTGAAAAGTTTGTTGAAAACCCACCTTTCCACGTCCAAGCATCTCTGATACGGGATGGAGTGAGGGTGGGAGGTAACGATTCTAACCTCAGGACAATATGGTCTTCATGCAATGAATGTTCTCAATCTCCGTTTGGATTGTTGCACACTGCACGATTGCCTTTCCTTGTTTGCTGATACTTACTCTTTTCCTGCCTTGCCTTAGCTTTGTGCAGCCAATCATTTCCATTACTGCGGAGTAAACACTAGTCAAGAAGCTGCAGGATGAAAAGATGGCGCTCCTGCTCGTACCGTCAGGTCCGCACTGCTTGCGTCGGTTCACTCGCGAATCCCTGGCTGCTATTGAGAGGCGGATCGCTGAGGAACAGGCAAACAGCACGAGGAAAGATCACAAAGAGGAGAGTGAGGAGGAAAAGCCCAGTCCTCACGTCGACCTGGAAGCAGGCAAGCAGCTGCCACTCATCTATGGCGATGTCCCAGCAGATCTCATTGGTCAGCCTTTGGAGGATCTCGACTGCTTCTACTTCAACAAGAAGGTAGGCGGCAACAGCAAAGAAATAATACCAGAAGGTGTACCAGCGCCGTATGTCAGCCAATGCAATTTAGAGCTGAGTAAGTCTCAGGGAGGCAGGAGATGGCCTAGTGGCATTATCACTAGACCTATTAGTCCAGAGATCCAAGTGATGTTCTGGGGACCTGGGTTCAAATCCCACCCAGGCAGACGGTGGAAATTGAATTTGATCAAAAGTCTGGAATTAGGAGTCTAATATGCAGCCATTGTCAGCCTATCTGGTTCCCTAATGCCCTTTAGGGAAGGAAATCTGCCATTCTTATCTGGTCTGGCCTACATATCACTCCAGACCCACAGCAATGTGATTGACTATTAATGGGCAATAAATGCTGGCCTAGCCAGTGATGCCCTCATCAGGTGAATGAATTAAAAAAAAAACATCTTTATTGCAGAGAGAACCTGTGGGCTCCAGTAATGCCCCTTGCCCAATCACACACAGGACAATAAAGAACAGATCATAGTGAGAACTTGCACAGTTCTATCCAATGGTATGCCAGACCCTTCTGAAGGAAAGAGGCCATGTTGTTCAAGAATGTTCTGGAATGACAATGCTGTTCCTCACATGCCAACCATCAACATTAAGTGACACACTATCAGCTCCTTCTATCTGCTGGAAATTAAGGCTCACTGCAAACAGTCTCAGGATGGAGACTGAATCATATGAATGGGACCTGGGTGCAGGAGGGGCTCACCATGGTCCAGATTCGATGCAGAAATCTGGCTTATCAGGTGACTTTAGAGTAGTGTAGAGTAGACTTTAAGTATGTGCCAACCACATTGGCATGGGACTGGAGTCACATGTAGACCAGATTGGGCAGGAAAGCAGGCTGGATAAAGGATGATTTTGCTGGGTTTACATGATGATCTGACATGACCTTATTATTTCCAGATTTTTTAGAAATGGAATTTAAATTCTCAAAACATTCATGGTGTGAGTTGAATTTGGGTTCCATGCATTGATAGCCCAGGCCTTTGCATTACCAACACATTAAAATAATCACTGTACTGTACTGCACTTGGCTTAGAGTGCAGGCCTCCTTTCACTGGTACTCATAAGGAACAATGTGAAATGGTCCCTGTAACCTCACCGTCAGCGCAAGTCACAAAAATGTCCAAAACATACCCACCAATTGCAACCCAATTGGAGCAAAGTCATCAGTTGGTTTTGGAAACAGATCCAGTGAAGTGAGTGTTAGTTTGGTCTGTGCTAAAGCTGAAATGAGCACAGGGTGATCTGTTTTTGGTTTCCATTCCTGACCCATTACACCATGAACAGCTTTGACCAACTTGATCTCGTTGGCAGAGGTCTGCTTTGTGACCAGGGCACAATCAGGTATGGCACCAAAGCAGATAGCTGAGGAGATTGTGGAATCATCAGGAATCTATGGAGTCAGAGGACTGGAAAATGGCTAATGTAACACCCCTGTTTAAGAAGGGAGGGAGGCAGAAGACAGGAAACTATAGGCCAGTTAGCCTGACTTCATTCATTGGTAGGATTTTAGAGTCCAGTATTAAGGATGAGATTGCAGAGTACTTGGAAGTGCATGGTAAAATAGGTTGAGTAAGACAGCTTCGTCAAGGGGAGACCATGCCTGACAAAGCTGTTAGAATTCTTTGAGGCGGTAATGAGCAAGTTAGACAAAAGACAGCCAATAGACATGATCTATTTGGATTTCTGGAAGCCCTTTGACTAGGTGCCGCTATGAAGTTGCTGAATAATGTAAGAGCCTATGGTTTTAGGGGCAAGGTGCTGGCATGGATAGAGGATTGGCTGACTGGCAGAGGGCAGAGAGTGGGGATAAAGAGGTCTTTGTCAGGATGGCAGCCAATGACAAGTGGAGTTCCACAGGGGTCCCTGTTGGGATGACAACAATTTACACTGTACGTTAACGATCTGGATGAAGGAACTGAGGTCATTTTTGCTAAGTTTGCAGATGACACAAAATAGGTGGGAGGACAGATGGTGTTGTGGAAGTGGGGAGGCTGCAGAAGGACTTGGACAGGCTAGGAGGGTGGGCAAGAAAGTGGCGGATGGAATACAACTTGGGAAAATGTGAGGTTATGCACTTTGATAGGAAGAACAGAGGTGTAGACTATCTTTTAAATGTGGAAAGGCTTTGAAAAGCTGAAGCACAAACAATCCTAGGAGTCCTACTACAGGATTCTCTTCAGTTTAACATGCATGTTTGGTTGGTGGTTTGGAAGGGAAGTGCAAAATTAGCATTCATTTCAAGAGGGTGAGTATACAAGAGCAGAGATGTACTGCTGAGGCTGTATAAGGCTCTGGTCAGACAGCATTTGGAGTATCGTGAGCAGTTTTGGGCCCCGTATCCAAGGAAGGATGTGCTGATGTTGGAGGGGGTCCAGAGAACGTTTATAAAAATGATCCTGGGATGAGGGGTTTGTCACTTGAATTTAGCAGGATGACAGAGCAACTGGTTGAAATTACAGAATACTGAGGGGCCTGGAGAGAGTGGATGTGGAGAAGATGTTTTTACTAGTAGGAGAGTCTAGGAGCTGAGGGCACAGCCTCAGAGTGAGGAGATGATCCTTTAGAACTGTGATGAGGAGGAATTTCTTCAGGCAAAGGGTGGTTAATCTGCAGAGGGCTGCAGAGGCCAAGTCATTGAGTATATTTAAGACAGGTTCTCGATTAGTAAGAGGATCAAGGGTTATGGGGAGAAGGCAGGAGAATAGGTTTGAGAAACATATCAGCCATGATTGAATGACATAGCAGACTTGATGGGCCGAGTGGCCTAATTCTGCTCCTATATGTTACGGTCTTCTTGTGGTTTCTGTTGGGCTGATTATAGGGGTGTGCGGGGACTACTGTGACCACTCTTGTGGACAGTCTGGTATGACATTGTTGGGCTGAATGTTCTCTCTGTACCACTCTAAGCATTCTGCGAATTGATGAATGTAAGAATTGCACAATGTCAGAGTGTGAAGCAATGTCACGGGACATCAATGTCGCACGCTATCACAGTAACACATTGTCACAGAATGTCACATCGCAGAGCTTCTGGGGAAATTGGTAAAGCTACTGTCAGTTTTAACTCTGTGTGTACTGTGCTCATGACCCTGCCACTTCTTCACCCTGATCTCTATCTCTTTCAGACATTTATAGTCATCAACAAAGGGAAGACTATTTTCCGTTTCAGTGCCACGCCTGCATTGTACCTGCTGACGCCTTTTCATCACGTTAGAAGGATAGCTATTAAAATTTTAGTACATTCATATCCTTTTGCTGATTTTAATTTTGTAGCAAACCGAAGTTTAACCCCATTATACAGTCGGCAATCTGGGCAGGCGATGTTCTTGTACACGGGAAATGAATTGAACTGCACTAATAAGACTTTCAGCACATAGTTTGCTCCTTCTCCCAGATTTATGTTATCTGGTGATATCTGAAATGTGAAGATTGTCAATGGAATAAAGGGACAGAGGTATCCAGGATTAGTAAAACCAATACAGTGCAGGCAGGAGAGTGAACAGGTTTACTTGTATTGACCTCTAAAGCCCGGGCTGTATTCACAGGGAGCAAGAGGTCTAGCAGAAGCAAACAAAAGTGTTCAAACTTTCAAAGGGATTTCTAAAGGTAAATATGGAGCGATTGCTTCCTTTAGTTGGTTTAAGCGGAGGAATGTCATACCAGAAACATGCAGAGGGTGTTGTTTCAGGAGTATGGAATCTTTCAATGCAAGCATTTACAAGAGAATCTCAGACACTGGAAAAGGGGAATATTATTCCATTAGTTTATCCTCTCAGGCAAAGGGGGATGGTCATCAATTAGTCTGAAAATGGCTGGCGAGGCTCAGTCATAGAGCTGTACAGCGCAGAAACAGACCAATCAATGCTGACCAGATATCCTAAATTAATCTAGTCCCATTTGCTAGCGTTTAGCCCATATCCCTCTAAACCCTTCCTATTCATGCACCCATCCAGATGCCTTTTAAATGTTGTCTGTCATCCTCCTTTTTAAAGTGCTGTTATTTTGATCTTTTTTCTCCCCCACGTTCCAAAACAATGCAACAGCTTATAAAAATAGTGACCACTGCTTAAAGTTTTTGAGAAGATTTGTAGCTTGGATGGTGGATGAGGTTGTTGACATCCTCGGTTTGCTGGGCATATAAATAACAAGTGGGACAGAACACCAACACTTCACCAGAGGTGCACTGACAATGTTACCTAGCAGGGTGACGAAACGTTTGCAAACAAATCCACCAACTCGGCGACATCGGTAATTACTGCTCCCAGAATTCGATGGAATCAGCTCCAACACCGAAAATACCTCGAAAAAGGAACAGGTCTTACAGCCACAGTATTCTCACATCCTCCATCTTGGATTACCCAGAGTCCTTCTGAGGCTCTTCTGGGTAACTGGTTGTTATATTAGTTCAGGTCATGGTCTTGTTCCAGTCATTATCCTCGGTTGCCCTCTTCATTTTGTCGTCATGGGTGTCAGAACACTGGGATCATCCACACAGACTCTGCCTCCGTCTGGTTCAGTTCATGCCAGAAGGGTCCAGTCCTGTAGAAACGTAGAAAATAGGAACAGGACTAGGCCTCAGAGACAGCTCTACCACTCAGTATGATCATGACTGGTCATTGCCTGTTCCCACTTTCTCCCCCTGATCCTTTGATCTCTTTAGTCCTAAGAACTATTTATCCAGCTCCTTCTTGGAAACATTCAATGTTTTGGCCTCAACCGCTATCTGTGGCAGAGAGTTCCACAGGCTCATCACTCTCTGGAAAATTCTCCTCATCTCAGTCCCATACGGCCTACCCAGTATCCTTAGGCAGTGAGCCCTGAGGTACGAACCATTCACATAAAGGAGCCCAACTCTCTGCCTGAGCCCCGAGCTGTGGAATTCTCTCTATACCCCTCTGCCCCTCTCAAAGATGCTTGCTCTTTTAACACGCTACATAAAACCTCTCTCTTTCACTCAATCCCGACAATCTGGCTAAGTGCACAAAAGAAGCAGACATTAAGGCAGCAGACCATCACCACGTGCAACTAGACATAAGTGTCCTAACTGAGGGAATTAAGGGCCACATTAAATAGCAGAGCAGTATAGATGGGCTGAATGGCCCATTTCTGCTCCTATTTGTTGTGTTTTCGCAGGACAGTGACTGTTGGGAAAACTAGAAAGAGGCCCACGGGAATGGAGAGAGAGAGAAAGAGAGAGGTCGGTGAGAATGGAAAGAGAGGTCAGTGAGAATGGAGTGAGAGGTCAGCGAGAATGGAGTGAGAGAGGTCAGTGAGAATAGAAAGAGAGAGAGGTCAGCGAGAATAGAGAGAGAGAGAGGACAGTGAGTCTGGAGAGAGAGAGAGGTCGGTGGGAATGAAGGGAGAGAGAAGGGTCAGTGGGAATGGAGAGAGAGAGAGGTCAGTGGGAATGGAGAGGGGACGGTGGTCAGTGGGAATGGAGAGAGAAAGAGGGGGTCATGGGAATGGAGAAAGAGAGAGCAGTCAGTGGGAATGGAGAAAGAGAGGGAGAGAGAGAGAGAGGGAGAGAGAGAGAGGTCAGTGCGAATGGAGAGAGAGAGAGAGAGGTGTCAGTGGGAATGGAGAAGGGGTAGGGGTCAGTGAGAATGGAGAGAGAGAGAGAGGCCAGTGGGAATAGAAAGAGAGAGAGGTGTCAGTGGAAATGGAGAGAAAAGGAGTCAGTTTTATGTGATTTGCTTCCCAGCTGTTTTTCCGCACAGAGGGTACGGGGGTGGGGGGATAGGGAGAACATGGGGAGTGTACATGGAAGGGATAGGAAAGGTACAGGGAAGGTACAGGGAGAGAATAGGGATGGTACAGAGAGGGTACAGGGAGGGGACAGGGAGGGGTTGTATGGGGAGGGGACATGGAGGGGAAAAGAATAGTATGGGGAGGGTACAGGGAGGGTACGGCAG
>JAHRHZ010000034.1:6830055-6874008 GCA_024137785.1 Ginglymostoma cirratum | reverse complement strand
AGGGATAATATGGGGAGAGGATGGGGAGGGGACAGGGAGGGGACAGGGATAATATGGGGAGGGGGACAGGGAGGGGACAGGGAGGGGATGGGGATAATATGGGGAGGGGATGGGGAGGGGACAGGGAGGGGATAGGGATAATATGGGGAGGGGACAGGGAGGGGATAGGGATAATATGGGGAGGGGATGGGGAGGGGACAGGGATAGTATGGGTAGGGGACAGGGAGGGGACAGGGAGGGGACAGGGATAGTATGGGGAGGGGACAGGGAGGGTGTGGGGAGGGCTCAGGGAGGGGACAGGGATAGTATGGGGAGGGTACAGGGAGGGGACAGGGAGGGTAGAGGGAGGGTACGGGGGGAGGTTATGGGGAGGGTATAACATTGACTATGCCGCATGTGTGTGTCAGTTAGTTATTGGCACAAAGCCAGTTTCAGCACCTCCATCATCTCCCTGGATCACATCACACATTGTCACTGTCACAAGTTTCCATGTCATCTGAAGAGCTTGTCAATCACTGCGAGGGTGTCTTTGAGAGCCGGAGAACAGCTCCAACTCGGTGAGCATTGGTTTGATGTGATGTTCTGAATTGCTCAAGCCCCCGGGAACTGGAAGAGGTCAGAGGCTGATTGGTGATCTGAGCCTTGTCACATGGTGACCCTGGCACTGTCTGTGAGGGAGGCTCTGTAAGATCTATCCCTAATATCAGCTCCACCAGGAGTGACAATTACACACACCAGGAATTTTTTTAACATGGGAGTGCGGTAGGTGGAGAGGGGTGACTCTGTAGCGTTGCATTGACCCCCCTGTCCTGACTGAGCAGGGGACCCCCTTCCGTACGTGTATTAGGAGCAGATTGACTGCTCCCCTTCTTTGGCTGCACTTCGACACATCTTCCAAAGCTATCAAATCTCAAAGAGGGACTCACCTTACAGAGCCCCTGGCCAAGGTGTAGAGACACCCCCACTGCCGTACACAGATTCAATATTGAATAAATGTTTGAGGATGAAAGATTATTGGACGTTATACAGAAATGTGGAGTTGAGGTTAAAATGCCCTGATCTTATTGAACGATGGAGCGGCGTCAAAAAGCCAAGTGGCCTACATTTATTCCTCTTTCACATGTTTATACAATGTCTATTTTTCTTCCAGTCTTTTCCCCCCCAATTCCTTTCCCACATCCCGTCAACCATGGGCTTGTCTTGTTTGTACTTTACTGCCGGCCTTAAAGCACTTTGAGGTGATTGGTGCAAAGAGCTAAATAAATTCAAGCCTTTCTTTCTTTTAAAAACATCCAAAAAACATCTACCTGTAAAAACAGAGAATGCCGTGGCTTTGGTGAGGATGCAGAGGAACTTTATTGCAAAGGGACCAAGCAGAGAGGACCTCAGTTTTGTGGAGAAACGAGGAAAGCTAGCTTTGACCTCCATGTGCAAAGGCACATAGGGGAAGATTGAATTGTTCAATGTCACAAGAGACTTTAGAAAAAAGAATGAGAAATTGTTTCTAATGACGAAGAGGTCAATAAGCATAGAACGCGTCTGTAAGATAATTGGCGAAAGAAACCGACATGGGTGAAAATTGAATAGATTTTGAAACAGTACAGTAGCAGGGCTAAAGGAAAATAGCCAGGAGAATGGGACTAACTGCACAACTGTTTTGAAGAGCACAAGATTTTGTGATTCTATAAATGAACGCAGAGGGAATGTGCGTGTTTCATATATGTATGCAAGTGTGTGTGTGTGTTTTGTATATATATGCGAGTGTGTGTGTGTGTGTGTATAAGAGCGCACACACCAATGAAGGCTGGGAGACCTGACCATTGTCCCCTATCCCAAAGGACTCTTGTGGTGCAGTGGTAGTGTCCCTACCTCTGAGCCCCAAGACCCAGGTTCAAGTCCCACCTGCTCCAGAGGTATGCAATAACTTGTCTGAACAGGTTGATGAGGAAAATATTCTACACCCTGATTGGACAATGTTCAGCAGGTGGGAGAGGCCCATAATATAACTCTGTAAGCCTTAGTTCGCCAGTTGGTATCACTAATTCAACAAATGAAAAATTATAATGAATCTCACTACTTTCTTAATTAAAAGAAACATGCATTGGAAAGCAAGATCGAGTGTTATAAACTTTCTCCTTAACTCAAATTCCACATTGTTCAATATATTCATTATGTGCACTATTTTGACCAATTGTGTGTTCATGACCATGTCTGACCCTGCCCCATGGACAAAGAATGTTGAGTGAGTATGAAGCCACATTCCTCGCTAATTTGTTTTCTAAACAATTTGTGAACAAACCTTTTAAAGACTGTGCTCTTTCTCTTTTGCTACTGCCCAAAATTCCTTAAATAATATTGACCTTTGAACTGTGCCCTTATCTGTCCCAATGAAACGCTTTACCAGGTCTATCTTTGACTTGTGACTCCTAGCTGGCAAGTAAGTTTATATTTTTAAGTATACCAAAGTTCGTAACTTGCTAGCAACATACACTCATGCTGCATCGAACTGAAATCCTGAAGCGACCAAAGCTGTATTTCATTATCAAAGATGGTTCGCTCCCTGCCTGAATTTTCATTAAAGGAATTGAACAAGACCTTAAATAGTTACCAATGAGACTGAAGCTCTTTATAATTCTACATTACGCTGTTGACATTACTGTCATCACTTCATCATAGCAACAGTTCAATGAATTCTATCAATTCCACTTTGCTAAACAATGGTGACTAATTTAAAAGGGGTTTGGAAGTTGAACAATTGCAAATGACTCTTTCTTCCTTTAATGAAGAGGCCTGATCGATGATCTAATTGTCCACCTCCAAAGGAGTTTTTGAAAATGATGTTTCTATCAAAAGCAGGGGTTCATTGATATTTAGCATGAAATGAACCCCGGGAATCATTTCCCATCCTTAAAACGAGAGATTAGAACATACCTCTTAACTTGAGACCTTCAGAGTGTGGTATGCACAAGGGAACAAGGACTGGAGATGGGTCAGAAGTGCCTGAGAGAGACCCATTCACACAACGGAAGCTTGAGACAGATTTTACCCAGCGTTGGCTTTCATTCATTTAAAGTGATGTGCCAACGAAGTAAGGGTGACGTGAGACAAAAATAAAGACTTTCTCACACAGCGATTAGTTAATGTCTGGAATGTGCTGCCTGGAAATGTGGTGGAGGCAGGTTCCGTCGAGAGAGGGTTGGATGATTATTTGGATAGAAATGGACGACAGGGATATAGGCCAAGCCAGGAGATTGACACTAGGTAATAGAGCCAGTATGGGACAATAGGCCTCCTCCTGCACCATAACAATTCTGATTCTAACACTGATACAGCCTTTTAGCACTGAGATGAGGTAGAATTTCTTCACTCAGAGGATTGTGAACTGTTGGGATTCTCTGTCCCAGAAGCTACAGCTTACTCTTTATTTGGAAACTAAGATTGATATTTTCTACAGATTATAAGCAACGGAGGAAATGGGGATAGGGCTGGTACTGGAATAGAAGGCCGATCAGGGTCTCATTGAATGGTGGAGCAGGCTCAACATGGCTGAATGGCCTATTCCTGCTACTAAACCTTAAATTCTGATTCAGACTTAGAGAGAAGGACGGGCTTAGCTCTTTCCTGTCCCTTAGAAATTGCCAGCTAATGATTATCTTATTCCACTAAATAAGACAGAGCATATTAAAGAGTGATCTTTAGGAAAGCAATCAGTTTGTTGAGCAACGCACAGTTCCTACATAAGATTCATGCTCTCATTTTAAACATGGTGGTTACAAATTTGCTGATGGGCTGACATATATTTATGTTGCCAACTTTTCTGACATAGTTTGGCGAGAGCTGTCAGCGTGAAGCAGGGACCCAAACCAAACAACTAAAGGCTTTTCCATTGTCGGTCACTGAAATGTACCACCCAGGGAAGATGAGGCACTTCCCGACTGGGAGATTATTTGAACATTGTTTTTAACATTGCCTACATTCTCTGGGGTGCATTAGTGGTGGTAAAATGGTCACCGTTGCAAAAGATTTGTGATACATATTCATTGATACTGCTTTTTTAGTCTCTGCATCAATTCTGGACATGGGGCTCATATCCTCAGTTTTAAAAAAAACGTGGCCTACCTGTGCCTGACAGAAGGACTGAAAAGTTGAGGCTGGAGATCAATATGAACTTTCAAATCTGAAATTGATTGATACTTTCTTATCTACTATCACCAAGGTGAGTTAGGATGCTGATCAGGGCAGAATAGGCTTGAAAGGTTGAACAATCTCCTCCTGTCCTTAGGTCTCAAGCCTTGGGCCTACTATAACCTACAGTACTACTTAGCCACTGCCCCAGCCTCAGATATGCTTTTGGCTCAACTGCTTTTTGTAGGTCCAAGAAAAGTTTGGTTTGGGAGAACAGGCCCCACTTAGGCCCCGTGTTATGTGCAAGAATTGTTTTAATTTCTTGTGATTTGGAACGACGCAATTAGTCAGGTCCATCACAGATGTACAAATTAAGATGGAGAAGAGTTATCTAGCAACACAAAGAGTAATAGAGTTACCTTTTACAGCATGATGGCTGAGCGGTTAGCATTGCTTCCTCACAGCACCAAGGACCTGGGTGTGATTCCGCCCTCAGGTAACTGTCTGTGTGTGTGTGTGTGTGTGTGTGTGTGTGTGTGTGTGTGTGCGTGCGTGTGTGTGTGGAGTTTGCATGTTGCCTCCGGGGGTTTCCTCCCGGTGCTCCATTTTCCTCCCACAGTCCAAAAACGTACAGGGTAGGTGGGTTGACCATGTTAAATTGCCCATAGTGTTCAGGGATGTTTAGATTAGGTGGGTTAGCCATAGCAAATGTAGGGTTTGGGGAGAGGCTAGGAGTGTGGGTCTGGGTGGGATGCTCTTTGGAGGGTTGGTATGGACTCGATAGGCCAAATGGCCTGCTTCTGCACTGTAAGGATTCTATGATCTAATTCAGTAGGAAACATTTTTAAAAAAGTCAAATAGACTTCTGGAGAGTGTGAGGTGGGCGATTGCAATCAGGGTGATAGGGCATGATTTTATCATAAGGGAGATGCTTATTGATCAGGTACAATCTTCTCTCCCTTTCCTTCAAAGTTCTAGTGTCCTTGTCTGTGTGGTTGGTTTTTGACAGGATGTGATAGATTAGTTAAGCAGACAGAATGGGCAATTCTTTCACAGTAAAACTGTGCGTACCACTTTCTGAACTAAAGCCTAACAGAGATAATACAATGACAGGGAAAATGATCAGAAAGTGAACCTTGGTTGAGATAGTTGAGAGGTATGGTCTACAGTCACTGATACTGGCGAGAATAATACTGAATGCTTCATATTCTCATCCCTCTTCATTGACTTGTCCGAAGATGCGCTCTTTCGTATAAAGTGGCTTGCGAAATATTGTCCATCCCTGACTTGACGGCCACCAATTCATCGAGAAAGTGTTTTGAAGCTTGCGTTCATTGTTAAGGCTGACAATCTCACTGCTTCTCCACCTCGCTGTCTGCCATCTTCTATCCTGAGGTAGCGCACAAGGTGGCTCATGTTGTGCCTGAGCCGAAATGCAACAGGACTCCCTTCGCTTGCTAATGTTGTTCATTTCCAAATGCTTTAACCAGGTACACTTTCACTGGCATTTACACTTTTGAATCAATGATAAAAATATTGGCAAGAGGATTCTGCATTGATGAATTCACCTTCCTTCGAGATCCATGGAATTGGTTGGATTTCAGTGTTATTTTAATGGCGTAAGTAATAAAATAAATTCTGCGACTATTTCCTCATCTTTCTCCCCCTTTGACTTGCACTGTTTCTGAGTGGAATCTCCAGACCGTTGTTGTATTTAATGGTTTTTGTCTGTTCTGTCGTTGCCTCCTCTCGTGCATGGCTGATTTTTGTTTTTTTTTCCTTAACCCACCTCATACCCCGCCCCAACTTCCAGAAGTTTCTCTGCGTCATTTTAAATCACTTTGTATTGCTTCTTTGTTGATGGCCCAGCAGAACGTTAGATATTAGTCATCGATAAAATAAAACGAAGAACTGGGGTGCTGGAGATCTGCTGGAGAATCTCAGCAGGTCTGGCAGCATCTGTGGGAATCAAGCAGAGTTAGTGTTTGAAGAATGCTTCAGACTTTTTCAGTTCTGAATGAGTCCGTACTAGACTCAAAACGTTAATTCTGTTTCTCTCCCTATAAGTGCTGCCAGACCTACTGAGCTTCTTCAGCATTTTCCACCTGTGTCAAATTGTAGCATCCACAGTATTTTACCTCTACACAATAAAGCGTAAAGATCAGGGAAGCTGTCTGTTTGCTGGCAGTATGGTGGCTCAGTAGTTAGCACTGCTGCCTCACAGCATCAGGGACCTGGGTTCAGTTCTACCCTCAGGTTACTGTCTGTGTGGAGTTTGCATTCTCCCTGTGTCTGTGTGTGTTTTTTCCCACTGTGCAAAGTTGCGCAGGCTAAGTGAACTGGCTGTGCTAAATTGTCCCATAGTGTTCAGGGGTGCCATAGTGTTCAGGGGTGTGCAGGCTCAGTGGGTTAGCCATGGGAAATGTAGGGTAGGGGGATGGGTTTGGGTGGGATGCTCTTGGGAGGGTCAGTTTTGGCTTGATGGGCTGAATGGCCTGTTTCCACGCTGTAGGGATTCTGTTAAAAAAAACCATTCAGATCACAGACGTTGATCAGTTGTTTACTTTAAGTTTCTCTCGACAGCTTTTGACCCTTAACCAAGGGCGCAAGTTTGTGGGTAATTTGATTCTTAGTCTTCACTGGTTGAGGATTCACTGTTTCAGATTTTCCGAAGATGATTTTTATGCCCGCTTTCCTTTCAACAAGGGAAGTATCAGAGAAAGAAGTTTGCAGCAAGATAGTGAGTGAGAATAGCTACTGGGAGATTTTCTGTTACATTTTCACACAGGAGAAAGAGAGAGAGAGAGATTGACCTGTTTTCTCTTTGAAGCTAGAACTTTCTTTTCTATTGTCTATCTGTATGGCTGTTGCCACTTGCTCAGAAACCAATGACGTGGTTGTTACTACTGTGAGCCCTCCTGAGCCCATCGCAGATGGTCCTGATGGAAAAACCAATCAAAAGACTTTCTCTAAGCATGGTACCGATGGGTCTAGTTTCCTCTAACTGCTTGAACAAAGCAACATTGTAGATACAACTCACACTGAGTTCCAGTAACTCTTTATTAAAACTGTAGCTGTTTCTTCCAAGGTTTCCTTGGTTTAAAGCAGTATCTGCCCCCAATTTCTAGTCCACGGGTATTTTTCACCTCAGATTTACCTCTTTTTGCAACCACTTTAAATCTGTGCCCTCTTGCTCTTGATTCTTTTATAACTGGGAGTGTTTTTTTTCTCTGTCTACTCAGTCCAAACCTCTCCAGATTTTGAAATCTCACCCTAATCTTCTCCTCTTCAAGGAAACCAGTCCCAAATTCTCTGACCTATCCTCATCACTGAAGAGTCCTCCCTTGGAACTATTCTTGTAAACGTCTTCTGCACCTGTCTCCAAGATGTTCACATCCTCCCTTTAGTGTGGTGTCCTGAACTGTAGACTATACTCCAGCTAAGGTCTAGCAAGTATCTTATAGAGATACAGCATAACCTCCTTGCTGTTATGCTATATGACCTGATTAACAAAGCATAGGATACCATGTGCTTAATTAGCTGTTCATTTTACCTGTCCTACTACTTTTAATCATTCATGCTCATATGCACCAAGGTCTCTCGGCTCCTGCACTCTTTAGAATATTACCTTTTGTTATATTCTGTCTCCCCATGTTCCTTTGACTGAAATGTACATTTCTCTGCAGTGATCTCTGTCTACCGCTTTTCTGTCCGTTCCACCAACTTGTTCATGTTTATTTGAAATTCTATGTTGTGCACTTCACCGTTGACAATTTTCCAAGTTTTGTATAGTCTGCCAACTTTGAAATTGTGCCCTGAGCTCCAAAGTCATTAATAAAAACCAGGAAAAGCAATGGTTCCAATACCAGCCACATTACAAACTTCCTGCAGCCTGAAAAATATCCGTTACCCCTTACTACCTGTTTCTTATCACTCAGCCAGTTCTACATTCACATCTTCTGTTCCTTGAGTTATAGCTTTTGCCACACGCCTGTTGTGTGGCTCCATATTGAATGCCTTTAGAAAGTCCACGCACACCACATAACACAATGTATTACCTCTTCAAAGAACTCCAGCAAGTTAATTAAACACGATTCTCCCTCGGGAAATTCATGTGACTGTCCTTAATTCATCCACATTTGTTCGCATGACTATTCATGCTATCCTGATAACTGTTTCTAGAAGTTTCCCTACCTCTGAAATTAAACCGACTGGTCTGTAACTGCTGGGCTTATCATAGAGTCAAACAGCAAGGAAGCAGTGCACTCCAAACATAATCCCAAAATAAACTAGTCCCACCTGCCTGCTCCTGGCCCACACCCATCCAAACCTTTCCTATTCATGTACTTATCCAAATGTCTTTTAACTATGTTCAGCTCCACCATTTTCTCAGAAAGTTTATTCCACACGCAAACCACCCTCTGTGTAAAAAAATTGCCCCCCATGTCTTTTTTTTAAATCTCTCTCCTCTCACTGTAAAAATGTGACCCCTAGCCTTGAACCCCTCCATCCTAGGGAAAAGACACCTACCCTTAACCCTGTCTATACCCCTCATGATTTCATTATTGCCTCTGCTTCCTTGGTGAAGATAGATGTAAAGTATTAACACCTCAGCTTAGTCTCCTGTATCCATGTGTAAATCTACCTTTTTTGTCGCTAATTCACCAGACTCCTTTTGCCATCTTTTGCTATTTATAGGTATTGGGAGGAAGGGAAGCACAAGGGAAGCACAATAATATATGTGGGCATTCTTTTACAGTTTAGCAGCTTAATGTAGCAGGTAGTGTGTGGTACTGAGGTGCACAGTCCAAGGAAATTCTCAGATCTGTATTGGGCGGGGCGGAGAATTGATCCCAGTAGGCATGTCATTGGCTGTCCTGCCCTGTGTTAGGAATACAGTGAAGAAAATCAACTGGAATTCCCGCTCCTGGTCATGGTCCAGTTTCATTGTTGGAGAGAACATTTCCTCATTGTACCATTAAGAGTCACAGTCAAATTAGGTATCATATTTCTTCCAGTCCCAGTGGGATATTGAGTATGAGCTATAAGGAGAGGCTAGAAAAAACAGGGTTGTTTTCTCTGGAATGGCGGTGAGGCTGAGGGGAGACTTGATCGTAGTCTATGACATTATGAGAGGCATGATAGAGTTGATGGTCAGAATCTTTGTCCCAAGGTTAAGATGTCTAATACTAGGGGGCATTTATTTAAGGTGAGGAGGGAAAGTTCAAAGAAGATGCGAGGGGCAAGTCTTTTTTACATAGAGAGTTGGTAGGGATCTGGAACGCACTGCTGGGGCTGGTGGTGGAGGCAGATACGATAGAGGCATTTAAGGGACTGTTACAAAAGCACATGAATATGTAAGGAATGGAGGGATATGGACCAAGGGCAGGCAGAAGGGTTTTGTTTCATTTGGTGTCGCGTTCAGCACAACATCATGGGCCAAAGGGCCTGTTCCCATGCTGTACAGTTCCATGTTCTATGATACACAGGAGTGTGACAAAGGAGAGTATTTGGAAAAGATAAAAATAACCTATTAACTAAAAGTTGAATTTAATCTTGCCAGTATGAAGCAGTATGAAGCAGAGATTATAAATTTGCCTTTATAAACAGTTAAAAGTTAACCACATTTTGAAACATAATGGAGTGTGTTTTATTGCTCTGGATAACTTAATTCCTCTACCCGATCAAGAATATTAGCCATCAGAGAGACCTTGATGCTCTTTTCCCATGCAATTTATCTCTGCTCTTTTCCCATCATTGGTTCAGTCTCAAACAGCCTGAGGCAGCTGCTGGTTTGTTTATATATAATATTGATTTAAAGCTAAACCAAAAGGGGAAATAACAGACACAACAGGGTCAATAGCCAGGATGCAACATAATGTTCTGCAGGATTCATAACAGAAGGTAATCCACAGGGTCAATAAATAATTTGCTTAATGTTTCGAACTGAAAGTGCCGTTAAGCCCATCCAGAAGCTCCCCAATATCTCACATGGGCTCTAAGGGTTCTGATATTTATAGCTTGACTTTTTATTTGAAGATAAGCTGACCATCAGTCCTCGCTGGATAAAGTTGATTGGATGTTCTATGGCATGCAAACATAAATATAGAGTTTCTCTTATTTAGTGAGTGATGTGTTTCTGAGACGTTATTAAGCTCTAGTTAGGCCCCATTTAGAATACTGTGTCCAATTTTGGGCCCCACACCTCAGGAAGGACATACTGGCACTGGAGTGTGTCCAGCGGAGATTCACACGGATGATCCCTGGAATGGTAGACCTAACATACGATGAACGGCTGAGGATCCTGGGATTGTATTCATTAGAGTTTAGAAGGTTAAGGGGAGATCTAATAGAAACTTACAAGATAATGCATGGCTTAGAAAGGGTGGACGCTGGGAAGTTGTTTCCGTTAGGTGGGGAGACTAGGACCCGTGGGCACAGCCTTAGAATTAGAGGGGGTCAATTTAGAACCCCCTCTAAATTGAGGGAAATGAGGAGACATTTCTTCAGTCAGAGAGTGGTGGGCCTGTGGAATTCATTGCCACGGAGCGCAGTGGAAGCCGTGACGTTGCATGTCTTCAAGGCAGAGATTGATAAATTCTTGATCTCGCAAGGAATCAAGGGCTACGGGGAGAGTGCGGGTAAGTGGAGTTGAAATGCCCATCAGCCATGATTAAATGGCGGAGTGGACTCGATGGGCTGAATGGCCTTACTTCCACTCCTATGTCTTATGGTCTTATGGTCTTATAGTAAGGTCATGGCTGATCTGATTGCAATCTCAAATGCATATTCCTGTCCGTCCCCTTGCTTCCCAAGAATCTATCAATACAAGCCTTAACAATATTCAGACTCTGATTTCACTGCTTTTGAGGAAGAAAATTGCAAAGATACACACCCCTTTCTCCTCATCCCTGTTTAAAATGGGTAATCTTTTAGTTTTAAAAATTGGCCCCTATTTCTAGATGTTCCTGCTTTGTCAAGACCCCTCAGGATCTTATATGTTTCAGTTAACCACATGGGAGATTGGTTAGCAAGGTAAGATCACCTGGGATCTGGGGGGAGCTAACCAATTGGATACAAAATTGGCTTGAAGGTAGTAGACAAGAAGTGGTAGTGGAGGGTTGTTTTTCGGACTGGAGGCCTGTGACTAGCGGTGTGCCACAAGGTTCGGTGCTGGGTCCACTGCTTTTTGTTATTTACATAAATGATTTGGATGTGAACATAGGAGGTGTGGTTAGTAAGTTTGCAGATGACACCAAAATTGATGGTGTAGTGGACAGTGAAGAAGGTTACGGGATCATGATCAGATGGGCCAGTGGCCCAGGAGTGGCAGATGGAGTTTAATTTAGATAAATTGCTGCATTTTGATAAGACAAATCAGGGCAGGATGTATACAATTAATAAAAAGATCCTGGGGACTGTTGCTGAACAAAGAGATCTAGGGGCATAGGTGCATAGTTCCTTGAAAGTGGAGTTGCAGGTAGACAGGGCAGTGAAGAAAGCGTTTGGTACGCTTGCCTTCATTGGTCAGTGCATTGAGTAAAGGAATAGGGATGACATGTTGCAGCTGTACAGGACATTGGTGAGGCTACTGGTAGGATATTGCATTCAGTTCTGGTCCGCCTGCTATAGGAGGGAAGTTGTTAAACTTGAAAGGGTTCAGAAAAGATTTACAAGGATGTTGTTAGGGTTGGAGGGTTTGAACTGTATGGAGAGGGCGAATAGGCTGAGGCTATTTTCCTTGGAATGTCAGAGGCTGAGCAATGACCTTACAGAGGTTTATAAAATCATGAGGAGCATGGGTAGGGTAAATAGACGAGGTCTTTTTCCCAGGATAGGGGAATCGAAAACTGGAGAGCATAGGTTTAAGGTGAGAGGGGAAAGATTTAAAACGGACCCGAGGGGCAATGGTCGAGGAGTGGCAGATGGAGTTTAATTTAGATAAATTGCTGCATTTTGAAGAGGCAAATTTTCATGCAGAGAGTGGTGCATGTATGGAACGAGCTGCCGGAGGAAGCGGTGGAAGTGGTACAACTATGACATTTCAAAGGTATCTGGTTGGGTGCATGAATAGGAAGGGTTGAGAGGGATATGAGTCAAATGCTGGCAAATGGGACTAGACCAGTTTAGGATAGCTGGCCAGCATGGATGAGTTGGGCCAAAGGGTCTGTTTCCATGCTGTATGACTGTAAATGGCCTCTTATTCCTCTAAACTCCAGTGGATACAAACCTAACCTGATCAACCCTTCCTTGTAAGTCAACCTATCCATTCCAGGTATTGGTCTGGTAAACCTACTCTGAACTGCTTCACCAGCATTTCCAACCTTCCTTAAATACTGTGCTTTCCTGTACTCAGGCAGTACATGATAACTTTCCTCATTAAGGTTTGATGTTTGCTAAATGCCAACATAGCTAGGTGCACATGGATGAAACACAGCAGTCTTGCAGTCTTTACTCCTTAAGAATATATAATCAGCTGCAATAAATATTTGGTGTCCATCTCACTTTTCATCAAGTATCATTGATTGTGATTCATTTACATAGTCTTGAGAGGGATATGTGTTCTGGTCACAATTGTCAGCTTCTTATGGAACAGGAAGCCTAACAAGCCCTGTCTCAGTTTGACTGAACAATTTCATTTACTAACTATGTTATCACATTCACACAACGCTAATTCTTTCCAGAGATGAATTGTCTCTTGGATCCATTTGTACTGTTTGAGGGAATGACTCGTGCTTGTTCCTCCATTTATCTCTGGTGAAAACATTTCTCAAGTTCCCATTCTCATTCTTCACCTTGTAATTTGTGTCTATTCCTCCCACGTGTCTGAACCTTTCACACGGTGAACAATATGTTAAGATGTTGAGATTCAAGGATTAAGTCCCTCGGGATCTGAGAATGTCTGAGCCCATAGTTCCAACAATTTGCTCAGTACCTCTTACCTGGCCATTATAGTTTTCTTGAATATTTCCCTCCTTTCCATTTCCTCATTTATCACCATTCATGAAATGTTACTTGTATTGTCTACAGTGCAGACTCATGCAAAATATTTATTAAATTCACTGTGTATTTCCTTATTTTCCAATTGTAATTCTCCAACCTGATTTTCTATAGAATCAACATCACTTTGTTATTGCTTTTTAAAATATTGTTAGAAACTTTTATCTTCTGTTTTTACATGTCTGGCTAGCTTTCTCTTGCACCTCAATTCTTTCCTCTTTAATAATTTTTGCACACTCTTTGCTAAATTTAATACTATATTAAACCTTCTGACCTGCCACCTCTCTTTGCACCATTATATTTAACTTTTCTAGTTAACCACAGATGCTGGGTCTGTGCCTTGGAATTTTTGTTTCTTTTAGGAATGTATCTGTTCTGTGCATTCTGAAAAATCCCCTTAAATATCTGCCACTGCACCTCTGCTGACCTATCGCTAATTTTCTAATTCACTTTATGCTTTCATGCGCTCACAATTGCCCTCATTTAAATCTTTAAAACAGAGTCTCGTACCCACTCCCACTCTTTCTCAAGCTGGATATAAAATTCAAACATACTATAATCACTACTACCCACGGATGCCTTCACTAAAAGATTATTAATTAATCCTATCTCATTGCAAGTGCCACGTCCAATGTAGCATGCTCTCTGGCTGGCTCCAGAACACACTTTTTAAAGAAATTATTCTGCTATCAGTCTATAAACTCTTCACCTTGGCTATCTTTGCCCATCTGACTATTCCAGTTATGTGTAGATTAAAATCTCTCATGATTATGATGATATTCTGACCACCTCTCATTATTTCTTTCTTTATGTGCCACCCTCCTGGATGGTTACTCTCAGTGATTTCTTGCCTTTATCATTTCTTATGGCTACTAAACTTTTCCCACACATTGGTTTCCTGAACTTAGGTCCTCATCAATCTTCCTTGTAATTTCCTCAAAGGAATTCAATCAAGTTTCTTAGATTGGAGTTTCCTTTAGCAAATCTATGCTTACTGCACCTGGTGAATCTGTGCTTTTCTAAGTGAGAGTTAAACCTATTTGTTGGGTTCCTTCCAATACTTAGCCCACTACTGTAGTTTGACAGGCTCATCTGTGATTATTCAATCTCTCTCTCACCTTTTAAAGAAAGGTACGATGTTACAATGTCCAATCCTCAGGCTCCATACCTGTATGCAGAGATCTTCTATTTGCTCCCTGGAATTTCTTTTTAACAGCCTAGTGTACATTTATCTGCTCCTGGTGATTTATTCATTTTCACAAATGCTACTCCCATTAACACTTCCTCTCTCCCTATGTTTAACACATCAATACTGCATACTCCTCCATAACTATAATATCTGCACTGTCCCCTTTTTTACTGAAGACACATGCAAAGTATTGATTAAGAATAATATCAACACGTTCCCATCTCTACACATATACACATGTTATTATAGGCCCTGATTTTTGCTTGGTTACCTTCATACAGTTAATGCATGGATAATTGGATTTAATTTGATTTGTTGTCACATGTGCCTAAGTACAGTGAAAAGTTTTGTTTTGAGAGCAGTACAGGCTGATCATAGGGTGCTTAGACAGAGTGAGCCATACAAGGTTACATTGCACAGGAGGTGCACAAAGTAAGATCAATATTATTTGAGGTTAGAGAGGTCCATTCAGCAGTCTAATTCTACCTTTGACTTCACCTTAATGTTACATAGCATATTCTTTCACACCCTCAATTTGCTTTCCTAATTTCTTTTTTGATTTTGCCTTCCACTTTGTGTCTTTCTGTAGGATTGAACTCTCGGGATCAGACATGAGCTTTATTTTCTGCCTTATCTCTGCTGTAGGGTTCTTGATATCCAGGGGTTCTAGATTTGGCCATCCTACTGTTCAGCAACTTATCCTTCCTGCAGCCCCAGTTGGCTTTATTTTATTCATTCATCCATCCATTCATTCATACATTCATTCCTGGGAACGTGGATATCGCTAGCCAGGCCTGTATTTATTGCCCAACTCTAATTGCACAGAGGGCTGTTGACTTTCCTTCCGGGGTGAGGGGGCAGGGTGGGACGGGCAGCCCATCTTCCCCCATAAATGTAGCCCAGAAAGAAGGCATTTCCACTTGTGTGTGAGACCAGAATCGGGGGCCATCAATGTACAAAAGTTTCTAGTAAATCCAATAGAGAATGCCAGAGAGATATGCTCTTTCGGAGAATGGGTAGAATGTGGAATTCTCTACCGCAAGAAATAGTTAGGGTAAGCAGAACAGGGAGCGGTTGGACAATAGCGTGAGGGGAAAGGAATGGATGTTGTTGGATAAAGAAAAGATTTGTGTGATACATTAACTTGCACAGACCAGTTGGGCTGAATGGCCTGTCCGTGTACTAAATACTTTGTAATATATTTAGATGTGCACTTGCAATGCTAAGGTATACAAAGCTATAGGCCGAGTGCTGGAAAATGGGATTAGAACGGTGAGGTGCTTGTTTCTGACTGGGGCAGACTCGCTAGCGCTGAAGGGCCCTTTCCTGTGCTGTAGACCTCAGTGACAGCGTCAAACAAGAGTGGGAGTAGGTCAGACAAACTGACGTGAATTGTGATGCTATTCCAAATAACTGTGGTTTTATTCTACAGGTACATCACATCATTTGTACACCTAGGTAATGTTTCAGCTCTTCGAACATTCAGAGTATTGAGAGCTTTGAAAACCATTTCAGTAATCCCAGGTAAGAATTTGTCCTGAGTTAGCTGCAAACCGCCGGTGGGGCCTTTGGCCTGCTTCTCACTCCCTCTCAGCTCCCTGCGCTACTGCTGCAGCTGTTGATGGGGTTCTATTGTTGTCCTCCCATTCCTCTTGCATGCTACAGATTTATGACTGAATTTGTTAAACTGGGTCATGTCTCAGTATTACATAGGGTTGGAAGCACTTCCAAGTGCTGAAAGTGATCTCAACCATTCCAGGTGAGATATTAAACACGAAGGCTTGTGCTGAATTAACACAATGCTAAACTGTCACACAAGTGTAGGGAAATAAGACAGGTTATTATAATTTAAATTTACCAAGCAATGGATATGGTACTTTTTTTTTTGAGCTGCCTAATGGAGCACCTTGTCTATTTAATGATTTTTAAGTTGTTAATGCAAATTTCCTTAACAACAGCAGCAGCTTTCTCATTTTTAATGACACATTCCTTTATCTAATTGCGACCTAATTAGTAAAAATAATGAGAGAACCAGTGTCCATAGTGGCATTAACATAGCTTGAAGGGAGCGAACGTGTTCTGAAGGTTATGCATGTGTGAACATGGACACCTCGGTACCAAGTTGAAGGTTATTTTAAGGATTGGTGTCTTCATTTCCAGACACGGCAATTTCTTTTCCCTGTTGTCTGTATAGCAAGGACTGAGCTACTGAATGGGTGAACTGATGAATTAAGTTACTGAGTACGTATACAGGGGGAAAGTGTGGTCCAGGGTGTGGAATGAGCTGTGTAACTGAGAATCAATAAACTCTATCTGCAAGGAAAAGGTGTCTTAAATTCTGTTTCACTAACAGGTTTATATCTGAGTTGACACTTATATTTTTCGATGTACTCTGAGGATAAGTGTTTTCTGACCAGGCATTTGAAAAAAAAATCCAATGCATGACAGCATAGAGTTAGGGGCTATGGGCCCCAGTAGAGTGTGAGTAAGCCCTTTATAATCAATGGAGCAGTTTCTAATGTTGGAAAAAGATATTGAATCCTCCAACATTGAATTGGACTCAGACACAATAAGAAGGAACAGTTCTTAAAAAGATCAAACACGGTTTTCCACATGTTGCTAGCTCATAGATCTGGGTATTTTAAAGCATCCTTTTCTCAGATTTAGAATATTGATGATTTTTTTTGCAGTAAAATGGAAAGGTTTCATTCAGCTGAATATTTCTGATCTACATGGTAAATTAGTGCAGAATGCTACACCTGCATACGAAATGTACACCAGATAGAAAGCCCCCCAGTCATTTCTCAGTCACATTTTAGCTGTGGTTTATGTTAAATCAGATGAATGTAACTCTACCAGCTGCAGAAGGAGGCCATAAGGGCGATGTGCAGACTTGGGTAACAATCCCATTAACAGCTAAATATTGGATACTCTTGGCCTGATGACCACTTAACAGTGCGTCCATGTCTGCCATTTTAATTCAAGACAGATTTTACCAGTTTCCAATGGGCCATGCCTCCATTAAAGTACGGATGATAATGTTGGTGATAAATGCAGAGTGTGTTTCCCTGGTATCTAACAGCCTCTGTTGTTATCTGTTATGGGCAATGTCATTCAGTCCCAGTAGTGCCATAGGTATATGGTAACCCATCTACTGAGAGACTGTCGCACTACATGAAGACATTTCCAATAAGTGGTAAACTGTAAATTCAGAAACTGTTAGTTCGATTCAGCCTCAATGTTTTGCCACAATGAGTAGAATAGGCTTCAAGTCAACTTGCTTTTCCAATCTGCTGGTAGAATGGTGCCAGACAGTATGTTTCTCCTCCATACTCTCCCAATCCAGAGCTAGCCACTGAGTTAATGCTTTCAACAGGATGCTCCCAATGACAGTAACTACTTTCAATTGCCCAGAATCGTATCACCACATGGTCAGTACATCAACAGGGTATCTAAGTGAGACTAGCAAAGGCGACTTGGAAGGGCTGGTTCTGGTTTTGTGTCTCTATGCTTTTAAATTTAACTGTGAGCATGAGGACCTGTTGTCCAGAGGCAATGGTCAGAAAAGGCTGAACATCCAAACAGCTATTCAACTCCCTTGTGGTTCATGATAAGACAGTAATAAATGTAGAAGATCCTCAATGCTAGGGCCACTGCTTCTTTTGACATTTACAAACCATTTGGATACTTAAATGCAGTTTAAATTTAGTTGGTTGGGTGACTGGTTGGAGATATAGAGTGAAGCCTATAGTGCAGGTCCAATTCCTGTACCAGATGAGGTTACCATGAAAGACTGTTGTTCTCAACCAGTCCCATTACCTGAGGTGTGGTGCCCCTCACATTAAAACTTCACCCATTGTCTCTCTCTAATGCATGGGACAATGGCAACTTTACTTTATAAACACAAAGAGAAATTTGCTAATGATGCCAAACTTGGAAGTATGGCTCAAAGTGAAGATGATGCCAATGATCTAGTCGGGTAGAATGAGCAGATAGCTGGCAGATATAATTTAAGGACAGGGAGAGGCAATGTAGGTTTGTTGGCACAGTTCCAAAGAGTGTGCTATAACAGAGGGCTGTGGTGGCGGCAGAAGGGGGAGAGGGTTTTGGTCGGGATTTGGTTTCAAGTCCATGGAACATTGAAGATGGCAGGAAGTGCCCAGAGAGCAATTAACAAGGAGAACAGGATCTTGGACTTCATAAATACAGGATATTCATTTCAAAAGCAGAGATATTATGCTGAAATTTACAAAGCAATGTGCAGGGCATGACAGGAATATTGTACCACTTCTGATCGCCACATTTTCAGAAGGATGTGGGGATCCTAGAGAAGCTGCAGAAGAGATTTACTAGAATGGATACCAGTCACTCACCATCCTGGCTTGGAAGTACATTGATGTTATTTATTTATTGTTGCTGGTTCAAAATCCAGGAGCTCCCTCCCTAACAGTGTAGTGGGTATTCTGAAACCCCAAGGATTGCAGCATTTCAGGAAAACAGCTAAGCCCAACATTTCTGTGTTACTATTCTTTCGTGGGGTTTGGGTGTCTCTGGATGGTCAAGCATTTATGGCCCATGCCAACTGCTCCTCAGGAAGTGGTGCTGAACTTCCTCCTTCAATGCAGTTCTTGAGATATCAATATACACACAGATCTGTTAGGGAGAGAGTTTGAGGATTTTGACTCAGCGACAGTGAATGAACGGTGATGTATTTCCAAGAGCAGCTTGGAGGGGAGCTTGCAGGTTGTGGCGTTCTGTATCTGCTGCCCTTGTCCTTCTAGATGGTGAAGATCATGGGTTTGGAAGGTGCTATCAGAGGAGTTCAGTGAGTTACTGCAATGCATCTTGTAGCTAGTACATATTACTGCAACTTATCGGTGGGAATGGGAGTGAATGCTGAAGGTTGAATGCTGCCAAACAAACGGGCTGCTTTGTCCTGGATGGAGTTGCGCATCTTGAGTGTTGTTGGAACTGCACTCATCCGGGCAGGTTGGGAGCATTCCATCGCACTCCTGACTTGTGCCTTGTAGATGGTGGACAGGCTTTGGGGAGTCAGAATGTGAGTTACTCCCCTCAGATGTTTTAGCCACTGAGCTGCTCTTGTAGACCCTGTGTTTATGTGACAGGTCCTGTTGAGTTTCTGGTCAATGGTAACCCGAACAACACAGATAGTGGGGGATTCAATGATGGTAATGCTTTTGAATGGTCAACAGTTCGATTCTCTGTGTTAGAGTTGGTCATTGCCTAGCATTTGGGTGATGTGAATGTTATTTGTCAGCCCAAACCTGCATATTGTCTGGATCTTGTTGCATTTGAACATGGGCTGCTTCAGTGGCTGAGGAGGTGCAAATGGTGCTGAACATTATGCAGTCATCAGCGAACATCTCTGAAGTATCTCCGCGGAGGCCAGTATCCCATCACCAAGTCACCCTTAACACCAATCCAGCTCCCTCAGACCCAGCTCTCAGAGTGAACAGAACCTCTGACACTCCTGTTTATATCTGTCAGCCTGGGCTCCCTGATTAGACCAGGTTAACAGCCCCAATCAGGGAACTCATATTCTATGATGTCCACCTGGCTGACCTCGTTACTATCACTACAGTCCCTATTTCTGACCTTGTGATGGAGGGATGGTCATTGATGAAGATGGTTGGGCCTAGGATGGGGAGGTGACGGCCTAGTGGTATTATCGCTGGACTGTTAATCCAGAGACCCAGATAATGTTCTGGGGACCGGAGTTTGAATCCCGCCATAGCAGACAGTGGAATTTGAATTCAACAAATATCTGAAATTAAGAGTCTAATGATGACCATGAATCCATTTTCGATTGTTGGAAAAACGCACCTGGTTCACTAATATCCTTTAGGGAAGGAAACTGCCATCCTTACCTGGTCTGGCCTACATGTGACTCCAGACCCACGGCAATGTGGTTGCCTCTTAACTGCCTTCTGGGCAATTAGGGATGGGCAATAAATGCTGCCTCGCCAGTGTTGCCCTTATCCCGTGAATGAATAAAGAAAGATTGTAGGAGATGGATCAATTACCCGTTTCTCAACATTCAAGACCCCAACCGTGACATCCCAACCATTCCTTCCCTGTGACATAGTTACACTGCCTTCAATGCAGTATCCTTTAATTGCTACTCATAATGCAGTCATCCCTATGCATTCTGGGTATCTCCCTTGTGGGGTACCTTATTTCGGTCTGCAAGCAGAGCCCTGAGCCCCCTGACACCTGCTATTGTCGTCCTCCCCCTCACTTCCACTCTGACCTCTCTGCTGTCAGCCTGCTGCAGTGGCCCATTGATCCTCAACACAGTTCAAGAAAGAACAAACTGAACTGCAGAATGAGGAGGTGCTGGGAAGGAACCTCATAGGGACCTAGACTAGACAGGGTAGATGCAGGAAGGATGTTCCCGATGGCGGGGGATGGCCAGAACTGCGGGTCACAGTTGAAGGTTCTGAGGTTAACCATTTAGGACTGAGATGAGGAGTCGTTTCTTCACCCAGAGAGTGGTGAGCCTGTGGAACTCTCAATCACAGACAGCAGTCGAATGATTTCATGAAGAAGTTGGATATGGTACTTGGGGCTAAAGGGATTAAAGGACATGGAGGAAAAGCAGAGACAGGCTGTTGAGTTGGATGATCAGCCATGATCAAAATGAGTGATGGAGTAGGTTCAAAGGGCTGAATGGCCTACTCCTGCTCCTATTCTCTATGTCTCTATTTAGACGTTCAACTCGAAGTCCTTCAGGTCTCAACTTTGAATTCAGCACATTTAGATCATAACCATGCTGTTTTGCTGCTTCGGTTTCTTTTCTCAGTTTTTCCACTACCCTGTTGCGTAGGGTTCAGATCACTGCGATCCTGGCCATTCGCACCTCATCTGGACACATCTTTTGCTTCTTTACATTATCCATTACCACTCCCTTTGGCTTTTGTACCATGAAACCTTTAGTAATTTCATTCATCCCCTCCCAGCCCTCCACCCTGTCAAAGGCTTTCCTGTTTGTTCCTTTTCCCTGTTTCTCTTGTTTTAAACCTGTTATAATTTCTACCTCCCTTCAATTCAGATGAACGGCCATCAACCTGAAGCATCAGCTCTTTTCTGTGGCTCTGCCGATGCCTGGTATTCCCGGCACTTTCTATCCAACCGTACCAAGCACCATGTAGTCATGACCATTCAAATCTATATCGTGTTAATTGCCTGTTCACTTCTTCTCTCACCTGCACCAGCGTTCTCAACAGCAACTACCCACACATTGACTCATTGCTAATTATCTCTGGGGTGGAAATGCTTTTATTAATAAAAACGGGTCAATGCCTGTTTTTATTTTGAGTTGTTAATTAGTAGACCAACGTCTTTGCAGCGGTAAAGATCTCAAACCTATGGTTTGATTAGTTGGTCATTAATGATGCAGAGAAGCATGTTCTCAACTTTCTTTAATTAAAAATAACACTCACCTCCTGGTCTCTCAAATCTATATAAACCTGAGCTCCCACATGCAGCCTCATTGCTACAAACAATTTAAGTAATAATTATTTAGCATCTCTCCTACGCTGTTTTTTGTTTCCTCTTTGCAATCACAGACTGAATCTCACATATGCATGTCCAGATGCCAACTTCCATTGTCCAGGACGCATTTTGCACATTGCCCCCTCAGCCAGAGATGCCAGGATTGCTGTGTCAAACATGCTGTTTGGCATGCGCTCAATGCCAAGAAGATCATTGTGGCAGGCCTAGGCACGTGGGGGGTGGCACAGTGGCTCAGTGGTTAGCACTGCTGCCTCACCGTGTAGGGACCCAGGTTCGATTCCACCCTCAGGCAACTGTCTGTGTGGAGTTTGCACATTCTCCCTGTGTCTGCGTGGGTTTCCTCCAGGTGCTCCGGTTTCCTCCCACAATCCTGAGATGTGCAGGTTGGGTAGATTGGCCACGCTGACCAGGGATATGTAGGTTAGGTGGGTTAACAGTGGGAAATGCAGGGTTACAGGGATGGGGTAGGTTTGGACATTATTAGCCAGAGTATCAGGCTGGTCAAAGTCAGAACGCTCTCCACAACAAGGGGTGAGAAGCCATGTGTCAGGTATCCTACCCCTGCCTTGACTCTTTCTGCCCTGTTGTGAACTGATTTCCCCCTGGGCTAGCAGGGAGAAGCATCAACACAGATGAAAGGAGGTGGGATAGCTTTTACTTTTGGTGCAAGCGGGGAGGTGTCCTGATTGAGTGAGGAGGTAGCACAGAGGGCACAGGGTTAGTGGTGTCAGGGTTTGGTGTGGGTGAGATGTGGCAGGCAATAGTGAGGTTGATAGAGCAAGAGCCTCGATGGGAGGCAGGAGCAGGCGTGGAGGGAGACTTGAATGTGAGATATTGGAGAGATCTCACACTGGCTGAGGGGATAAAGTCATTTATCCCCTCAGTCATTTAAGTCCCCTTCTTCTTCCAGTGCTGGGCATTCGTCTACACAATCAAGACTAAACTAACCCAGGCTGGCAACTTCAGGTCAGGCTGGCATGGCCTTGCCTCGTGGCCCTCTCTGCTGGTCCCTGGGGGAAGAGGATACCCAGTGTGGGGACCTCAAGGACCCTGTTCGCAAAATGGGGTGCCAAATTTACCTCGTCCGCCACGTCTGGGCATAGTCCAGGAACCGTGCAGAGCAGCTCTGGACCGCTCGGGCACACAATGGGCTTTTCAAGATGGCACCAGTGACAAAGGATGCGGTCGATTCCGGGATATCCCGACAGTGGCAGTGTTCTGGGAACAGTCCGTGCCACGATGGGGGACAGAGCTGGACGTGAGAGAGATGGCATCGGGGGCGGAGTTGGTAGCTAACAGGACGGGCTGGTGAGAAATCTGGCTAGGTGAAAATCCATCCAAAAAACGCGAGATAATTCCCAGAAAAGAAATCGGATTCAGCCTTTCAGATCTATCCAGGATCCCACAATCGCAGCAGGGCTGTATGGCATAGTCTGTAACACCCTTGGCTCTAGATCAGACTGGGTAGTGAGTCTGAGTCACATATTAAGAGCTGGACCATACAATCATGTTTGATGTCCCAGCTTGATGGAATATAATCAATAATTCCCACTCATTGATTTAATTAATAAATAGCTTGGTTATCCAGCTCCTAGTTAAATTAATGGCAGCTCCACTTCCATTTTATACTGAGTGATAATGTGACAGAGATGCAAGGCTAAATGGAATCATAATTATTTGTCTATTAAGAGCTAAGCAGTGCTGCAGCAGCAATTTCGAAATCTGCATCGTGTACCTAAGTAACTTCTCAACACTCAGGTAGAAATGCATTGCTAAGGAGAGTTACCAGGTTGCACACTGGCTCCTCTTTGTCACTTGGAATGACAGGGAGAATGCTGGGGCGTTGGTTAAAGGCTTTTGGTGTCTCCCTCAGAAACACCACCATCACTGTGTGTGTTGTATAGTTAACAAATTCAACACCCTTCGCCTGTCCCCACTGTTCAGTTCAAGTCAGAGAGTCATAGCGATGTGCAGCACGGAAACAGACCCTTCAGTCCAACTCGTCCATACCGACCAGGCATCCTCAATTAATCCAGTCCCATTTGCCAGCATTTGCCCCATATCCCTCTAAACCCTTCCTTTTAATATATCCAATCAGATGCCTTTTAAATATTGTAATTGTACCAGCCCCCACCACTTCCTCTGCCAGCTCATTCCATTCACACACCACCCTCTGTGTGAAAACATTGCCCATTAGGTCCCTTTTAAATCTTTCCCCTCTCACCTTAAACCTATGCCCTCTAGTTTTGGACTCCCTTACCCTGGGGTAAAGATGTTTGCTATTCACCTTATCCAAACCCTTCATGATTTTATAAATCTCTCTAAGATCACTCCTCAGCCTCCGATGCTCCAGAGAAAATAGCCCCAGCCTATTCAGCGTCTCCCTACAGCTCAAACCCTCCAACCCCAGCAACATCCTAGTAAATCTTTTCTGAACCCTTTCTAGTTTCATGACATCCTTCCTATAGCAGGGAAAGCTGAACTGAACGCGGTATTCTAACAGTGGCCTAACCAATGACCTTAGATTATATTATGGCCCAGTGCCCTTGCCTCTGTTTAAATGCTTTGACTTTCACCCTTTTTCTTCATTCACAGAATGTGCGCACCACTGGGTAGGCCATCATTCATTGTCCATCCCTAGTTGTCCACAGGGCAGTTAAGAATCAACATGATAGCTGTGGCCAGGAGTCATAGAACATAGAACAATACAGCGGAGAACAGGCCTTTCAGCCCTTGATGTTGTGCCGATCTGTGAACTAATCTAAGCCCATCCCCCTACACTATCCCATCATCATCCATATGCTTATCCAAGGACTGTTTAAATGCCCCTAATGTGGCTGAGTTAACTACATTGGCAGGCAGGGCATTCCACGCCCTTACCACTCTCTGAGTAAAGAACCTGCCTCTGACATCTGTCTTAAATCTATCACCCCTCAATTTGCAGCTATGCCCCCTCGTACTAGCCGATGTCATCATCCTAGGAAAAAGACTCTCACTGTCCACCCTATCTAATCCTCTGATCATTTTGTAGGTCTCTATTAAATCCCCTCTTAGCCTTCTTTTCTCCAATGAGAACAGACCCAAGTCCCTCAGCCTTTCCTCATAAGACCTTCGCTCCAGACCAGGCAACATCCTGGTAAATCTCTTCTGCACCTTTTCCAATGCTTCCACATCCTTCCTGTAATGGGGCGACCAGAACTGTAAGCAATATTCCAAGTGAGGCCGCACTAGCGTTTTGTACAGTTGCAGCATGACATCACGGCTCCGGAACTCAATCCCTCTACCAATGAAACCTAACACACCGTATGCCTTCTTAACAGCACTATCAACCTGGGTGGCAACTTTCAGGGATCTATGTACCTGGACACCAAGATCCCTCTGCACATCCACACTACCAAGAATCTTTCCATTGACCCAGTATTCTGCCTTCCTATTATTCTTCCCAAAGCGAATCACCTCGCGTTTATCTGCATTGAACTCCATTTGCCACCTTTCAGCCCAATTCTGCAGTTTATCCAAGTCTCCCTGCAACCTGCAACATTCTTCCACACTGTCCATCACTCCACCGACTTTAGTGTCATCTGCAAACTTACTAACCCATCCACCTATGTCTGCGCCCAAGTCATTTATAAAAATGACAAACAGCAGTGATCCCAAAACAGATCCTTGTGGCACACCACTAGTAACCGGACTCCAGGCTGAATATTTTCCATCAACCACCACTCTTTGGCTTCTTTCAGAAAGCCAGTTTCTAATCCAAACTGCTAAATCTCCCTCAATCCCATGCCTCCACATTTTCTCCAATAGCCTACCATGTGGAACCTTATCAAAGGCATTACTGAAGTCCATGTACACCACATCAACTGCCCTACCCTCATCCAAGTGCTTGGTCACCTTCTCAAAAAACTCAATGAGGTTTGTGAGACACGACCTGCCCTTGACGAATCCATGTTGACTATCTCCAATCAAATTGTTGCTTGCTAGATGATTATAAATCCTATCTCTTATAATCCTTTCCAAAACTTTTCCTACAACAGATGTAAGGCTGACTGGTCTATAATTACCTGGGTCATCTTTACTGCCCTTCTTGAACAAGGGCACAACATTTGCAATCCTCCAGTCCTCTGGTACTAAGCCTGTAGACAATGATGACTCAAATATCAAGGCCAAAGGCTCCGCCATCTCCTCCCTAGCTTCCCAGAGAATCCTCGGAAAAATCCCATCCGGCCCAGGGGATTTATCTACCTTCGCACCTTCTAGGATTGATAACACCTCCTCCTTACTAACCTCAATCCTTTCAAGTCTAATAGCCCGTATCTCAGTCTTCTCCTCTACAATATTCTCCTTTTCCTGAGTGAAAACAGATGAGAAATATTTGTTTAGCACCTCTCCGATCTCCACAGGGTCCACACACAACTTCCCACTTCTGTCTTTGACTGGCCCTATTCTTACCCTAGTCATCCTTTTATTCCCCACATACCTATAGAAAGCTTTAGGGTTCTCCTTAATTCTACCTGCTGATGACTGCTCATGTCCCCTCCTTGCTCTTCTTAACTCTCTCTTTAAATCCTTCCTAGCTCATCTGTAACTCTCCATCGCCTCATCTGAACCATCTTGTCCCAATGTCACATAAGCCTCCCTCTTCCGCTTAACAAGAGATACAATTTCTTTTGTAAACCAAGGTTCCCTTACCTTATCACTTCCTCCCTGCCTGACAGGGACATACCTATCAAGGACACGCAATATCTGTTCCTTAAACTAGCTCCACATTTCGATTGTCCCCATCCCCTGCATTTTGCTACCCCATTCTATCCCTCCTAAGTCTTGCCTAATCGCATTATAATTGCCCTTCCCCCATCTATAACTCTTGCCCAGTGGCATGTTCGTATCCCTTTCCATCGCTAAACTAAACATAACCGAATTATGGTCACTCTCTCCAAAGTGCTCACCTACCACCAAATCAAACACCCGGCCTGGTTCATTACCAAGTACCAGATCCAGTGTGGCCTCCCCTCTTGTCGGCCCTTCGACATACTGTGTCAGGAAACCCTCCTGCACACATTGGACAAAAACAGATCCATCCAACGTACTAGAGTTATAGCATTTCCAGTCAATGTTGGGGAAGTTAAAGTCTCCCATAATGACCACCCTGTTCCTTTCACTCCTGCCCAGAATCGTTTTGCCGATCCTCTTCTCCATGTCCCTGGAACTTTGCGGGGGCCTATAAAAAACTCCCAGCAGTGTGACCTCTCCCATGTCGGGATGTAGGTCACATGTAGGTCCTTCCCTAAAGAATGTTAGTGAACCAGATAGGTCATTACAACAATGTACAATGGCTGTTACTGGGCTAGCTTTTTATTAAATGCAAGTTTCCCCAGCTGCTCTCCAAACCCACTTCCCCATGAGCCTGGGCTTCCCACTGACAATCCAGTGACTTTACTGCAACATCTTCGCATCCCCATTGTCATGGATATAACAGTTTATTCCCAGCATTTGCCATCTCTCTGGGTTTCTGATTTCCTTTTCCCTTTGTTTGAGGTTCCTGACTTCAGTCTGACCCTGCCCTAATTCTAAATTTAAAACGAAAATTACTCTTGTTCTAAATTTCTTCCCATAAGAACATTTCTCTGTTTCGACCCTTAATCAATTCTGACATCTTTGATTTGAACAACCCTGAACTAAGCAGGTGGAATCCGAGCAAGTATTGTCTGTAATTGTACCATCGCTTCTCACCCTTGAGAGAAAGGCCAACATTTCATTCGCCTTTCTGATTACTGTTTGTACCTGTGCACCAGCTTTTAGTTCTTGTATACATTTAAACCCTTTTGCTCATTATCAGCTGTTCCATCTCTCGACATGATGGAAGCATTCTCACTTGTCTTTTTTAGATGCACAGTGCATCGCCTCACATCTCCCGCACAGAATATAATCAGGCAGCTCACTTACTTTGCAGCTTCCTCCACCTCCCACACAAGCCCTGACTCAAATTCTCCTGCAACCTTGGATAAATAGACATTCATTCATCCTTCATTCATTCGTCGGCTTGGGAACTCTGCAGCTTTCTGCGCTCAACATCGAGTTCAACGATTTTAGGGCTTGAGGTACCATGCCCCATGTCCTTACCCAAACCCCGGCCCACCACGCTTTGTTACCATATGGTCTGCTTTTACACACAATCCATTGTCAGCTACTGATGGTCCCCATTCGTAGCTATTCATTCGCTTAGGCTGACCATTATCCGCTCCTTCCTCTCTCCAACTGTCCTTCTCTCTCTTTGGGCTCTATCTCCATCTATTGTTTACTCCTTACCCCCCTCCCCCTGACCCTGTCTTCAACGTTTTCTGAGCTACCGTCAATTCTGAGGAAGGGTCATTGAACCCGAACTGTTAACTCTGATTTCTCTCCACAGGTGCTGCCAGACCTGTTGAGCTTTTTCAGCAATTTTTGTTCAACTGGACGGGTATATGAATAGGAAGGGTTTAGAGGGATATGGGCCAAATGCTGGCAAATGGGAATAGATTAATTTAGGATATCTGATCAGCATGGATAAATTGGGCCACAGGGTCTGTTTCCATGCTGTATATCACTGTGACTCTCTAATTCTATGATTTCCAGCATTCGCAAATGTACAAAAAGCTAAGACCCACTGCTAAGATGCCGAGGCAACACGTTCTAGCTCAGTGAATAATTTATCCCTAATGTCTGTCCCCTACCTCCTGATCAATGAGCACCAAAAGTCAGCAAGATATTTCTATTTTCAGCTTCTTGGCTGCTCATTGTGAATGCTGAATTGTGTCATAAGAGTTTCTGGAAAAACTCAGTGGGTCTGGTAGCATATTTGGAGAGAAAACAGAGTCGACAGAGTCCAGTGATTCCTCTACTGAAACTGAGGAGTCTGAAATGTTAATCTGTTTTCTTTTCACAGATGCTGCCAGAGCTGCTGAGTTTCACCAGAAATTTCTGTTGTTGTTTCAGATCTCCAGAATCTATAGCACTTGATTTATTTCTGATTTTTATCAAGTTACTTTTGGAAGCTCATGTGGACGACACTCAGAGCCTCTCTGCCATCAGTTACACGAACCCCTCTCAAAACTCCCTCATTAACTGGTACTCATGTGTTCAGTCATGGAGTCATACAGTCATAAAGCAGGGAAACAGACCCTTCGGTCCAACCAGTCCATGCTGATCCCATTCCCAAACCAAACTTGGCCCATATCCCTCCGAACCTTTCCCATTCATGTACTTATCCAAATGTCTTTTAAATATATAACATATATATGTTATAAACTGTACTTGTATCCACCACTTCCTCTGGCGGTTCATTCCACACATCAATGGAACTGAGGTTAAGAGGCTGGACAGCGTCAAGTTCCTCAGAGTGACGATAACTCACGATCTGTCCTGGACTTCCCAAGTAAATGTGACAGTCAAGAAGGCACAACAAAGCCTCTTCTTCCTCAGGAAATTTGGCATCTCCATTAGGTCCCTCACCAACTTCCACAGATGCATCATTGAAAGCATACTGCCCAGGTGCATGACAGCCTGGTATGGCAACTGCTCTGCCCAGGACCGTAAGAAACTACAGAAGGGGGTGTGCACAGCCCAGAACATCACGGAATCCAACCTTCCATCCATGGACTCTATTTACACAACTTGCTGCCATGGAAAGGCTGCCAACATCATCAAAGACCCATCGCATCCCAGTAATGATCTCCTACAGCCTCTTCTGTCAGGCAGAAGATACAGAAACCTGAACAGACGCACCAGCAGGTTCAGGAACAGCTTCTTCCTGGCCATTGTTAGACAGATGAATGGAGTGTCTAGCCTCAAATAACACTGATCTTGCTAACATTGCTGTCACCTGGTGCATGCCCTGAGCAATGTAACCTTTACAACCTTTGATGTGTACATCCTTGCTTCCTATGAGCTGCCTGTACTGCTCGTAAATAAAACTTTTCACTTTGGTCCATGTGACAATAAAATCAAAATCAACATGAACCACTCTGTGTCAAAAAATTGCCCCTCATGTCTTCTTTAAATCTCTCCTCTCACCTTAAAAATAAGCCCCCTAGTCTTGAAATCCCCCACCCTAGGGAAAGCACACCAGCCATTCACCTTATCTATACCCCTCATTACTTTATAAACCTCCAGAAGGCCACCTCCCACGCTACAGTGATAAAAAGTCCCAGCCTATCTAACTTCCCCTTATAATTCCATTCCTGGCAACATCCTGGTAAATTAGTCACTCTGTGTTAGCGATGCCTAACACTTATCCTTCCGGTAATCTCCCCACAATTGGTACCAAACTGAAAAGCCATAAGTTTCCTAGTTTCTCTATTCCTCCCTTCTTAAATCCCAGTGGTGTTTATGTTTATATCATCATTTCCTGTTCAGTATGCTTTTCCCTCTGCTATTGCTCAATGTCACCTGGCCTCCGTATCAAGCACATGGATTGGTTGGACTGAAAGGTCTGTTTCTGCACTGTATGACTCTGTGGCATCCCTCCCACCTCTCACCACCACCCCCCAACGCCCCTCCAAGCCTCGCCTCCCCTAGCTACCACAAGATCGTGGATATTCAGGGCTCGGACTCTGGGGGCTGCTTACTGTACTGGCCCTGGCCATTGCTTCTGCTGGGACGACAGAGTCTGACAGGTCTCTGACATGGACCACTTCCCAAGGAAGAGCCAAAGTCATATCATTTGCCATTTGAGACTTCACAGTGAGCTGCTCTGGTCAGTAGGGATATGCGCCTCAGTCAGTGCTTCGTGCATTGGGTGAGAAAGGCCCTCCTTCTGAACAGCCCTGTTCCATTTTAATTTTCCCTTCTTCCTCTCAAATGAAACATGGAATTCTATTCTGTTACAGTCATTGTTTGCAAGACGCTCCCTTACAAGTTGTTAACATATCTTGGTTCCTTACCCATTGCTAAATTTAGGGAGGCAGGTTCCTTGATGATTGTACAGAAGCATAGAATGATTAGACAATCGTAGGATAGCACAGATGGAGGCCATTTGGCCCATTTTGCCTGTGCATGCTCTCAACTAGAACAACTCACCTATTCCTTCTCACATGGTGTATTCTTTCTTCAGCCCTGAGATTTTTTTTCTTCTTCAGATAACTATTTAATTCTCTTTTGAATGGCACAATTGACTCTGTCCCCACTGCTCTCAGGCAATGCATTCCACATCGAAATCCCTCGTTACATGAAAACAATTCTGTTCTTCACCACTGTTTCTTTTTTGCCAATCGTTTTGAGCTGTTACTTGATCCCCTTGCCAATGTAAATCTCAAAATAATTTGGCCCATAAAACATCCCTTGATAGAATGGAAAGCTAGTCTCAGGCAACGGTGACCATAAACTTCTCAGCAATTTGTCATCAAACCTCCATCAGGTTCTCTAATATTCTTCAGGGAAGGAATTCTTGCCTGGTTTGGCCTACATGTGACTCCAGGCCCGTGGCACAGTGTTTGGCTCTTAGCAGCCCTCCGAAAGAGCCCAGCAAGCCTCTCAGGTCAACAGCAATTAGGGATGGGCAACAAATGTTGATCTCACCAACAACATCCACGTGCCATGAAAGACTGAAAAAAAAAATGAAAGCTGTACTGGTTATATCCAACAATTTATTACTGTTCCAACTGCAGCTACTAAGTTCACCCAGTCAACGTGAAAATTAACCTCACTCATTAGGGTCACATTGTTTTTCTGCTCCCTGATGCTTGCTTGATCATTATATAGCTAGGGCTCTGTATTTAAATTACCTTCACCCCACGCATAATCATTTTGTTGGTATAAGAGATATTGCATCAAAGTTTTGAGGGGGAGAAACGTGCCAGAGTGTGGCTCAATTCAGCAAAGGTTGATATTGGAAACAGTATATATTTATACTTGTTGAGCAAAGTGGACCTTCTGTAGCTTTGAAAAATAAATTAAAAGACAAAGGCTGAGTGTAACATTTTAAAGGGAAACGTCTCCTTATGGATATGAACAATATTTTAATCAGTGAGTTTACTCTTCAATGATTCCAACTAAGCTGCTATTTTAATGCTTGTAGTCATTCTATTATAGATTTGATTTGATATATTATTGTCACATGTACCTAGGTACAGTGATAAGTTTTGTTTTGTGTGCAGTATAGGCAGATCATACCGTACAAAGTGCATTAGGGTAATAGAACAGAGCGAGGAATATAATGTCACAGCTGCAGAGAAGGCGCTCAAACAGCGAGGTCAACATAACATTTGAGAGGTCCATTCAGAAGGCTAATAACAAGCTGTTCTTCAATCTGCTAGTACGTGTGTTTAAGCTTTTGTATCTTCTGACCAAATGGAAGACGTTGGAAGAGATTATAACCCGGGTGGGAGAGGCCTTTGATGATGTTGGCTACCTTTCTGAGGCAGCGAGAGGTGTAGATGGAACATTGGCTTGCGTGATAGTCTGGGATGTGTTCACAACTCTCTGTCGTTTGTTATGGTTCTGGGCAGAGCAGTTGCTAATACTAGTGAAGCGTCCAGATAGCTTTCTATGGTGCATCTATAAAAATTTGGTAAGACTCCTTGTGGGCATGCTGAATTTGTTTAGCCTCCTGAGGAAGTAGAGGCATTGTTGTGCATTCTTGTGGGTGGACCAGGACAGATTGTTGGTGATCACCCCTCCTGGGAACTTGATGCTCTTGACCATCTCCAGCTCAGTACCATTGATATATCTTAGGTAGTATAAATCTTATGTGATATCTTAAGTAAGATGGGACGGTACTTCTAGTTATGATATTTGCTGATCACCCCAAGCAACAAGGTAAACTCCATTCTTGGGTTTTAATCATTATCAGGCAGAAGATCAGAGAAATGCACCATTTAGTTTATACAATAATGATCAGATACACTATAGCAATGTTACAGGAACAGAAGTCGCTGGAAAAGCTCAGCAGGTCTGGCAGCATCTGCGAAGAAAAAAAATCAGAGTTAATGTTTCGGGTCCGGTGACCCTTCCTCAGACCATCACCAGACCTGAAATGTTAACTCTGATTTTTTTTTCTTCACAGATGCTGCCAGACCTGCTGAGCTTTTCCAGCAACTTCTGTTTCTGTTCCTGATTCACAGCATCTACAGTTCTTTCGGTTTTTGAGTCAATAATAAATATCCCTGGATTGTTAACATCCGAACAGGGACATGGATTTTTCAACTTGAAACGTAGACTAAAAATGCTGCTACTGGACACCTAGCTAACCAAACAGTTGCAATAGCAGATAAAATTGATGATATTTAGCAATGGTGTTAGTTTCATAGGAGTAGAATTTCCAGTTGAAATTACTAAGCCACTTTAGACTATCACGTTTCCATGTGATCGCCTCTCATTCCAATGGACTTTAGCCAGTCAAGGGCCATGTTACTGAGCTGCTCATTATACATCATTTAAAAGGAGGCAATGGGCTAGTAATCCCAGGTAATGTTCTGGGGACCTGGGTTCAAATCCCACTGCGAAAGACGGTGAAACTTGAATTCAATAAGAATCTGGAATTAAAGTCTAGTGACAACCGTGAAACCATTATTGGTTTGTCATAAAAACTTATCTGGTTCATCAATGTCCTTTTAGGGAAGGAAACTGCTGCCCTTCCCTGGTCTCTCACCTACAGATGACTCTAGACCCACAAAAATGTGGTTGACACATAACTGGCCCCTGAAAGGGCTGAGAAAGTGGTGCCATTGAATCTAAGGGCAATTAGGGATGGGCAATAAATGCAGGCCCAGCTATCAATGCCCACATTCCATGACTGAAGAAAATACATTAGTTTAGAGGTCCAAGTGATGAATGCTCATAAACAAAATCACGGTTTGTCCCCTTGTCAGGGAGGCAGCTCCTCTCATACTGTACTGGACTGCCAGGTTAGAATTTTGCTTAATTTTCTGGTGGGACACTTGAACCATCAACCTGATAGTTCCTAAAGCTTAGGTGACATTGACCGAACCATGGTTGACACTTCATTGAAGTCACTAGAATACAAGACCTCTCTGCTTTTCCTACCATGGACAACTGAGGAATGTTTTCATGAATTCAGAAGGTTATGAACATATGAACGAGGAAAGAAAGTAGGCCACTTGGCCCTTTGTCCCTGCTCCACCATTCAATAAGATCATGGCTGATCTGACTTTAATGTCAAATCTACATTCCTGCATAGCCCCCAGTAATCTTTCAGGTTGGGTAAGAACATAAGGAATAGGAGCAGGATTGGCCATTTAATAAGATCATGGCTGATCAGCTTCACTTACCTACCAACTCACCATAGCTCTTAATTCCTTTACTCTTCAAAAATCTATCTATCTTTGCCTCAAAAACATTCAATGAGGTAGCCTCAACTGCTTTGCTGGGCAGGGAATTCCACACATTCACAACCCCTTGGGTGAAAAGTTCCTCCTCAGCTCAGTCCTGAATCTGCTCCCCCTTATTTTGAGGAAGTGCCCCTAGTTCTAGTTTCACCCACCAGTGGAAACAGCCTCCCTGCTTCTAAGGGATGTGGTATCCTCCCGTCTCCAATAATTGGCTTTCGCTGCTCTGCGGAGGCTTCTGGGATGGTACCTACTCGGCCTAGTTCAGGGGAGATTGGCATCATGCAGTCCAATGATTAGACTGGGCCAGGTGGCAGAGAGCTGCGAAAGCAGATAATTGCAAGGTATTGTGAAACATGGCAACACTATTTATTGTGGGGCATCTTATTGGTTGTTTCTGCAATGTTTCCCTGCCAATATGAGGCTGTCATGAACAGTATTAGCTGAACATTACAGAGATGCATTATTGGCTATATAACCAAATAGCAAAGCATTGCTGTACCCCCTATAATTTGGAGTTCGAATATTGTGACAATATCATAACTTTCAAGGATATGGGGTAAGTACAGGAAATTGGGATTAGCGCACCTTTAGTGGTAGTTGATGGGCTGAAGGGCCTTTTCTGTGCTGTGAGAATCTATGAATGTTAGACACTACTCCCTTCAGATGGAGACAAGGATTGAATTGATTACTTGACTCTGATGGACCTTAAAGGTTAAATCACAATTGAAAATTCTCTGAAGTGCAGAAGAAAGGGGCACTTGAAATTGGAACCGGGTCACTTGGAAGGTGATACTAAATAGGAAGGGCAATCAGGAATTCTGTCCTGCAAAAATACAAGCTGGAAAGGCAAGGAAATAGAAAGGGCCAGAATTAAGATTAATAAGTTAAGATTAATAATAACACGGTGACCGTGTTGCGGGATAAGAAACCAAGGGGGGGGCGTGCAGAGAGGGTTTAGATAGAGACCATCTGCGGAACAGGCTTGAGGGGCTGAATGGCTTCTCTCATTCCTATGTTTTTGAGAAATATATACTCACATTAGAGTGAGAACCAGGATGGTGGAATTTGAATTCATTAAAACCTGGAATTTAGAGTCTAATAGTGACCATAAATCTATTGTTGATTGTTGGGAAAAACCATCTGATTCACTAATGCCCTTTAGGGAAGCAAACTGCCATCCTTACCAGGTCTGGCCGACATGGGACTCCAAGCCCACAGCAATGTGGTTGACTCATAACTGCCGTCTGGGTAATTAGGGATGGACGATAAATGTTGGCCTAGCCAGCGATGACCTCATCCCATCAATGAATAAAAAAATTGTAACACAAGCCATCAGATGTTGGTAAGGAAGACTTTGCAGGGACAACAGAGCCTGGTTTGCTGTTGTTTCTGTCAGTTAGATCAATATCAGGAGATCTGTCAGGTTTTGTACCTTTATCGCTAGTGGTTTGGTCAGACAGGATGGTTTGCTTGGCCTTTTCAAAGGGCAGGTAAGAGTAAACACATTGTTGTGGGTCTGGAGTCACATGCATGCCAGACTAAGGACGGCAGATTTCCTTGCCTAAAGGACATTATTGAATATTAGGGTGAGTTGAAAAATTGGCTGATATAAATTTGTCTGAGGAGACTCTATACAGAGCATGAAGACTTGCATGGTGCAGTTGGGTCAAATGGTCTGTTTCTCTGCTATCTGTGCAGCAATGTTTCAGGATGTTTGGAGACATTCATTCTTTTAGAAAAATGGCAAATAGGAAAATATCCATTTAGTCTGTTAATCTTAATCCTGTCATCCCTTCATTTCTCCTCCTCTGTCTCTGTTTGACAATGACCAGTCTTGACAATGTGCTCTGCAGATCCTCAGCTATCCCTCCCTATTTTCTTTTTTTTTAGTTCAGTTCTGATATGATTTTGTGCTCTTGGCATCTCTAATCCATTTCATGGCCCAGCAGAGTTTCTAGACACATTTCTAGTAGTAATCGAGCTCTCTGAGGATAAACTTTGGGACAACAAGTTCGCTCATTCCAAACGTGCATCCACTTTGGTACACAAAGTGAATCTTGCCCTTCGTTTGTAAATTAACTCCTTGCTTTTTACAAAGAGAAAGATTCTTAGAGGAAATCAATAAGCTAGAGCTCTGAGATGCAGAGGGATCTGGGTGTCCAAGTGCATGAATCACAAAAGGTTAGTGTGCAGGTTAAGCAAGTAATTAGCAAAATGAATAGAATGTCATCATTTATCGTGTGGGAATTGAATACAGAAGTGTAAAGGTTATGATTGTATCAGAGATAAAAGGTACTGCAGATGCTGGAGAATCCGAGATAACAAGGTGTGCGGCTGGATGAACACAGCAGGCTAAGCAGCATCATAGGAGCAGGAAAGCTTAACATTTCGGGCGTAAACCCTTCATCAGAAATCATCATCAACCTTCATCAGACCCTTCACCCTTTCTGATGAAGGGTCTAGGCCCGAAACGTCAAGCTTTCCTGCTCCTATGATGCTGCTTGGCCTGCTGTGTTCATCCAGCCCCACACCTTGTCATCTTGTAAAGGTTATGTTTCAGTTTTATAGGGCACTGGTAAGGTCATATCTGGAGTACTATGCACAATATTGAACTCCTTGTTTAAAGAAAGATGTAAATATGTTAGAAGCAATTCAGACAAAGTTTACTCGACTAATACCTGGAATGAATGTGTTGTTTTTTGAATACAGCCAAACAGGCTTGGCTCATATCTGCAGAATTTAGGAGACTAAAAGTTGAATTGATTGAAACATATATGATCCTGAGGGGTATTGATACAATGGATCTGGAGAGGATGTTTCCTCTTAGGGGAGAATTAAGAATTAGGGATTGCTGTCAGAAATTAAGTGCTCACTCATTTCAGAGATAAGGTGAATTTTTTTTCTCTCAGTGGGTCATGAGTTTTTGGGACTCATTTCCTAAAAAGATGTTGGAAGCGGATTCCTTGCATATCTTTAAGGCAGGGGTTATATAGATTCTTGTTAAACCAAGGGATGAAAGGTTTTTGGGAGTAGGTGGGAATGCGGGTCTGAGGTTCCAATTAGACCGGCTGTGATCTAAAGAAATGGCAGAGCGGACTTAGGGAACTTACAGCTGCTGCTGGCTCAGAAGTTCACATGAGAGAGCACACCTTCTCCCTCAATTGGCTCTTGTTTTTGGTAACTGCTTCCCTGCCTCTGAATGCCCCCAGAATCCCCCTCCCTAGCACCAGCCAAACCTGGCAAACAGGGGGCTTACCCTGGTTTCTGAGTCAGGAAATTAGCCATGCCCAGACAGCGGCTGGAACATCAGGTGATCAGGGAAGTGGGCTTGTTGAGGCCCTTAAGGAGCCTTTAGTTGCTTACTTGAGGGTCTTAACTGGCAGTGGATCAAGATGACTGCCCATGGACCTCCATGCGCGGGTGGCACGGTGGCTCATTGGTCAGCAGTACTGCCTCACGGCGTCAGAGATCCGGGTTCAATTCCACCCTTGGGCGACTGTCTGCGTGGAGTTTGCACATTCTCCCCATGTCTGCGTGGGTTTCCTCCTGATGCTCCGGTTTCTTCTCACAGTCCAAAGATGTGCAGGCTAGGTGGATTGGCCATGCTAAATTGCCCATAGTGTTCAGGGATGTGTAGATTAGGTGGGTTGCAGGGGGAATGGGTCTGGGTGGGATGCTCTGAGGTTCGGTGTGGACTTGTTGGGCCAAAGGGCCTGCTTCCACGCTGTAGGGATTCTATGAAATGCAGGGTTACAGGTGGATGGGTCTGAGTGGGATCCTCTTTGGAGGGTTGGTCTGGACTTGTTGGGCTGAATAGCCTGATTCCACACCATAGGAATTCTATGAAATGAGATGGTGAGAAGTGGGTGCATAGGTCACCAGGGCCAACTTGGCCAGTGACCGCCCTTTCTCACCACTTCCACAGGGAAGGGGAAATTAGGCCCACTGCAATGTGAATAAAATAGGGGCTTTTCCATTCTTAGCTCTTTCTTAGCAAAGTCCAAATGGTGTCTGTTACACAGTAGTGAAAAGAAACACTACATCGTCAATCTACTTGAGTTAATTTCCTGAAAACATTGACTATATGCCATCTCTACCGAGCTAAATGTTCTAATGTTTCCTTGCAGGCTTAAAAACCATTGTAGGTGCATTGATACAATCCGTGAGGAAGCTAGCCGATGTCATGATTCTGACTGTGTTCTGCTTAAGTGTCTTTGCACTCATTGGTCTTCAGCTTTTCATGGGGAACTTGCGTCAGAAATGTGTGCGGGACTGGCGAATATTCGGCGAGACTGTGATTAATGAGACAGGGGATTACGTTTGGCCCTGGAATGAATCGTTTGAAGAATTCATTAACAACAAAGGTAAGCTGGAGATGTCAAAACTGCTTAAGGTAAGACCTCCAGGAGCAGGGGGAAGCCGTTCAACTCCGTGATATGTTTTGTTACGCAATTAGAGCATATTTTAGAAGTTAGAGATAAATGATTTTAGAGATAAATGAAGTTAGAGATGATTTCTGATGAAGGGTTTAGGCCCGAAACGTCAAGTTTTCCTGCTCCTATGATGCTGCTTGACCTGCTGTGTTCATCCAGCCCCATGCTTGTTATCTTATATTTTAGAAGTTACTTGTTCACGGGATGAAGGTGTCACTGGCTAGGCAGCATTTATTGCCCATCCTTAATTGCCCAGAGGGCAGTTAAAAGTCAACCACATTGCTGTGGGTCTGGAGTCACATGTAGGCCAGACCAGGTAAGGATGGCAGTTTCCTTCCGTACAGGACATTATTGAACCAGATGGTTTCTTCCCCAACAATCGACAATTGACTCATGGTCATCATTAAATTCTTAATTCCAAATATCTCTTGAATTCAAATTCCACCATCTGCCGTGACGGGATTTGAACCCGAGTTCCCAGAGCCTTACCTGATTCTCTGAATGAACAGACTACCGATAATGCCACTGAGCCATGACCTCCCTTCATGGTTGATTTTTACAAGATCATATGATGTCGGAGCAGAAATCGATCAGCTGGCTCATTAGAGTGGCACTGTGGTTCAGTGGTTAGCACCGCTACCTTACAGTGCCAGGGACCTGGGTTTGATTCCAGCCTTAGGCAACTGTGTATGTGGAGTTTGCGCATTCTCCCCATGTCTGTGTGAGATTCCTCTGGGTGCTCTGCTTTCCTCCCACAGTCTAAAGATGTGTACATTAGGTGGATTGACCATGGTAGATGCAGGGTCCCTGGGATACGGTAGGGGGCTGGGTCTGGGTGGGATGCTCTTTGGAGGGTCAGTGTGGACCTGATGGGCTGAATGGCCTGCTTCCACACTGTAGGCATTCTGTGATTAAGTCTGTTCTGCCATTCAGTGAGAAGACAATATTGTAGCTGATCTGATAATCCTTGACTACACTTTCCTACTCTATCCCTGTTACCCATGATTAAAATTCTGTCTGTCTCAGCCTTGAATATATTCAATGGCTTAGCCTCAAGTTGTGGCCTTGACTTCATTTTTCTCCTTATGATCTGTATCCTTTCAAAGATTGAAAGTGATATGCTATTGAAGCATGCGTGATTTGAGAAAAGCCTTCTGCACGCATTGATTAGTTAGGGTGTAGAAAGCATGGCCTAGAAATGTGGTTGAGCAGGTCTAGTTGAGGCCTTCAATACTATTGTAGCCAGTTATCCCTTGTTGCTGTCACATTACAGAAACAGTCCTTTCTTTCTCTCCATTGTACATCGTACAGTATTCTATTCTTCAGTCCTACTCTCTGAACACTTTGAAATGGCGAGACTTTGCTTCTTCTTCCACCACCTACCGTAACCCACTGGTGTTGTTTCAAAATGCAACCTAATCACTCGTTCCCAGCGTACCTCAGCACCGTTTGTCCCCTCAGTGGGCTGTGGTCATCTAGAATGTTCTACCTGATGAAGTGACGGGGAGTTGATTCCATCAATAATTTTAAAAGGGAGTTGGAACTGGGCAAATCTGGGTACAGAGTTAACAGAGGCAGAAGTTGGATTTGGGAGTTTGAAAAGAGGCTGAATTTGCAGTCCTGGTGCTGCCCTGCGCCTTTGTCATCATCTTGACTCTTTCGCCAAATGCTCAATGAAAAGCCAGTGAAAGGACACATGCTTTTTTTTCCTTAAAATGCCCCTCTCACTCACTCATGGGCGGAAATAAGGCTCCAACACCTGTCAGCTTCCTCTTCGGTTTTCCTAATTCCTCTCCCACTACCCATTGTCAATCTGCTCCAGGACTACCTCGATGAAGATGGGCCTACAGGCTGCAGCCTCCCTCACTGCCCACTCTTTCCCCTGATGTTTTAGTTATCTCTGTGAGTTCAAATCTATCATTGGCTGTAGATTATCCCTGGTGACTGACTACACTGGCCATTTACTTTGAGAGCTACCAATGACCAGCTCAAGCAAAACTATTATTTCGTTCAAGATTAGAGTCATAGAGTTAGGCAGCACAGAAATTGACCTTTCGGTCCAACTTGTCCATGCCGATCAGATGTCCTAAACTGCCCTAGTCCCATTTGCCAGCATTTGGCCCACATCCCTCTAAACCTTTTCTATTCATGTGCCCTCCCTCTAGCAGCTCATTCCATACACGCACCAGTCTCTACATGAAAAAGTTATCCCTCAGGTCCCTCAGGTAAATTTTTCCCCTCTCACCTTAACCCTGTGCCCTCCAGTTTTGGATTCCCCCTGTATGGAGAATCTGAAGTTTAGATGCCTTTGTCCCACCATCAGCCTTATCCTTAGTCCCTGTTCACCTAGCAACCTACACTTTTAGCTTTGGTAGATAGTCACATCCTTCCACTTGACTCCTATTGACTTTTCAGTCTTTGATTTGACACTTGCCTCTCTTCCTTGACCTCATCTGCCTACTATCATCTTAATTAGGCCCATCACATTGACTCTCCAGCTCTTTTCCACGCAACATCTAGCCACTCAACGTCCTCCATTCACACCTATTCTCTTCAGATTGTCCGCACCTCTTTGTTCTCCCAGGTAACTCTTGCCCATTTTGAGACTGTTGTAACCACAGTATCACCATTGGAAAGGAAAATGCATACCCTCAGCTCCCTCTGTCCTCTCAAACTACTGCTGAGCCTCATCTTTTATCTGAGGCTGTTGCTGCCCACCACCCCCCCCCCGGCCTACTTCCTTTTTCTAAGCTGCCCTCGTCTGATCCAGTTTTAAATGAGAGAAAATGGGCTGCGGGTTCAGGAACGATTCTGTGACCTAGAAATCACACAACCATAAAATTGTTACTTTGCAGAAGGAGGCCATTTGGCCCTTCATGCTTCACTGGTGGTATTGCATGGAGCCAATCTTCTGCCTGTTCCCCATATCCCTGCACAACCTTACTATGTAAACGACCATCCAATACCTTCTGGAGAGCCTCAGTTGAACCTGCCTCCACCACATTTCCAGGCAGTGCACTCCATGCCTTAACTACTCACTGAGTGAAAAAGGTTTCTTTTCACATCACTGTTGCTTCTTAGGCGCATCGCGTTAAATCTTTGCCCTCTTGTCCTTGTTCCTTTTACAATCAGCGACAGCCTCTTCCTTTTTACTCTATCCAGCCCACTCACGATTTTGAAAACTTTGATCAGATCTCCACTCGGTCTCCTCCTCTAAGGAGAATGGTCCCAACTTCTCAAACTGATTTGCCTTCCTTTTGTATTGTAAGATCCTGCACTATCAGTGTGATTTACCTCAAAGTACGCGGGGACTGTTGTTTCCTTTTATCCTTTAATGGGATGACAGCGTTGCTGGCTGGGCCAGCATTTATTGCCCATCCCTAATTACCCAGAGGGCAGTTCAAAATCAACCACATTGCTGTGGGTCTGGAGTCAGATGTAGGCCAGACCAGGTAAGGATAGCAGTTTCCTTCCCTAAAGGACATTAGTGAAGCAGATGGGTTTTTCCCGACAATCGGCAATGGATTCATGGTCATCATTAGATTCTTAATTCCAGATATTTTTATTGAATTCAAATTCCACCATCTGCCGTGGCAGGATTCAAACCCAGGTCCCCAGACCTGGTTCTCTGGATTAACAGTCCAGCGATAATGCCACTAGGCCATTGCCTCCCCATTAGGTTCACATGAGGTTCTCATCCTTGTTTTAAATTCCCTCCATCCCTCCCAATCTCTAACCTCCTACAACCCTATAACCCTTTCAGATCTCTACATTCCCCCACTTCTGGCCTCTTTACCCTCCCTCATTCTCTTCAGCCCCGCACTGGTGGCCATTTCTTCAGCTACGTAGACCTTGCAGAATTTATATTCTATCGTTCTATGTTTCCTTCCAACTTTTGGCCACTCCTTCAAATCCACCTTTCTGACCCAATATTTAATCACCCAACCGAACATTTCCTGACAAGGCTCCAGGATCAAGTTATCCTGTGAAGAGAGCTTTGAGATATTCCAAAGTGTTGAAAGCATGACCATAAAATCCGGAAAATTAAAGGAAAATCCTGCAGATGCTGGAAATCTGAAACAAACAACAGAGAACACTGGAGAAACTCAGCAGGTCTGGCAGTTATCTATCGAGAGGGAAACAGATTTAATGTTTAGAGAACAGTGTAGGGGGGAAGTGATGGCCTAGTGGCTTTATTGCCAGCCTATTTATCTCAGAGACCTCGGTATCTTTCTGGGAACCTGGGCTCGAACCCTGCCATGGCAGATGGTGGAATTTGAATTCAGACTAAGTGTCATGAGATAAGCATCAGGGGAAGATCCCATTAAGTTCACTCATGCTTTATCAGGAAGGAAATCTGCCATCCTCACCCAGTTTGGTCTACATGTGACTCCAGGCCCACAGTAACAGGTTAGGTGGGTTGACCATGGTAAATTACCCACAGTGAACAGGGATGTACAGGTTAGGTGGAATAGTCATGGTAAATGCAGGGTTACAGGGTTAGAGTGGGGGAGTGGGTCCAGGTGGGATGCTCTTCGGAGGGTCGGCATGGACGTGATGGGCGGAATGGCCTGCTTCTGCAGCATAGGGATTCTATGATTCTACATGGCTGACTCTTAATTGCTCTCTCGGCAATTAGCATTGGCCTAGCTGGTGTTGCTAACATCCTGTGAATGAATTAAAAGAAAACTGTTCTTCAGAACTGAAAGGAGTTGGTCAATTGTTTTTTCATACTTTTGACAGAGTTGTGCAAAGAGGTTATTAATGGTGCGGAAAGGGAAAAAGAGATGTAAAACAGGTGTAAATTAAGATGTGAAATGGTCCTCTCTGCTCAGAGCAAGGTAAACGTTGCTTGCGTCTTGCTTAATTTTCGGGTCTGGAACCTCCAACTATGTTCCATTCAAAATCCACCATATCCCCACTCCAAACCAAAAGTCCTGGTAACCGGGAGACATTGCAAGTGTCCGAATTTACAAAGGGGTGATGCAAATTTTGGAAGATGCCTTAAACAGGCAAAGCATGATTGAATATATTCTGATTGCCCTTCCCTCTAGCCTCCTCCTCCACCCTCCCCCCCAACCTAATCCTAATGAACATCTGGGTTATCTGGTTACTTCATCCAAATATTGATATTGCTAAAGCAAACGTACGTTTGGCTGAAATTAAATTTCATGTTTACAGAGGATTTTCTTGCAGCAACCACAAGGTAGCTGTGCAGCAATCAATGATATTCTGAGATAACAAGCATGGGGCTGGATGAGCACAGCAGGTCAAGCAGCATCATAGGAGCAGGAAAGCTTGACGTTTCGGGCCTAAACCCTTCATCAGAAATGGGGGAGGGGAA
>JAHRHZ010000034.1:6806672-6822518 GCA_024137785.1 Ginglymostoma cirratum | reverse complement strand
GGAAGGGCAGGGCAGGTGCAGGGAAGGATAGGGCAGGGCAGGGAAGGATAGGGCAGGGGCAGGGAAGGGTAGGGCAGGTGCAGGGAAGGGCAGGGCAGGTGCAGGGAAGGGCAGAGCAAGTGCAGGGAAGGGAAGGGAAGGACTTGCTGCCTCTTCTAGTGTATATTTAGATTTCACCTCATAGTTTGGGACTGGAGTCACAAACAAGCTGAGCCAGTGAGAATGTTCCAGAAGGTTCGATTGATTCTGCGACTGTTTTTAGAATTATAGGATGTTTACAGCACAGAAATAGGCCATTCGGCCCCCTGTGTCTATGCTGAGTCTCTGCAGAAGGCTCAGTTAGTCCCACTTATTCTGCTTTACTTGACACTGGGACTAATTTCTCTGAAAGGAGCAGGCAGATCAAAGCTCAGAGACAGTCACATCTGTTTCAACTCAAGAAAGGAGTAACAGCACAGACACACACACACACACACACACACACACAGATACACAACTTCAGAATACCCTTTCTGAAGAAGGGTCTAGACCCGAAATATCAGCTTTCTTGCTCCTCTGATGCTGCTTGGCCTGCTGTGTTCATCCAGCTCTACACCTTGTTATCTCAGATTCTCCATCATCAGCAGTTCCTACTACCTCTGAATGGATAAGCTTGGGTTTTTTTTTTGGAGCAAAGAAGGTGGAGGTGGGCAATGTTAGAGGTGTGTAAGAATACCAGGGACATGGACAGGGTGGATAGAAAGCAGCTGTCCCCACAGTCAAATGGTCAATAACAAAGGGGCAAATTTTAAAGTTAAAGCAGGAGGTTTAGAGGGGATTTGAGGGAATACTTTCTCACCCAGAGGTTGGTGGGGAATGTGGAATGCATTGCCCGGGAGAGAAGAAATTTTATAACCTTTAAAAAGTCCTTGGAGCACTTGAAATGTCATAACATAAGGCTACGGGCCTAGTGTGGGAGAGCAGGACTATCAGTAGGTAGTAATATGTCTTCAGGGGTACAGATTTGATGGGCCGAAGAGATTCTCTGTACTACATGATTCTAAGACTGTCCACCCTTGCAGCTTAACAAAAACTTTGATGATAATCTTTTAGAAAGGATATCTCTTAGGCCTGGGGAGAAAATGACACTGGAGCTCAGTGATAAGGTAGCAGGCGAAAGAGTATTAAATGGGGATGATGCTGCAAATACACCAAAAAAAACCTCACAAAGCTCGAGCAAGGTTAGAGAACAAGTAATCCAGGTAGTGGTTCACAGGGAATCTTTGCAAGGAGCTGTCGCACTGTGGGTTGACCATTGCAGAAACATTAATAGCACCATCTGTTTTTTTGATGGTGGGAAAAACTAGGAGATAATTATTTCTGACAACTCTTTTGGGTCTGCTCTTGTCTCCCAGCTTTCTATTCTCCCACAAGCCCTGCACAGCAGGAAGAGACTTCAAAGAAATCTCCTATTACCCTGAAGGTAGAAGATTGACAGAGGGAGGGTACACAGTCAGACGATCATACTTTAGGTTTGTAAGTCTGAATAACCTTTCCCCAGTTCTATTGTGACCTGCCCCATCAGCATAAGAGGCCATTCAACCCGTCTTGGTAGTCTGGTGCTAACTCGTGCAATTTGGCTCAATCCCATTTAGCTTCCCTTTCAAAGAGGAGACATTTTCAGAGTGTTAGATGGTTGGGAACTTGGCATAGCCTATTGTAGATTGGCTGGCCCACTTTCTGACATGGGCTGGAGATGGGGTTGGGGGGTAGATGGAATAAGACCACCGCAGAGTATTGGGTAGGTGTAACTGACAGGCATTCAGCACCTGGGCTGATGGAGGCAGGGGTCGGAATTAGGATTGCACTGGCTGTGCTGTGCTGAAATATGTTTTTTATTTAGTTACTGGTAGCTCTGGTGATTCATGTCTGAAGTTCAGCCTAATGTGGGAGAAGGCGGTTTTATCATGCCACATGCATTGTCGGAAGATTTCAAATTTTGATCCGATGACCTTTGATCAACTTAGCTTCTCTGTCTCCCTTTTTCTTCATTTGAGCTCATATCATGTTGGTGCTCATATTCAAAGACATAGGCCTATTGCTGTCAGAACATAGTGGGTGAATGAGGGCCCTATTACAAATAGAGTAAATTAGCAATCAACCTGGCAGATGATCGACTTAGGAAATCCAGCTATCAGTTTGAAAAATACAGGCCTTTTGGCCGTCCAAGCCTGCGCCGTAACATTTTGCCCTTTCACACTGAAACCGTCTTCACTTACAGGATCCGTATCCCTCTATTCCCTTCTGATTCATGTATTTGTCTAGGTATTTCTTGAATGTTGTTATTGTGTCTTCTCACGCATTCTAGGCACTCACCACCCTTTGTGTGAAAAACTAGCCTCGCACATCTCTTTTAAAACTCCCCTCACCCTGCACCTTGAACCTGTGTTGCCTAGTAACTGACCCCTCCATCCTGGGAAAAAGCCTCATACATTCCACTCCATCCATGCCTTTCATAAACCTCTATCAGGGTCGCCCCTCAACCTCCTGCGTTCCAGTGAAAACAAACACAGTCTATCCAACCTTTCTTCATAGCTAAAACATCCCCCATACCAGGCAACATCCTGGTAAATCCTTTCTGTTCCCTCTCCAAAGCATCCACATTTGACTGGACAAAATTCTTCTTTGTGTTCAGTCCTTTGACTAGGAATTGCTTTGGCAGGCCAGCACTTGTTGCCCGTCCCTAATCGCCCCATGGGAAGGTGGTGGTGAGCTGCCTTTGTGTTCTGTCGCAGTCCAAGTGACCGATCAATTTCCTGATGTAACTGCCTGCGGGTCTCCAATAACACCAGATAGCCAATCAAATTCTTGAGTCACTGGTTGTCAGCTGGTTCCAGTTCTGCTGATTTCCCTTCCAAACTCATCATCTTCAGCACCTTCCCACTCATTGTTAACAAACGAAGATGTCAGTGTCATTGTACAGTGGGAAGGAAACGGCTGGGAATTCTGTATATATTCAAGCACTGAATTCAATTGCCCTTGTCAGCTTTTAATATAAAGGAACAAGGCCCCTTTGTAGGACTGCAGTTGCTGTAGAAATTGACCTTGCGAAAATTTTGTGAAATATGTATTTTTTTACCAGATATCAGTGCTTCAGTTGGGAACCTGTAGCATCCTGATGAGAAATGGAACTGGATAATCCATAAAATACAATGACTGCAAGAGCAGGTCAGACGTATAGGCTGCCTTGGTTCAAGAAGGCAGCTCACCGCTATCTTCTCAAAGGCAACTTGAGATGGACAATAAATGCTGGCCCAGCCAGCAATGCCCTCAACCCACGAGTGAATAAAAAAAGGCCAGGAATCCTGCACCTTCTGACTCCTCCAAGCTCACCCACCGAGTCAGGAATGTGATGGAATACTCCCCATTTCCCTGAATGAGCGCAGCCCCAACAATACTCAAGAAGCTTGACACCATCCAAGACAAAGCAGCCCGCTTGATTAGCGCTACATCCACAAATATCCTGTGAAGAGGATGCTAAGATGCTGCGGGGTGACTTGGACACTGGCTGAGTGGGCAAATACTTGGAAAATGCAATAGAATGTGAATAAATGTGAAGCTATCCACTTCAGTCGCAAAATCAGGAAGGCAGATTATAATCCGAATGGTAGCAATGTGGGAAAAGGTGAAGTGTAACAAGACCTGGGTGTCATGGTAGAACAGTCGCTGAAGGTTGGTATGCAGGTGCAGCAGGTGGTGAGGAAAGCTAATGGTATGTTGTCCTTCATAGCAAGAGGATTGGAGTATAAGAGTAAGGATGTCTTGCTGCACTTATACAGGGCCTTGGTGAAGCCACACCTTGAGTATGTGTGCAGTTTTGGCCTCCTAGTCTGAGGAAGGACATTCTTGCTATTGAGGGAGTCTAGTGAAGGTTCACCAGACTGATTCCTGGGATGGCAGGACTGACATATGAGGAAGTACTGGATCTACTGCTCTTGTACTCACTGGAATTTAGAAGAATGAGGGGAATCTCATAGAAACATATAAAATCCTGATGGGACTGGACAGGCCAGATGCGGGAAGAATATTCCTAGTGTTGAGGAAGTCCAGAACTGAGGGTCATAGTCTAAGAATTAGGGGTAAGCCATCCAGAACTGAGATGAGGAAGAATTTGTTCACTCAGAGAGTTGTGAATCTGTGGAATTCTCTCCCACAGGAAGCTGTTGGGCCCAGTTTATTTGGTATATTCAAGAGGAAGCTGGACGTGGCCTTGTGGTAAAGGGATCAAGGGGTATGGAGAGAAAGTGGGAATGGGATACTGAGATTGCATGATCAGCCATGATCATATTGAATGATGGTGCAGCCTCGAAGGGCTGAATGGCCTACTCCTGCACCTATTTTCTATGTGTCTATGTTTCTGTCCATTCCCTCAACCACCGACACTCAATAGCAGCACTGTGTACTATCTACAAGATGAACTGTAGAAATTCACCAAAGATCTAGAGACAGCACCTTCCAAACCCACGACCACTTCCATGTAGAAGGGCAAGGATAGCAGATGTATGGGAATACCACCGCCTTCAAGATCCCCTCCAAGTCACTCACCATCTGTTTTTTGTTCATTCATGGGATGTGGGTGTTGCTGGCTAGGCCAGCATTTATTGCCTGCCCCTAATAGCCCAGAGGGCAGATAAGTGTCAAATAAATTACTGTAGGTCTAGAGTCACATGTAGGCCAAACCAGGGATTTCTTTCCACAAACCCAGCTGGGTTTTTGCGACAATCACCAGTGGTCATACGGTTGACATTAGGCTGGCTTTTCATTCCAGGTTTTATTGAATTCAGATTTCACCATCTGCCGTGGTGGGATTTGAACCCATGTCCCTGGAACAGTGACCTAATATTCTGTGTTACTAGTCACATTACCATAATGCCACTGCCTCCCCTTCAGTGCCACTGGGTCAAAATCCTCGAAATCCCTCACAAACAGCATCAATAATTATTAACATTAATAGCCTACAGCACATTGACTGCAGTGGTTCTAGAAAGCAGCTCACTACCACCTCCTCAAGGGCAACTAGGGGAATGGGCAATAAATGATGGCCCAGCCAGGATGCCCATATCCCATGAATGAATAAAAAACAAATTGACAGCAGTGTACACTGAACAGTACCCGAGCTGATCAGATTCATTGAGGCATCTAATGTGTGAGATCATCAATTGACCATTGGTTGATGTGATGTTGTTTGGAGTAGGGACTGAGGCCTACAGATTGTGGTTTGCTACCTCTTCGCCATTTATGAAGTATTTCTGCAGCTGTCTCTGCCTCTGTTTGTGGGAAACGGTGTTGGTTTCTCCTCATAAACGTTTTATCCGTCTGGGGAAAGGGTGAGCAGACCTCACATGTAGTAATTTTCACAAGCTGCAGCCGCCTTAGCTGGTGTTGCCATGGTGATGACAGCTTCCTTCATCCATGCAATGATTATGGGCTACTTAAGCTGTCTGCACTATGGAGAAAAATAAACAGATTCTTATCATGGCCATCTCAGTTTGCTTTTTTTGTGTCGGAAAGGATTTTTATTTACTTGAATTTTGATTCCTGTGATAATATTTTGCTGCTTTTTAATAAGCTGAGTCAGTTAACATCTTTTTTTAAAGACTGCTTTGTGTTGGTTATTGTAAACCTGCTCCACCAATCTCATAGCTGGTCTATGAGAGCCTTCAACTCCGTTTACCTGAGCTCCAATTGCAATTGATACCAATAAACAAACTATGACTCTCAGTCTAGAAGCTCCAGGATCCAGTGGCGATGAGATTTTTTGCACCTTCTCTGAAAAAGTACTTCCTCCTTGAACAATCTGGTTCAAATCTTGTGCCTTCATGTCCTGGGTTTTCCCACTGAATGACTTGGTTTCTCTGCCTCTGTTCTATCCTGATGTGGATTTCCCTCCAGTAAGGTGTATTTACCTGAGGCAGCACTGCTCATGGCATTTCTCATAACGTAAGAAGCTGGAATGGATACCATGGTATTGAAAATTCCAAAAAGACATTCATTGTCACTACCCATTAAATGCAAACATTACATTCCTCAAACCCATTAAGTGTCTGGGCTAATATTGTGTTATGAGGTTACAACAGTTGTATGCTCTTAGCAAAAGTGATATGTTACAAGTGATCATAGATTCCTACAGTGCAGATAGAGGCCATTTGGCCCATCGAGGCCACACCAACTCTCCGAAGTGCATCCCACCCAGACCTTCACCTACCACCGCCCCCCTGCCCCCCTCCCCCCACCTTATCCCTGTAACCCTGCATTTCCCATGGCTAATTAACCTAGCCTACACATCGCTGGGTACTATGGCCAATTTAGCATGGCCGATCCACCTATGCTGTACATCTTCGAACTGATCTGAGGTAAGAAGGAGTATGAGATCTTTGTATCCTCAGGTCATTATGCTAAGACAGAGGGATGATACTGTGCGTACATCTCTTAGAGTAACATTAACATACTGACCATGAAACATGACCCAACATATCCCTTTCTCAAATCACCTGAATGAGATCATCCCTCAACCCAGACTATCTCCATAATGTCACCCACTGAGTATTAGGTTCGGTCTGCTCTATATCCCTGCTCTGACAGCTCACCATGATGGAGGATGTAATGTAAGATTTCAGGAAACAGGAGGTGGAGTAAGCTCATTGAGTCTCAGTAACATCCTTGTAAATTTTTTCACACCCTTTCTAGTTAAATATGATTCTTCCTACAGCAGGGTGATCAGAATTATAAGCAGTGCTCCAAATGTAGCCTCTTGTACAGCCATAACATGATGTCTCAGTTCCAGTACTCAGTGCTTTGACTAATGAAGGCAAGTGTGCCAAATGCCTTCTTCATCATCCTGTTTACCTGCGACTCCACTTTCAAGGAACTGTGTGTCTGTACCTCTAGGTCTCTCTGTTTGACAACACCACCCAGAAACCTACCATTAACTGTGTAACTCCTGCCCTGGTTTGTCTTACCAAAATGGAACACCTCACATTTATCTAAATTAAACCCCATCTGCCATTCTTTGGCCTACTGGCCCACTTGACCAAGATCCTGTTGTACTCTTAGATAACCTTCTTCACTGTCAATCATACCACCAATTATGGTGTCATCTCTTGTGGCGGTGAAGATCATGATTGTTCGCCACGTGATATGTGCAAAGGATGGAGTGAATCCCGTAACAAGTTCACAGAAATGAATCAGGGTTGAAGGAGGGGACTGGAGGTGAGCAATACATCGAGCCAAAGTAGTGCTGTGACAGCAGCTCAGTGAGAAAATAAGCTTCATAATGGTAGCCCATCACTACACAGTGATGCAAGTAAAATACTTCAATTTCCCTTCTTTCAATGGAGCCTTCGTTTCCATAATGGTGCAGGCATACGGGTACTAACGTTGAAGAAAGTTTGCTGGACAAATAGTTGGAATGAATGGGTTATCTTCTGAGGAAAGGTTAGACAGACTAGGCCTGTATTCATTGGAGTACAGAAGACTAAGAGACGACTGAGAGTCATAAGGTTTTGACAGCACATAAAGAGACGCTTTGGCCCCTTGTGTCCACACTGGTCATCAAGCATCATTTTATTCTAATCATATTTTCCAACACTTGGCCCTAACCCTGTATGCTATGTCATTTCAGATTCTGGGTCACGAAGAAGGGTTATTAGACCCGAAATGTTAACTGGTATTTCTCTCCACAGATGCTGCCAGACCTGCTGAGCTTTTTCCAGCAAGTTGTTTGTTGTTTCTAGTGTTCATATTCGTGGTTGTAACGAGGCCAGCCAGCTGGACCTCAAAGAATATGAGGCTGTTAACAGCCCCAATCAGGGAGCTCTGGCTGACAGATAGAAACAGGTGTCAGAGGTTCTGTTCACTCTGGCAGCTGGCTCTGAGGGAGCTGGGTCAGTGTCAAGGACTCTCCATGAGTAAATAAAGGGGGACTTGGCGATGGGCCTCTATTTCATTCATCTAAATAGCCGTTAAATGTCTTGACGGTTCCTGCCTCTACCATGCTTTTTAGGCAGTGGGATCTGGTACTCAGTGCTGTCTGGGAGAAGGAAGTTTTCCCCAGATCCCCTTTAAACTTTCTCCTCCTTATTTTAAAATTATGCTGACTGGTTATCGATCCCTGGACCAAGAGGGAATATGTTCTCCCTATCTTTCCGATCAATGTCCCTCGCAATTTACTACCCCTCAGTCAGTTCCTCCTCCGGCTCTGAGGAAAACAGCTCCATGCCTATCTCGTCTGTCCCCACAGCTGACTCACTCTACCCCAGGCAACAACCTGGTGTCTCTCCTCTGCATTGTTTCATGTAGACTCTTGACTGAAACATATCAGAACCTGAGGGGTCATGAGAGGTGGTGCATATGGAAAATGATGTTTCCTTTTGTGGGTGATTTTAGAACCTATGGGTCCCTGTTGAAGAATAAGGAGATGAGGAGAATTTAATTTCTCACGGTGGGTTACGTGTGATGTGGAATTTTCCTCCTGATAAAACAGTGGAAGCAGAATCTGTGAATATTTTTAAGACGAAGGTCGCGAGATTCTCAATAAGCAAGGGGGTGAAAGGTTATCATGAGTAGGAGTGACCTGATCACCATGACGTTATTGTAAGATAGAACACAGTTGAGGGAATGAGAGGCCACACCTCCTCCTAATTTGCAGGTTTAGATAACGGAGATAGTGGCTACAGTGATCTAGATTTTTTTTTAGAAACTGCTGGAGAAACCCAGCAACTTCCATGGGGAGAGAAACAAATTTAATGTTTTGAGTCCAGTATGGCTGTTCTTTGCAACTGATAGGTCTGGAAAATGGTGTTTTTATGCTGTTGACAAAGAGGGAGGAGGAGTGAGTGGAACAGATGGTAAGGCTGCCCACAGCAAAAGACAAACGGGGTGCTAATGGTGGTAAAGGAGGGATTAAGATGCAAAACAAGTGTTAATGATATTTGTGAATAATGAAAAACGGATTGGCCTTGCAGAGAGCAGACCTTGTGGTGCTGTTCCTCCAGTTTGTGTAGGTCTTTACCAAAACACTGCAGCATGAGGACTGTCCTCCATTTTGATTAATTCCCCCACCCCCACTTCTTGTGCTTTTGTTAATATGGGTCTGCTCAAAGTAAAGCCAGTTGACTTCGATCATCTCTTCCCTATCAAAAATAATGTCCTTGTGTGGGACTTTTGGCTCTTAACACAATTTGAGGCCGGACTTTTTAGTACCTTGTGTGATGCGATGGTAAGACAATTGAGCAGCAGGCCCAAGGAGGTGGAAGGTCCATTAGCAGAGCATCAACACGTGTCTATGGAGCTGACAGTAACATCGCAGCTTGACTCAGGACCATTTCAGTCAAACATATCTCTACTACAGGACTGGAATCCACTCTTTTACTTATCTCTCTCCCTTAATCTTTGTGAATATTTTTTTTTTCTGTTTGGAGTCGTCGGAAATTTATTTGAGCTGAGTGTAACCTGTTTTTGGGTGTCCGTTTGCTTTTCACAGGAAGTGCCCTGTGGGTTATACATGTTTGAAAGCTGGGAGGAATCCGGATTATGACTACACCAGTTTTGACAACTTCGGCTGGGCCTTTCTCTCTCTCTTTCGCCTGATGACCCAGGACTTCTGGGAGAATCTTTATCACCAGGTTAGTGGCACTGATGCCAAACTGCACAGAAAGCGTCCCGATTGACCAGCGCTGGCTTGTCTCACTCTCATGACCTCTCTGTTCTCCTGTTATGGACCAGACCACACCCCCTCAATATATTTAGGAGATAGTCTAGACCTTTTCTTATTTTAAAAGTAAGTTATAAGATGTTGTGGTCCAGATGTAATTCAATAGGTCAAGCTATCGGATTTAACATAGAACATGGAATAGTACAGCATAGTACAGGCCCTTCGGCCCACAATGTTGTGCCAATCTACTATCCTACTAAGATCAATCTACACTGTACACCCTACATTTTACTATCCTCCATGTGCCTATCCAAGAGCCGCTTAAATGTCTCTAAAGTATTTGACTCCACTACCACTGCCAGCAGCACATTCCACACACCCACCACTCTTTTAAAGCGAAACAATTTATTTATCCGCTGTGGTTAATATACAACAAAAGAAAGAAGAAATTGGAACAACATTTTCCCAGGCCTGTGGTATCGAGGACTAGAGGGCATCAGTTTAAGGTAAGAGGGGAAAGAATAGATGGGAACCTGAGGGGCAACTTTTTTACACAGAGCGTGGTACGCATTTGGAATGAGCTGCTGGCGGAAGTGGTCGAGGTGGGTACATTAACAACACTTAAAAGGCATTTGGACAAATATGGGAAGGCAACGGCCTCGTGGTATTTTCATTGGATTTTTAATCAAGAGACATGAATAATGTTCTGGGGACGTGGAGTTTGAATCCCGCCACAGCAGTTGGTTGAATTTGAATTCAATAGGATATCTAGAATTGCAAATCTAGTGATGACCATGGATTCATTGCCAATTGTTGTGGAAAAAAAAATTGCTTCACCAATATCCTTTAGGGAAGGAAACTGCCATCCTTACCTGGTCTGGCCTACATGTGACTCCAGACCCACAACAATGTGAGCCCTCTGGGCAATTAGGGATGGACAATAAATGCTGGCTTGGCCAGCGACGCCCTTAACCCCCAAATGAATAATGAAAAAAAAAACTAATACATGGATAGTGAAGGTTCAGAAAGATATGGGCCAAGTCCAAGGAAAAGCGCTTGATGTGGATGAACATTTTGGTCGGCACGGACCAGTTTGGGCCAAAGGGCCTGTCTCTGTGCTATAGGACTTCTTTTATCTAACTTAAGTCTGTTGGGAAACTTAACAGAATGATAGGTATAGTAACAATTGCTAATGAACTGTTCCAATGTAGTAACATCCTGTAAGCACAATGTTGGCAAAAGGCAAATTCAGAAAACAGATTGTCTGATGTGCATTCCAGCAGCCCAGGAGTGAAAGAAACATTGACAAAATGTTCCGACAGAGGGTAGGAGCTGGGAGAGATTTACTGCAGCTTCCAACCCTGCTGAGACCCCAGCAACAACTGCTGAAAACTAAAAATCCTGGTTCTGTGGGAGCTTGACCCCACCCATTCCGGCTGCCTCTATTGTTCCAGCTTTTAAAAAAAATCTCTAAGGCGTCACAAGCTGTTTACCTTTGTGGATCTGGTAGACTACCCAGCGCCCTGCCTTAAAACCTCTCTTCAAAATAAAAGCCAGGATAAGATACCCCACATAAAGCTGCAGTCTCACCACACTTCATTTGTCTTTCTTTTTTGCTTTGGAATCGTAGATTCTGCGATCCGCTGGGAAGGCGTACATGCTGTTCTTTGTCTTTGTCATCTTCCTCGGGTCCTTCTATCTCATTAACCTGATCCTGGCTGTCGTCGCCATGGCCTATGATGAGCAAAACCAGGCCACCATTGCAGAGAAAGTCCAGAAAGAGAAGGAATTCCAGCAGATGATGGAACAGCTCCGGAAGCAGCAGGAACATGCAGAACAGGTAGTTGGATTGTGCATTTGGATAGGGCCAGTATCAAACTGGTGGGAGCATTATCCAGCAGAATTCAACATCAAGCCACAGGTCGGAACATACAAGGCTGAAAACATGGCCAAAGATTTAGATTCTTCAGGAGAAGAGAGACAGAGGGGTGGTGGGGGGGGGGGGGGGGGGGGGTTTGCGGGGAGATAGATGAAGGCTTGAGGGAGGGAACGCCAAAGATTATGAGCTGGTGGAGGGGGGGAGCAAAGATGAAATGGTTGCAAAGGTGGATCTGCAGGAAATCAGGGTTGGAGTGGAGGAATGCAGAGATCTAGGAGGTTTGTAGGGCTGGAGGAGCAGGGCGGGGCTTGGAATGATGGGGAGACAAAGATGAGAATTTTAAATTATATCCTATTAGGTCACCGACGATTGGGTTAAGGGGGTGGGTCTGCAGTAATCTTCCAGATTTCTGAGAGGATCTCAGCGGTGTGTGCGGTCAGAACTCTGCGTGATAAAAATATCTTGATGTGGTACATGTCATGCCCAGCAGCTCACTCCTTCCAAGTATTGGTGGAAAGTCAAGGGCCAGAGTACCTGGGTGCTCTGTGGGATGAAGGTGAGCTCAGACCCTACAGCAGGGAAAAGGGAAGACAGGGACTACCACCAGTGCTGGGCCCAAGGCTTGGATTTAACTTATCTGACTTTGTCCCAGATTGTCTGGTGACCCATTAACTGCTGAAATACAGCCTACCCAATGATAACTGGGCACCATCTCAACTGAGATAGATCCTCAGGGCCAGGTTTAGAAACCAGTTGCAAAAGAGACAGACTTTTGCTTTGAGATCTAGGGATAGAATTTGGATCTTGCTGTGCTCTAATTTTTTCATGAGACATTTAATTGGGTAAAATGGTCACTGTGTTTTCCAACAAGGCTCCAAAACAGCCCAGAGCATGCACAGTGCCACCTCTGGTCAATCAATAACAGGTCACCAAGGAGATACACCCAGCTTATATTCATGGGGATAGTATGCCAACTGAACACTGCCTCATTGTGTTTACCTAGATTATACCCCATTGCTGACTCAACCCCACATTCTTCAGATTGAGAAACATCAGATTTCTACCAGTTGAGCCAAGTCAATGCAATTACATAGGAACTTGCAAACTAGAAGCAGGGGTGGTCAATTCAGGCCCTCAAGCTCGCTCTGCCATCTAATACCATCATGAGTGATCTCACCTTGGCCTCAACACCACTGTCCAGCCTGCTCTCCATAACCCTCTCATCCATTACGAATTAAAAATCTACGTATCTCCTCCATAAATGTATTTGGTGTCCTACTTCACTCTGGAGTAGTGAATTAGTAAAGGAGTGGTGAGCTAGAAGATAAAAACATGTAGTCGATATATTTCAGTGTAAGAAGATGTTAATTTGGGTTGTTCTGTACTTCCAGACTTTAGCGTTTCTTCTGTGGAGCTTTATGGAGGTGTACAACTATTCCTCAGCAAATGCATCAATGCCACTAGATGGAACATGGCCTTTCAGAAATATGTGTTAACCCAGTTGGGAGGGGAAGACTGATTCCTATCCTTGTCCCACTCTTCCAATGACCGCAACAAAGTTTGTATTTAAAAGGAATGAGATATTTTCATAAAGTTGTGTCAGAACATACACACACAAGTGTACTCACACATACATACAGACAGACAGACAGACACACACACACACACACACACACCCCTCCAAGCCTAAAATAAAGCTTAGTCACAGATGGTGCAAAGTGCTAGTCTGCAACCGAAGGGACTTTCCACAAGAATTGTATCAGAGATAATAGTTACTGCAGATGCTGGAGCTGGATGAACACAGCAGGCCAAGCAGCATCATAGGAGCAGGAAAGCTTTCCTGTTCCTATCATGCTGCTTGGCCTGCTGTTTCCACAAGAATTGTTGGCTCTGGGGTTTCTTCCTGGATCAGTTATGGCTGGTTGAATTCTCTTGTTCTACAAAAAGTGGTATAAATTGAGACTGCTCCTTTAAGCACCTTCCACTTGTGGTGATGAGGTCTTCCAGTGGGTTTTCAACTCACAAACTTTGATTACAAGAACCTTACAGATATGGGACGAGTGGACAGAGGCCAGGGCCCCTATAGAAAGTTCTTTCCAGTTGTTTGTGTTCAAAACTAATGCATTTTACACCCAAAAATTGGGTCATGTGACCTACCTCTTAGAAAGTGTTCTTTTAATGGTCATGATGTACATATTCCAGCCAATAAAATTATAGATAATATTTCAGATGACACACCTTCATAACAAATGATTTATTGGCATTTCCACAGCAGTTGAGCAGACTGGGGAATGAGACATTGTCGAGAAGTTCCTCTGAGAGATCGCATTTAAGTTCAAGATTTCGAAGCATGAGGCCTCGGAATGACAAAGAACTCGGGAAACTTCATGAGGGAATAGATGAGGAAAACGAACTGAGGTCAGCTTCAGAAGAAGGCTTACCACGGAAGGTAACATTGCCCGTACACTTCAATTTCTTTGGAGTTCTATCCCTACTCTTATTTGACATGTTATTCCTTGTGAGCTATAAAGACTATGACACAAAGGAGCAGGATTAGGCTATTTGGCCAATCAAATCTGCTCTGCTATTCAAACATGGCTGATATGTTTCTCAACTCCATTCTCCTGCCTTTTCCCTGTAACTTTCGATCCCCTTACTAATCAAGAACCTATCCATTTCTGTCTTAAATACACTCAATGATTTGGCCTTCATGCCCCTCTGTGGCAACATGTTCCACAGATTTGCCACCCTCTGGCTGAAGAAATTCCTCTTCATCTCAGTTCTAAAGGGCCATCCCTTCACTCTGAGGCTGTGCCCTCAGGTCCTAGTCTCTCCTATTAGTGATAATATCTCCTCCACATACACTCTATCCAGGCATCTCAGTATTCTGTGAGTTTCAATCAGATTCCCCTTCATCCTTCTAAACTCCATCGAAGTTTAGATGCCTCAATCACTCCTCGCATGATGAGCCCTCCATTCCTGTGATCATTCTTGTAAACCTCTTCTGGACCCCTTCCAATGTCAGTGCATCCTCCTTTGGATAAATGGGCCAAAACTGCTTACAATATTCCAAATGCGGTCTGACCAGAGCTTTATGAGGAGTAACTTCTTCAGCCAGAGAGTGGTGAATCTGTGGAATTCATTGCCACAGAAGGCTGTGGAGGCCGGGCCATTGTGTATATTTATGGCAGGCATAGACAGGCTCTTGATTGTCCCTACAGCTCAAACCCCCCAACCCTGCCAACATCCTTGTAAATCTTTTCTGAACCCTTTCAAGTTGAGCAACATCCTTCCTGCACCAGGGAGATCAGAATTGATCAGATTATTCCAAAAGTGGCCTAACCAATGTTCTGTACAGCTGCAACATGACCTCCCAACTCCTATACTCAACACACTGACCAATAAAGGCAAGCGTACCAAACGCTGCCTTTACCACCCTGCCTACCTGGGACTCCAGTTTCAGAGAAACAGTACCGAACACATGTCTTAAAGGGCACTGACTTGCCACACAAGGGAGGTATGAGAAAAGGGAGGGGGAATGGGGCAGGCATAGAAGGGCGGTTGCGACCACGCTCACATCAGAATGATTTTACGGCCCTGGCAGGGCAGGCTAGAGGGACTGAAAAGTCTAGTGAAGCTCTTAATTCCAATGTTCCCATATACATCCTGTATAACTAACAATCCTTAGTTATGAGTCGAGTGTGTTGCTATGCATTTGTGGACCCTTTAACCGTCTGACTTCTCTCCACAGCCTCTCATGACGCCCATCCTGTCGAACCGCCACCCGCTCAGGCGGAGCAGTATTTTCCGATTCCGGACTCATTCCGCCGATGCCGCCATGGAGAACATCTTCTCGGATGACGAGGGCAGCGTCTTTGATGACACTGAGAGCATCAGAGGCTCTTTGTGCCTCCCCCAGCTGTACAGGACCAACAGCAACCAGAGCCACGGGAGCCACCGCTCGGTGCTGGCAGCAGGCGGGCACTATGGCGGGCGCAGGAAGCTGCACAGTGCCGTCGACCAGAATGGTGTGGTGTCTGTGGTAGGAGGGTCCCCCATCTCCCCAACCACACTGCTCCTCCCTCAAGTGACTGTCGACAAGCCAATTGCAGAAGACAATGTAAGAACCAGCTTCTCTTAACATGTGAGATAACAAGGTGCAGAGCTGGATGAACACAGCAGGCCTAGCAGCATCAGAAGAGCAGGAAAGCTGACGTTTCAGGCCTAGACTTCCTGCTCCTATGATGCTGCTTGGCCTGCTGTGTTCATCCAGCTC
>JAHRHZ010000034.1:6776044-6806272 GCA_024137785.1 Ginglymostoma cirratum | reverse complement strand
AGAGCTGGATGAACACAGCAGGCCTAGCAGCATCAGAAGAGCAGGAAAGCTGACGTTTCAGGCCTAGACTTCCTGCTCCTATGATGCTGCTTGGCCTGCTGTGTTCATCCAGCTCTGCACCTTGTTATCTCAGATTCTCCAGCATCTGCAGTTCCTACTTTCTCTTAACATGTGTTTCTTTTGAATTGAGAGCAGGAATCGATTAGGAAGGTGAAGGGTTACGTTTGGACTCATCATAAAGGGCCTTTGTAGATCATCCTTCTATGGGGAACGTAAGCATCTCTGGCAAAGCTGGCATTGATTGCCCTTCCCTTGAACGGATTGGCTCTCTTGGCCATTTCCAAAAGCATTGCTGTGGGCCATTTCTTTGTATTCATTCACAGGATGAGGCCATCGCTGGGTAGGCCAGCATATACTATCCATCCCTAATTGCCCAGAGGGCAGTTAAGAGTCAACCACATTGCTGTGGGCCTGGAGTCACGTATAGGCCAGGAGTCACATGTAGGCCAGGCCAGGTAAGGATGGCAGATTTCCCCCACAAGTGAACTGGATTTTTATGACAATCGACAGTGGTTACCATTGAGCCACATAAATGATACAGCCCAGAAGTGGGGAACATTTGGCCCATATTGTCCATGCTAACTGATTCAGCATATGCTACATGTGAGGCTTTAAACCAAATTCTTGTAAAATTCAGATTTTATTGAATTCACATTTCGCCCTCTGTGGGATTGGAAGCCACCACCATATTAACCTGGGGCTCGGGATTAATAGTCCGCTGAGAAGAATAAAGATGTTTCCCTGAAATGGTACGCAGTGTCGGGAAGGGCACACCTATTGTAGGTCTTGGCCTCCTTCCCAAAAAGGGACATTCTCACCCACACAAGGCCCCGGTCAAGACAACTTAGCTCCTGGGCTGAGAGATAGAGAGGTATAGCACGGAAACAGACCTTTCAGTCCAACTTGTCCACGTCTACCAGTTATCCTAAATTAATCCTGTCCCATTTGCCGACATTTGGCCCATATCCCTCTAAACCCTTCCTATTCATATACCCATGCAGATGCCTTTTTAAATGTTGTAATTGTACCAGCCTCCACCCACTCCTCTGGCAGCTCATTCCATACATGCACCACCCTCTGTGTGAAAAAGTTGCCCCTCAGGTCCCTTTTATATCTTTTCCCTCTCGCCTTAAACCTATTCCCTCTAAATTTGGACTCCTCTACCCTGGGAAAAAAGACCTTGTCTATTTACCCTATCCATGCCCCTCATGATTTTATAAACCTCTATAAGGTCACCCCTCAGCCTCCGACGAGAGGATGAACAGAGATTGAGTGGAAGAGACGTATATTCCTTGAGGTCCAGAAGAATGAGAGGGAATCTAATTGAAATGAGTAGAGTTTTTAAGGGGTTCGGCAGGGTGGATGCTGAGAAAATGACTCTCCCTTGATTGGTGTATCTAGAACAAATGCTGAACAAGTGGCAGGTCATTTAAGTCTGAGCTGAAGGGAAATAACTACACCCACCTATTATCTCTGATAAAATTTTAACCCCACTGCGAAGCCTCTTCTAAGGATGCCTACCCTGAAGAAGTTACCCTCCTCCCTCCGGACAAACCTCAGGGGATCTCTCTCCCACTGCAACTCTCTCATGTCCGTCCTCCCTGGACTGACCTATCTCCTTCCTACCTCCCCACCTACACTCACCTTTACTGGCTCCATCCTCGCCTCTTTGACTTGTCTGTCTTGGCTCCACCTATCCTCTCCTCTATCGATCTTCTATCCGCCTCCCCCTCTCTCCCTATTTATTTCAGAACCCTCTTCCCCTCCCCCATTTCTGATGAAGGGTCTAGGCCCGAAACGTCAAGCTTTCCTGCTCCTATGATGCTGCTTGGCCTGTTGTGTTCATCCAGCTCCACACTTTGTTAAGCCAAGGATTGTCAGTCTGGTTTCTCCATCTCAGAGCCCTGGGTATACTCAGTCGAATACGTTCAAGAGGAAGAGTCAACAGATTTTGGTGCACTCAGGGAATTAATGGATAGTGTACGGCCAGTGGAGTTTGAGAGGGAAGCTTAGCCACAATGTCGTTGATTAAAACCATAAGACCATAAGACATAGGAGCAGAAATTAGGCCGTTCGGCCCCTCGAGTCTGCTGTGCCATTCAATCATGGCTGATAAATTCCTCAACCCTATTCTCCTGCTTTCTCCCCGTAACCCTTGATCCCCTTGATAATCAAGAACCTATCTATCTCAGTCTTAAACGTACTCAATGACCCGGCCTCAACAGTCTTCTGTGGCAGTGAAATCCATAGATTCACCACTCTCTGGCTAAAGTAATTTCTCCTTATCTCCGTTCTAAAAGGTCTTCCCTTTACTCTAAGGATGTGCCCTCAGGTCCTAGACTCTCCTACCAATGGAAACATCTTCCCAACATCCACACTGTCCAAGCCATTCAGTATTCTGAAAGTTTCAATTAGATCCCCCCTCATCCTTCTAAACTCCAATGAGTACAGTCCCAGAGTCCTCAAACGTTCCTCATATGTTAAGCTTTCCATTCCTGGGACCATTCTCGTGAACCTCCTCTAAACCCACTCCAGGGCCAGTAGATCTTTCCTGAGATATGGGGCCCAAAACTGCTCACAACTCTCCAAATGTGGCCTGACCAGAGCCTTATAAAGCCTCAGGACTACATCCCTGCTTTTATATTCAAGTCCTCTCAAAATAAATGGGGAGATTGGGGAGAACAGGTGCGATGGGCTGAATGGCGCGCACGAGCTCCCGTTGATCATATTCCCATATTGCTGGTGCCACCTAATTGCTTCATTGGAATTGTAATTTTAACTTTGAGGAAACCTTTCTTTGTGAGCCAAACGAGATAAGGAACGGTAAGTGGACAAGATCTCTGGAATTTTGTGAATGAAAGTAGTGTGTGCCAACCATGAGGAGTCCTGTCAGATCAGGGGAGCAGGAAGCCGCAATGAAAAGCAAAGGGGTAACACAGACTGAACATATCTCGGAAAATCAAAATAAAAACTCATGGTGTGGGGATAGGAGGCAAGGAACTAAGTCATTTTGTTTGACGTCTTAGTTGCCAAATCGTTCTATCTGGCCGTTTTAATTTTTCTCTTAAAAAAGATGCTATAATGTTTCTCTGTTGGCTAAATAACCTTTGAAATAGATGGATTGGGGAGGAGCAGTATCAGGGACACGTTGTCTAGGTAATGCAGCGTTGGTGCTATGGAAACAATTGCTCACTTTATAAAGCCATTAGCAGAATGTTCCACAGTGTGATGCAGACTTGTGAGGGGTTGGTGGTGGTAGGGACGGGTGGGGAGGGGTCATTGAGGACAGGTTGTAGTTGGGGGTGGGTGCAGGTGGTTGTTGGTTGAAGTTGAAGGTTGTCAGATAGTACCTGGTACTGAGAAAGTGAGCCCGTTGCTAAATAATAGATGTCAAAATAGGGAAATACATCATGGGTCAAAGTTTTATTCATTCATGGGATGAGGTCATCGCATTTATTGCCCATCCTTAATTGCCCAGGGGATAGTTAAGAGTCAACCACATTGTTGTGTATCTGGAGTCACATGCAGGCCGGACCAGGCCTACATGTGACTCCAGACCCGGTAAGGATGACACTTTCTGTGCTTAAAGGACATTAGTGAGCCAGATGAGATTTTTCCCGACAATCAACATTGGATTCATGGTCATTATTAGACTCTTAATTCCAGATGTTTATTGAATTCAAATTCCACTGGGGCTGGATTCAAACCCAGGTCCCCAGAACATTATCTGGCTCTCTGGATTAACTGTCCAGCAATAATTCCACTAGGCCATCACCTCCCTGAAGGATCTTTTCCAAAAACAAACACGCACACATGGAGTTGTCCCCGTCATTAAAGTGAAGATCTTTAGATACTGATGATTGGGTTTGGAAAGCAATAATTGCATGACCCAGTGCGCTTTTCCAATAACTGCGGGATTGAAATGAACTCCCTGTGGCAACAAAGAATATTGGAACCAATTGGAGCAGGAGTTATGTCTCGAAGATTCTGTGTCAAATCCTGATAAGGGACTTGAAGCATAAGACCTAGGAGTGGGAGTAGGCCATTCAGCCCATCAAGTCTGCTCTGCCATTCGATGAGATCATGATTCATTCTGATAATCCTCAACTCCACTTTACTGCCGTTTCCCCTTACTGACGAAAAATGTGTCTACCGTGAGGATCACAAGCGTGTAGTCTGGAAGGAAGAGTGAAAGGAGTGGAGTTATTTATGAAGTTTGAAGTGGCCCTGGCTGTCTTGCCCATTCTCTTCTGACCCGATCCCTGCTGATGGAGCAATGTTCAGTGGTACCATCTACGGGTCAGAGGAGCTGCTAATCCAACTCAAACATAGGGCTTGGGAACTGTCCAGCATCATCGATTCGTCTTGCAATGAGGAACAGGAAAAGGCCCCTCATCTGTCCCATTGAGGCTTGTTCTGCCTTTCAATAAGATCACAACTGAGCTGCGATCTAAACCCAGATACCTCCGTATGCCCACAATCCTTCTAACCTTTAGTTCGCAAAGTATCTATCGATATCAGAGTCAAAACTAACACTCAAAGCATTGCTGTCTGCTGATGAGAGTTCCAACTTTCTACTTGTGTGTAGTATTGATTTGGAATATCACACCTACAACCTGGAGACAGTAAGGGCTGCAATGCTGAAAGACAGACTCAATAGATGTGAAGCTGGAAAAGCACAGCAGGTCAGACAGAACAAAGAACAAAGAACAAAGAAAACTTACAGCCCAGGAACAGGCCCTTCGGCCCTCCAAGCCTGTGCCGATCCAAATCCACTGTCTAAACCTATCGCCCAATTCCTAAGGATCTGTATCCCTCTGCTCCCCACCTACTCATGCATCTGTCCAGGCGCACCTTAAATGAATCTACCGTGCCTGCCTCTACTACCTCTGCTGGCAACGCGTTCCAGGCACCTACCACCCTCTGTGTAAAGTACTTTCCGCGTGTATCCCCCTTAAACTTTTCTCCTCTCACCTTGAACGCGTGACCCCTCGTTATTGAATCCCTCACCCTGGGAAAAAGCTTATCTCTATCAACCCTGTCTATACCCTTCATGATTTTGAAGACCTCAATCAGGTCCCCCCTCAATCTCCTTTTTTCTAATGAAAACAATCCTAACCTACTCAACCTCTCTTCATAGCTAGCACCTTCCATACCAGGCAACATCCTCGTAAACCTTCTCTGTACCCTCTCCAAAGCTTCCACATCCTTTTGGTAATGTGGCGACCAGAACTGTACACAGTATTCTAAATGCGGCCGAACCAAAGTCTTGTACAATTTTAACATGACCTGCCAGCTCTTATACTCAATACCCCGTCCGATGAAGGCAAGCATACCATATGCCTTCTTGACCACTCTATCCACCTGTGCAGCCACCTTCAGGGTACAATGGACCTGAACTCCCAGATCTCTCTGCTCATCAACTTTTCCCAAGGCTCTTCCGTTTACAGTATAGTTTGCTCTAGAATTAGACCTCCCAAAATGCATCACCTCACACTTGCCCGGATTGAACTCCATCTGCCATTTCTCCGCCCAACTCTCCAGTCTATCTATATTCTCCTGTATTCTTTGACAATCCCCTATGCTTTCTGCTACTCCCCCAATCTTCGTGTCATCTGCAAACTTACTGATCAGACCACTTATACCCTCTTCCAGATCACTTATGTATATCACAAACAACAGTGGCCCCAGCACTGATCCCTGTGGAACACCACTGGTCACCTTTCTCCATTTCGAGAAACTCCCTTCAACTACTACTCTCTGTCTCCTGTTGCTCAACCAGTTCCAACCAGATGCCAACAGCATCCAGGGAGCAGGGAAGTCAAACGTTTCGGGCTGAAACCCTTCATCAGGACCGTTTTGTCATTCCTGCGCTGTAGCTTGTATTTCAAAAGTCTGTTGTTCCTGGTTCACACCAGGCTTTATCCCCTCTATCGCTCACCCCAAATATGTTGAAAGCTTCAATCAAGTTCTAAATTCTTAGGAACAGAGCCATCATTTGCCTAGTCTCTCTTTGTCATTCAACATATAAAAGTCCAAATAGTGTTTTGGCAAACCATCTCCACTGTACCACCTCTGAATATTCCCACATAGAAAACACAACTGGTCTGTCAGCCAAGAATCTTGAATTTAACTCTGATGTGTGTGGGAGGAGAGGTGTGTCAAGATTTGAATCTACAACCTTTCACCTCAGAGGTGGAGAGGATTACCCACTGAGCCAGAGGTCACACTAGTATGCAGTGGCCTCCCAGTGACAGTATTATAGCAACACAGAGAAGCTAAACCCCCTCTCCACCACCTCCCTGTATTCATCGTGTTACAGCGATCAAACCATTTGCTGGTGTTTGTGAATTAAGAACAAAGAACAAAGAAAATTACAGCACAGGAACAGGCCCTTCAGCCCTCCAAGCCTGCGCCGATCCAGATCCTCTATCTAAACCTGTCACCTATTTTCCAAGGAACTGTATCCCTCTGCTCCCTGCCCATTCATGTATCTATCTAGGTACATCTTAAATGATGCTAACGTGCCCACCTCTACCACCTCCTCTGGCAATGCGTTCCAGGCACCCACCACCTTCTGCGTAAAGAACTTTCAACACATATCTCCCTTAAACTTTTCCCCTCTCACCTTGAAATCGTGGCCCCTAGTAATTGAGTCCCCCACTCTGGGGAAAAAGCTTCTTGCTATCCACCCTGTCTGTACCTCTCATGATTTTGTAGACCTCAATCAGGAACCCCTCAACCTCTGTCTTTCTAATGTAAATAATCCTAATCTACTCAACCTCTCTTCATAGCTAGCGCCCTCCATACCAGGCAACATCCTGATGAACCTCCTCTGTACCCTCTCCAAAGCATCCACATCCTTTTGGTAATGTGGCGACCAGAACTGTACGCAGTATTCCAAATGTGGTCGAACCAAAGTCCTATACAACTGTAACATGACCTGCCAACTCTTGTACTCAATACTCCGTCCGATGAATGAAAGCATGCCGTATGCCTTCTTGACCACTCAATCGACCTGCGTTGCCACCTTCAGGGTACAATGGACCTGAACACACAGATCTCTCTGTGCATCAATTTTCCCCAGGGCTTTTCCATTTACCATATAGTTCACTCTTGAATTGGATCTTCCAAGATGCATCACCTCACATTTACCTGGATTGAACTCTATCTGCCATTTCTCCACCTAACTCGCCAATCTATCTATATTCTGCTGCATTCTCCGACTGTCCCTGTCGCTATCTGCTACTTCACCAATCTTAGTGTCATCTACAAACTTGTTAATCAGACCATCTGTACCTTCCTCCAGATCATTTATCTATTATGGTAGATTGGATTCTTAGAATGATCTAGAACATTTAACTCCTACTTCTATTGGCCATTTAGGGAGGTTTGAATGGAGCCTGCAATGAGGCATGGTTTCACTTTATTTTTATACGAACTTTCTCCACACAAAAATAAAATTATAGCTGCATGGACAGTGAGGCCAACAAGGGGAAGCTGTATTTATGTAGCGCCATTAACATCATCACATGTCCCAAGGGTCTTCCTAGGGCTGTTAGCTAAAAAGTATCATTGACTCTGAACCACGGGAGGAGATATTAAGACAGATGAGAGGCAGGTTGGAAGGAGAATAGAGAGAGATACAGAAGGCTGGAGAGATTTACAGAGGGAATTTCAGAGCTCAGGGCCTAGGCAGATGTAACAAGAACTGGGCAAAGAAAATCGTGGGGGCGTGTGAGGGATCAGAATTGGTCAAGTGCTGAGATTATAGTACCATATAATACAGAGGTGGCCATTCAGCCCATCAAGTCTGTACCACCAAAAATAGACTACTACCCACATTTGTCGCGCTTTCCTGCGCTTGACCCATAGCCCTGAATGTTATGACATTGCGAGGGCTCACCTTAGAGGCTAGTACAACTGGAGGTGGCTACAGACATGGGGAGGGAATAAGATCAGGGGGACAATTTGGATATCAGCTTTGAAAATTGTGACTACAAAAGTTTCATCGTCGGCAAATTTGTTTTTTTGAAGTGCAGTGACTGTAGTCGTCCAGCGACAGGACTGGGATGTTAAAGTGTTTGAGGGAGTGCTTCCTGAGGGACCAATGTTGATAGCAGTCTGGAGAATAGTGCTGCTGTTGTTCTGAATGTCAACTGTAAAAGCAGGTGAGGTGATTGTTCAATAACACTCCATCCCTTATTTTGAGCTAAGTAGGAGTGCGGTCCAGATTAGAAACTCAAATCTCAGCGGGGCATTCAAATAGGCAGCCACCCGACCTGACTGTACAGATGATATCACTTGTACAGCACATCACACATATGGCTACGTCATAGCTCATTTGTATGTTTATCAGGCTGATTGAACAACACACAGCTCAGCATTCTCGAATCCTACAGCCCCTTGTGATGCTTTAATTACCAGGACATTGTCAACTACCATGTCAATGCTGCAAGCACTTCCTGTCTGCCCATTTCACTTCCTGTCATCGTGCTTTGCTCTTATCTTTGTGTCAACTGTACTCATGCTCATTGCAAGTTTGTGTTTCATTTCCTTAGTCCATTGCAAAGGAATCCTATGGTTCAATCATTATGTTTGCCACTTATTTATCAGTTATGATATAAAATTAAGATTTGTAAAAAAAAAGAACAAGTGCTTGACTTTCAAATGTTCACTTTGGTCTAATTTACCTTGGATCCGAGTTACTGCCCATGCACCCTCCTGCTCACAGCCCTCTTTCCCCTCGCCCCATTATCCCTCTCAGTTCAAACACCCTTCGCTGTCCTCTTCATTGTCCTTTTCACCTCCCCACCCACCCCCAATTTACCGGCCCCCATCACCCTTTGTTGACCATCCTGTTCTCTGCCTAGTTCACCATCCCCTCTCACACTCTTACTCTCTCTTGCCCACCAACTTGTAAATGGGATCCAGAAAGAGCTAACTAATTGGATTCAAAATTGGCTCGATGGTAGGAAGCAGAGGGTCGTGGGTGAAGGTTGTTTCTCAGACTGGAGGCCTGTGACTAGTGGTGTGCTACAGGGGTCGGTGCTGGGACCTTTGTGGATGCAAATGATTTGGATGCAAATGTACAAGGCATGATGATTAAGTTTGCAGATGATACAAAATTAGTAAACATCGTTGATAGCAAAGAAGGTTATCAAAAATTATAGAGGGATCTTGATCAGATGGGGAAGTGGGCTGGGGATTGACAAATGCAATTCAATACAGGTAAGTGTGAGGTGCTGCATTTTGGAAAGTCAAACCCAGGTAGGACTTATGCAGTAAATGGTAAGGTCCTGAGGACTGTTGTGGAAGAGAGGGACCTAGGAGTACAAGTACATAGTTTGTTGAAAGCAGCATCACAGATGGACAGGGTGATGAAGAAGGCATTTAGCATGCTGGCCTTCTGCTGCCTACAGTTGAGGCATTAAGTACAGGGGTTGGGACGTTATGTTACAGTTGTATAAGTCTTTGGTGAGGCTGCACTTGGAATATTGCGTACAGTTTTGGTCGCCTTGTTATAGGAAAGACAGTTAAACTGGAAAGTGTGCAAAGAAGATTTACAAGGATGTTGCCAGGACTAGTAGGCTTGAGTTATAGGGAGAGGTCAGACAGGAAAGGACTTTATTCCTTGGAACCTGGGAGAGTGAGGGGCGACCTTATTGAGGTGTATAAAATCATGAGGGGCATAGATAGGACGAATGCATATGGTCTTTTTCCCAGCATGAGGAATTGTAAACTAGAGGGCATAGGTTTAAGGTGAGAGGGCAAAGATTTAAAAAGGAGCTGTGGGGTAAATTCTTCACGCAGAGAGTGGTGCGTATATGGAATGGGCTGCCAGAGAAAGTGGTTGAGGCAGGTACAGTAGCAACATTTAAAAACATTTGGATAGGTACAAGGGTGGGAAGGGTTTAGAGGGATATGGACCAAATGGAGGTAATTGGAACTAGTTGCGTGGGCAGTATGGTCAGCATTGGCCAGTTTGGGCTGAAAGGCCTGTTTTCATGCTGTATTACACTATGACTCTATAATAATGGGGAAAGTCACCTTAATCCCATTTGAGCTGCACTCTCATTAGGGAGAGACAGCTGGAAAAGGTTTGTCCAAAGGATAACCATGCGTGAGGCAAGAGGGGAGGTTGCAATAGTGAGTTTTTTTGTTGTAACCTCAGCCAGTGTGGGAATTGAACCCAGAACATTGCGTTACTCTGTCACAAAAAAGCTGTACAACCAATTGAACTAACACCTTCTGCGAATAGAGCTACTGTAAATTACTCTCTGTGTACATGCCCTCTGTATGTATACCTCAAAAATTATACCCTTCCTAAATCTACCCTCTGTAACTACACCTTCTGTAAACATGCCGTCTGTATATTTACCCTCTGCATATGTATACCTCTATAATGTTACCCTCTATAAACATATCCTTTGTGTATCTATACCCTTTGTAAATGTGCCTTACGTAAATACACCCTCTGTAAATATAGCCTTGGTGTATATTCACTTTTGGATATTGGTTAGTTCAGTTGACTGGATGCCTGGTTTGCATTGGAGAGGGACACCAACAGCATGGGTTCAGTTCCTGCACTGGTTGAGGTTATGGTGATAATCTTTCCTTCTCAAATTCTCTCCTTGCCTGAGGCATGGTGATCCTCAGGTTAAACCACCACCAGTTGTCTTCCTGTAATGATTGTGCAGCCTTATGGTCTGGTAGGACTGTGGCAACTTTATATACTCCCTGTCTATCATTTTACATCCATGTCTCTTACACTATTTATAGCCATTCAACCAGAAAATACCCTCTATAATCCTGCCTTCTGCTTTCCCCCCATTATCTTCAACCCATGATAATGTTTCAGTTCCAAACCCATAAGCCTAACTTTATGCAATTGCTTCTTGTGGAGCACCTTATCAAATGCTTTTTGAAAATCCAAAGATGCTACGTTCACTGGTTCTCCCTGATCTATCTTGCTAGTTATGTACACTTCCCCCCCCATCCCGAAAAAACTTGTCAAAGGTAATTTCCTGTTCATAAAACGGTGTTGACTGTCCAAATACATTTTAATGTTTTAAGTGCCTGTTAGCCATGCCCCCAGTGATAAGTGAAACATTTTGCCTCTTACTGATATCAAACTGCTGTAAGTTCCCTAGAACATAGAACATAGAACATAACAGCTCAGTACAGGCCCTTCGGCCCTCGATGTTGTGCCGACCTGTGAAACCAATCTGAAGTCCATCTAACCTACACTATTCCATTATCATCCATATGTTTATCCAATGCCCATTTAAATGCCCTTAAAGTTGGCTAGTCTACTACTGCTGCAGGCAGGGCATTCCACGCCTTTACTACTCTCTGGGTAAAGAACCTACTTCTGACATCTGTCCAATATCTATCACCCCTCAATTTAAAGCTATGTCCCCTCATGCTAGCCATCGCCATCCGTGGAAAAAGGCTCTCACTGTCCACCCTATCTAATCCTCTGATCATCTTGTATGTCCCTATTAAGTCACCTCTTAACCTTATTCTCTCTAACGCAAACAGCCTCGAGTCCCTCAGCCTTTCCTCATAAGACCTTCCCTCCATACCAGGCAACATCCTGGTAAATCTCCTCTGCACCCTTTCCAATGCTTCCATATCCTTTCTATAATACGGTGACCAGAACTGTATGTAATACTCCAAGTGTGGCCGCACCAGAGTTTTGTACAGCTGCAACATGACCTCATGGCTCTGAAACTCAGTCCCTCTACCAAAAAAACCTAACGCACCGTACGCCGCCTTAACAACCCTATCAACCTGGGTGGCAACTTTCAGGGATCTATACACATGGACACCGAGATCTCTCTGCTCATCCACACTACCAAGAATCTTACCATTAGCCCTGTACTCTGTATTCCTGTTACTCCTTCCAAAGTGAATCACCTCACACTTTTCCACATTAAACTCCATTTGCCACCTCTCAGCCCAGCTCTGCAGCTTATCTATGTCCCTCTGAAACCTGCAACATCCTTCCGCACTGTCCACAACTCCACCGACTTTAGTGTTATCCGCAAATTTACTAACCCATCCTTCTACACCCTCATCCAGGTCATTTATAAAAATGACAAACAGCAGTGGCCCCAAAACAGATCCTTGCGGTACACCAGTAGTAACTGAACTCCAGGATGAACATTTCCCATCAACTACCACCCTCTGTCTTCTTACAGCTAGCCAATTTCTGACCCTGTTTGCTATCTCCCTTTATTATCAAGATTAAATTTTCTATCTGGAACTATCCACAGGGACTATTCTAGATTCTAAGAGATGCTGGAAGATGAAAACTAATACATTGACTATCTCTGAAGGCCATGTCTTTAAAAGGCCCAAGGATGTAGGCCATCAGGTTAAAGGGATAGGTCAGCTTTTAGTGCCATTAATTTCATCAGTACTGTTTCTTACTAATTTGCTGAAGAAAAAAGAGACATGCTGCAGTGTCTTTTCATTGTGTACTCCGCAGGACAGATGCAAGGTACCAAATTGCAAAGGGAACATTTTATCCAGTATGAGAAAAAGATACTTTTTTTGGCAGGTTAGCAAGTGAGCTAAAAATTACATTTAAAACCGGTTTAAGATGATTGCAGTGCGGTTCACTTGCACTTGCTAATAGCTTTGTGAGTGCATAAAGTCACCATTGTCCGTGCTCTCACTAGAGAGAACTGTACATATTAAGAACATAAGGAGCAGGAGTGGGCCATCTGGCCCATTGACCCTGCTCTGTCGTTCAATAAGATCATGGCTGATCTTTTCGTGGACTCCGCTTAGCCTACGCACCTGCTTACCATAACCCTTAATTCCTTTACTGTTTAAAAATCTTTTTACTTTAAAAAATTCATCAAGGTAGCCTCAAAGCTTCAAAGGGCAGCGAATTCCACAGATTCACAACCCTTTGGGTGAAGGAGTTCTTCTCAATTTTGTCCTAAATCTTACTTTGAGGCTATGCCCCCTAGTTCTAGTTTCATCTACAAGTGGAAGCAACCTCCCTGCTTCTATCTTATCTCTTCCCGTCATAATTTTATATGTTTCTATAAGATCCCCCCCCACCTCATTTTTCTAAATTCCAACGAATATAGTAGATATTCTACTCAATCTCTCCTTACAAGCCAACCCTCTCAACTCTGGAATTAACCTAGTGAACCTCCTCTGTACTCCCTCCAGTGCCAGTACATCCTTTCTCAAGTAAGGTGACCAAAACTGTACACAGTGCTCCAGGTGTGGCCTCACCAGCACCCTATACAGCTGCAGCATAAACTCCCTGTTTATAAACTCCATCCCTCTCACAATGAAGGATAATATTTCATTTGCCTTCTTCATTACCTGCTGCATTCATAGTCAGAGGCCTTCCCACTCTGGGTAAAAGGAAAATATCCAGCCATTGCATCACTTCTCAATTAAACAAAATTGTCAAGAAGGGAGTTCCCCAGGACATTCTCCATTGCAACACCTTGACCATTCCTTCATTAATTTCTTGACTATCTTTCATTGAATTCAAAGCTTTGCTCCCCCGTCAGATTTCCTTGTGTTTTCAGCAAATTTATAAGCCACCTCCTTTGATCTCGTACTATCTTAAATCCTTTTGTCAACCACAGTGAACTACTCTTCCGTTGGCTTTTTATTTATGAAGGAATTATATTTGTTATGAAATTATGAATTATGAATTGATTACTTAAATATTTACCATTGTTTGACTCCCATCAACATATAATTAAATCCAGTTTTTTCAGTTTTCCTTCATCCACTCACCACTCATACCTACATGGATTGGCTTGTTCCTGGTTTCAATTGAACTAAAAAAAACTCTCAAATTCGATGTAAAATTCCGTTAAATTATGATCACTCTTCCCCAGAGACTCCTTAACTTCAAGGTTAGTAATTAACTAGTTTCATTGCATAATGCCAAATCTAAAGTTGTGTGTTTGCTCATTGTTTCCTTGACATATTGACATAGAAAACTAACTCGAATGCATTCCATTAGTAAAAAGGTTAAATTAAAATTTAATTAAGGCAGACTGGGAACAGATGAAGGAGCTGAGCTGAAGCCAGTTTCACCAAATGCAGAGCTGATATTTAGGCCTTTCATTCCATTTAATTTCCGTTGGTATTCATGTTGTCCAAAAACTTCCTCATGTCCCTTTTTGTCTGAACTTCATACTTCTATTGATTCTTTCTCATGCATTACCTAGGATTCCCTGTGCCATTTACCTTAGCTATTCCTTGTAGTTGACAGTTCCACATTCCTGATTTCAGATGAAGGGTCTAGGCCCGAAACGTCAAGCTTTTCTGCTCCTATGATGCTGCTTGGCCTGCTGTGTTCATCCAGCTCCACACCTTGTTATCTCTTAGTTCCACATTCCTGTTGCTCTGGGTAAAGACCTTCCTCAGCACAGAGTTGAAAAGTTGCATTTTCCAAGTCCTCACTGCAATGTGATTATCTTACATACTGCTTGTTCTTGGCTGAAAGTTGGAGGAAAGGAACATCTGTCTAGTCTCTCTTTCTCAGGTGAATGTTCGCACCACTCAGGCATTTTTATGTTGTGCCTCTCACAACGTCAGGACATTCTCAATCTGCCTTATAGCACGTGAAGCGCATTTGAAGTGTAATGCCACAGCAAGGTCCCACAATCAACAAACGTAGCTGAGATAACAAGCATGGGGCTGGATGAACACAGCAGGTCAAGCAGCATCATAGGAGCAGGAAAACTTGACGTTTCGGGCCTAAACCTTTCATCAGAAATAGGGGAGGGGAAGAGGGTTCTGAAATAAATAGGGAGAGAGGGGGAGGCGGATAGAGGACGGATAGAGGAGAGGATAGGTGGAGAGGAGGCAGACAAGTCGAAGAGGCGGGGATGGAGCCAGTAAAGGTGAGTGTAGGTAGGGGGGTAGGGAGGAGATAGGTCAGTCCAGGGAGGACGGACAGGTCAAGGGGGCGGGATGATGTTAGTAGATAGGAGATGGGGGTGTGGCTTGAGGTGAGAGGAAAAACAGGTTAGGGAGGTGGAGATGAGCTGGGCTGGTTTTGGGATGCGGTTGGGGGAGGGGAGATTTTGAAGCTTGTGAAATCCACATTGATGCCATTGGGCTGCAGGGTTCCCAGGCTGAATATGATTTGCTGTTCCTGCAGCCTTTGGGTGGCATCACTGTGGCATTGCAGGAGGCCCAGGATGGACATGTCATCTGAGGAATGGGAGGGGGAGTTGAAATGGTTCGCGACTGGGAGGTGCAGTTGTTTGTTGCGAACTGAGCGCAGGTGTTCTGCAAAGCGGTCCCCAAGCCTCCGCTTGGTTTCCCCGATGTAGAGGAAGCCACAACGGGTACAGCGGATGCAGTCTGCCTCCTCTCCACCTATCCTCTCCTCTATCCATCCTCTATCCGCCTCCCCCTCTCTCCCTATTTATTTCAGAACCCTCTTCCCCTCCCCCATTTCTGATGAAGGGTTTAGGCCCGAAACGTCAAGTTTTCCTGCTCCTATGATGCTGCTTGACCTGTTGTGTTCATCCAGCCCCATGCTTGTTATCTCGGATCCTCCAGCATCTGCAGTACCTTTTATCTCTGATACAACAAACGTAGCCAATTGGTTTCACAATCTTTCTTAAGTCTTGAGAGATGAATATTGGCCAGGACACCAGGGATTCCTTCTCTGCTGTCGTTCAAATGTCAGAACTCCATAATTCCATTCATTCTTTCTCATGCATTACCTAGCATTTTGTGGGATCTTTTACATCAGCCTGAGCGCGCAGACGGGACCTAATTTAAGCTCTTTGTCTGAGAAATGACACTATCGACAGTGCAGCCATCCCTCAGTACCACACTGGGAGTGCGAGTTGTGCCCTAGGGCTGGAACTATGCACTCATTGAGCCAAAGCTGATAGAGCTGAAGAGGAAGTGTAACTCCATTGAAGGTCAGCAAATGCCATTTATCTCACAGATGCAGGTCCTCAGAGAAGAGTAACTATGGTGTCTCCATGGGCTTTTACAGCCCCTATCACTCTGCGTATCAATCAACTAGCATTATATCAGCAGATCGTAAGAACTAGGAGCAGGACTAGGCTACCTGGCCCCACAGGCCTGCTCTGTCATTCAATAAGATCATGGCTGATCTTTTCATGGACTCAGCTCCACTTACTTACCCTCTCACCATATCCCTTAGTACCTCTGCTGTTCAAAAATCTATCTATCTTCACCTTAAAAACATTCAAAGTGGTAGCCTCAACTGGTTCACTGGGCATGGAATTCCACAGATTCACAACTCTTTGGGTGAAGAAGTTCCTCCTCAGCTCAGTCCTGAATCTGCTCCTCCTTATTTTGAGGCTATGCCCCCCTAGTTCTAGTTTCACCTACAAATGGAAACAATCTCTCTGTGTCTATCCTATCTATTCCATTCACAATTTTATATGTTTCTATAAGATGCCCCCTCGTTCTTCTAAATTCCAATGAGTATCGACCCAGTCTACTTAATTTCTCCTCATAAGCCAACCCTTTCAACTCCAGAACCTCGTGACCTCAGAATCCGCCTTTAGCCTGCATGGCTTTCGATTTTGACCAACAACAACTTGAATTTACATAGTATCGGTAAGGTAGTAAACTGTCCCAAGCTGTTTCGCAGGAGCACATGATTAGGGGAATCAGGGTTTATGGGGAAAAGGCAGGTAAGTGAATGTGAGAACATTGGATTAGCCATAATGCTATTGAATGGCGGAGCAGGCTTGAAGGGCAGAATGGCCTACTCTAGTTCCTTTCTCTTCTGGTCTTATGGGCCTATCAAGCGAAAGTCAACACTTAAGGACAAATTTGCACAAAAGCTGAGTCAAAGAGGTTGACTTCAATGAGAGTCACAAAATAAGGTGCAGGACACAGAGAGATAGATAGATTTAGGGAGGGTTTCCAGAACTGGAGACTGGATGGTTGAGGTTGTGTTTCATCTACTCGTTTGACATAAACATACCAATCATGCATAAGGACTGGCAAAATAATAATCTGTGCCCTTTAGAGATAAAAGGTACTGCAGATGCTGGAGAATCTGAGATAACAAGCATGGGGCTGGATGAACACAGCAGGTCAAGCAGCATCATAGGAGCAGGAAAACTTGACGTTTCGGGCCTAAACCCTTCATCAGAAATCTGTGCCCTTTATTTGATTAGAAAATTAAACAGATAGTGTTCACTAGAAGACTGTATCTGACCTTGAACATAGCTGCTTGCAAACTGACTAAATGTTATGGGACTACTATATCATATCCTGCTTCGTGCAAGTGATTACTGACACCTTCTGAAAGGTCCATACACTTCAAGTCACAACAGGTTCCACTGCCAGTGATGGACCGATCAAATACAGAGCTGGGCAGGAAGCTAGAATTGGAGGAAAGCAGATATCATGAAGGGTTGGGGGGGAGGAGATTGCTACACAGATTCAGAAGGGGTGAGGCCGTGAAGGAACGGGAATTTTAAAATCAAAGCCAGGACCTAGCCGGTTTTTGTGAAGTGCTGGCCGAGCCGAAATTGGTTTACAGGCAGCAGAGGTTTGAATGAGCTTGTGTTAATGGTGTAAATTGGGAAACTTCTCAGGAATTAGCTGTCTCTAGAGACAGCCAACAAATGCACAATTTGTAGATAATTACTGAAACACCTGGGGTTGGGGGAGATAAGGAGAATTCATTTATACACTGCACCGTGTCCCACCTCTCCATGTCTCTGTGTCAAGGGATCACAACAGTTATATAAAAGCAAATTAAACTGCCTGAATGATGGCAATGTTCTGCATTCTCTGTAGTGCCTGTGCCAAATGAGGGAATCCAACTGAATGCAATGCCTGAAAAAAAGTGGCAGTGCAATATTCAATAGGAACATTCAACAGGGAACTGGAAAGCACACAGGGCTGTGAAAGAGGATAAGAGAGTGTCATGCATTAGAAAACTCTTTCGAAGAGTGAGAATCGACATTACGGATACAATGGCTGTGTTTTGAGCTTGACTAATCTATGATTTATGGGGGACGTGACGGCCTAGTGGTATTATCACTGGACTGTTAATCCAGAGACCCAGATAACGTTCTGGGAACCTGGGTTCGAATTCTGGCCCATGGCAGATGGTGGAATTTGAATTCAATAAATATCTGGAATTAAAAGTCCAATGATGACCATGAATCCATTGTTGATTGTTGGGGAAGAAACCATCTGGTTCACTAATATCCTTTAGGGAAGGAAACTGCCATCCTTACCTGGTCTGGTTGACATGTGACTCCAGAACCAGAGCAATGTGGTTGACTCTTAACTGCCCTCTGGGCAATTTGGGATGGACAATAAATGCTGCTTAGCCAGTGACGTCTTCATCATGTTAATGAATGGAAAAAACCCTCCATTCTCTGTGTCAAGGGATCCCAACAGTTACATCAAAGCAAGTTAAGCTGTCTCAGTGATGGTGACATTCAGCTTTCTGTTTAGTGAGAAATGAGGGAATCCAACTGAAACAAAAACAAAATTGCTGGAAAAGCTCAGCAGGTCTGGCAGCATCTGTGAGGGAGAAAACAGAGTTAACGTTTCAGGTCTGGTGACCCTTCCTCAGAACTGTTAACTCTGTCTTCTCCTTAGTTCTGAGGAAGGGTCACCGGACCCCAAACGTTAACTCTGTTTTCTCCCTCACAGATGCTGCCAGACCTGCTGAGCTTTTCCAGCAACTTTGTTTTTATTCCTGATTTACAGCATCTGCAGTTCCTTTGGTTTTTATTTACAATCCAACTGGACATTGGTCTCTATTGGAATGTGGCAAAAAACAGAGTCAGGGCAGCTCGAAGTAAGGTCTGGATCACAACAGCAACCAGGGTACAGCTGCCCCACGTAGATTCTCCACTGCTGAGAGAAAGTTTGATGCAAAAGGTTAATGAAGCACAAAAGCCAATCAACTGGGTTTGACGGTGGCATAGCCATAAAGCGCCTGGCACAGGAGGACAGAAGCCCTGGGTAGCTGCGATCAGGACATGGGTGACAAATCTCAGCATCTCGGTGGAATTTCAATTCAATTGATGAATCTGGGAACGTAAAAGTAGCCTCAGTAATTGTACCTACGAAGCTACCGTTGCTTTTCTTTGGCAGACACTCATCTGCTTCAGGCCTAAAGTCCTTGAAGGAAGGGATCTGATAGAAACCAGGATCAGGAGCAGGCCATTCAGCCCTTTGAGCCTGCTCTGCTGTTCAACACGATCATGGTTAATTCTCTGTTGCAATGCTTTATCCTGCTTTCTCTCCATACACCTTAAAGCCCTTAATATTGGAAAAGTGATCAACCTCTCTCTTGAATATAATCAGTGACCCAGCCTCAATAGCCTTTTGTAGTAAGGGATTCAACAAGGTGACCACCCTTTGATTGAAGAAATCTTTCCTCACCTCTGTCTTAAATATTCTACTCCATATCCTGAGAGGGTCTGAACTAGTTCTAGACTCCCCCAAACAGGAGAAACACCCTCCCTGCATCTAGTCTGTCCAGCCCTGTTAGAATTTTATACGTTTCGATCAGATTCCCTCTTCGTTCTTCTAAACTCTAGTGAAGCCTTGCTGAATCAATCTCTCTGAGTATAATATGCTCGGTATCAGCCTAGTGAATCTCTGTCATAGTCCCTACCTGGCAACTATATTGTTTCTTAGCAGAGAGATCAAAACAGCACTTAATAGTCCAGATGTGATCTCACAAAGAGCCTGTATAACTGCAGTAAGACATCCTCACTTCTGAACTCAAATCCTCTTATAATAGAGGCCAATATACCTTTTTGCCTTTGATCTAGCCCAATTAATAAAGTTAGATCACATGGGTTTCAAGGAGAGTTTGCTAATTGGATACAAAATTGGCTTAATGGTGGAAGACAGAGAGTGGTGGTGGAGGATTGTTTTTCAGACTGGAGGCCTGTGACCAGTGGTGTTCCACAGGGATCAGTGCTGGGTTTCTCTGTTGTTTGTCACTTATATAAATGATTTAGATGAGAACATAGAAGGCATGGTTAGTACGTTTGCTGATGACACCAAAATAGTGGACAGAAAAAGTTTATCTCAGGTTACAAAGAGATCCCAATTAATTGGTCCAATCGGCTGAGGAGTGGCAGATGGAGTTTAATTTGGAGAAACGCAAGGTTTTGCATTTTGGTAAAGCAAACAAGGGCAGGACTTATCAAATTAAAAGCAGCACCTTGGATAGTATTGTAGAACAGAGGGACCTAGGGGTTCAGGTACACAATTCTTTGAAGTTTGTTTCTCATGTAGACAAGGTAGTTAAGAAGGCATTTAGCACGCTTGCCTTCATTGCTCAGACCTTTGAATATAGGAGTTGGGAAGTCATGCTGGGCTTGTACAGTACATTGGTGAGGTCTCTTCTGGAATACTGTGTCCTGTTCTGGTCACCCTGTTGTAGGAAGGATATTATTAAGCTGGAGAAGGTTCAGAAAAGATTTACCAGGATGTTGCCAGGTATGGGAGGTTTGGATTATAAGGAGAGGCTGGATAGGCGGGGACTTTTTTCACTGGAGAGTAGGAGGCTGAGGGGTGACCTTGTAAAGGTTTATAAAATCATGACGGGTATAGATAAGGTGAGTAGCAAGTGTCTTTTCTCTAGGGTGTGGGATTTCAAGACGAGCAGGCATATTTGTAAAACATGAGGGGTAATTGTCTACACAGGGAGTGGTTTATGTGTGGAATGGTCTTCCACGGGAAGTGGCGGATGTGGGTACAGTTAGAACATTTAAGGGACGTTTGGATAAGTACATAAATAAGAAATGTTTGGAGGGATATGGACCAAGAGCATGCAGATGGGACGAGTTTAGTTTGGGATTATTGCCGGTATGGACGATTTGGACTGAAGGGTCTGTTTCTGTATTGTATGATTGTGTGACTAGCCCACAGCAATGTGGTTGACTCTGAGTTGCAACGCAAGGGACAAGTAACAACTGCTGGTTTTTCCCCTGAAAAATAAAGGCTGTAAAAACCTGCAAAATATTCATTCCTTCTCGTATCTTCACAACTCAGGCAACATTTTAGCTCATGTAGCAACCTTGAAATGGTTATATTTTGCAGAGCATTTGATCATTTCCTATCCATATTTACCTCTTTAATCAGAATCTGAAACAATCCAGCTCCATTTCAAGGGAAAATTCATTTCATGTCTCAACTGTTCTTTTTGAGTCAACTGATGCAAATTACAATTTCAAAAGGGCAAGATGAAGGTAGCAAATAAATGACAAAGGCCTGAATGCGATTATTCAAAATCACGTCCTTAATTTAACAACTGCCTCCTATCGGCTGTGATTGACATCCTTTGCTGAAACTGGGATGAGAAACGGAAAAGTTTCAATTTTGAGGCATCAAACAGCTTGATGTTAAAATGGACTCTGTCTGGCATTGCAGAATACACTGTAGCAGGCCATTCAGCCCACTGTGCCTGCAATATGCCTATGTTTTTAATTAATTGCTGGGAACCAGGTGTCACTGTTGCCCATAAACTGAATAGTTTTCTTGGCCAATGTTATGGGATAGTATACAGTTAATGGCAGGACCCTGAACAGCATTGATGAACAGAGGAATCTGGGGGTCCTAGTGCATAGCTCCCTGAAAGTGGCCACACAAGAAGATAGGGTGGTAAAGGAGGCATATGGCCTGCTTGCCTTTATTGGTCAGGGAATTGAGTATAAGAGTCAGGATGTGATTATAGGAAGGATGTGGAGGCTTTGGAGAGGAAGCAGAAACAGTTTACTAAGATTCTACCTAGTTTAGAGGGTATGAACTATTAGCAGAGGCTAGAAGAACTCAGCTTGTTTTCTGTGAAGCCATGGAGGCTGAGGGGAGACTTGAAAGAAGTCTACGAAAATATGAGATGCACAGAAAGGGTTTACAGTCAGAATCTTTTTCCTAGAGTTGAAATGTCTAATACTAGGGGGCATGCATTTAATGTGAGAGGGGGAAAGTTCAAAGTAGATATGAGGGGCAAGTTTTTATACAGGATGTTAGGAGTCTGGAACTCACTGGTCGGGCTGGTGGTGGAGGTAGATACAATAGGGGTGTTTAACGGGCTTTTAGATAAGCACATGAATAAGCAAGGAATATGGGCAGGCTGAAGCCATCAGTTTACTTTCGCATTATGTTCGCAAAACATCTTAGTCGAAGGGCCTGTTCCTGTGCTGTATTGTTCTATGTCCTATGTCCTAATTCAGAGGGCAGTTAAGGGTCAAATTACTGTGGTCTGGAGTCACATGTAGACCAGATGAGGCCAGAATGGCAGATTTACGTCCTCAAAGGGCACCTATAGACCTGATAAGCTACAATTATTTGCAAAATATATTAACGATTTGAATGAGGAAAGTGAGTGTGCTGTAGCAAAGTTTGCAGATGACACAAAAACAGGTAGGAAGGCAAGTGGTGAGAATGACACATAGTTTGCAGAGACACATAGTTACAGACAGGTTAAGCGAGTGGGCAAAAGCTTGGCAGATGGAAATATAATAAGGAGAAATGTGAGGATATGCACTTTGCTAGGAAGATGAGAAGAGTTGAATATTATTTAAATGGTGAAAGTCTGCAGAAAGCTACAGACAGTGGGATTTTTATGTATGAACCACAAATAGCTAGCATCCAAGTTCAGGGCATAAAAGAAAAGACAAATGGAATGTTGGCTTCAAAGGGAGTAGAATATAAAATTAGGAAGGTTTGTTATAACTGTAAAAGGCACTTGTTAGACCACAGCTGAAATAGTGTGAACTTTTTTGGACTCTTTAGCTAAGAAAAGATATACTGGCATTGGAGGTAGCCCAGAGAAGGTTCACTAGGCTAATTGCAGCAATGGAGGGACTGTCATATGAGGAGAGTTGAATATTTTGGGCCTGTACTCATTGGAATTTTGAAGATTGAGAAGATACCTTATTGAAAAATATAAAACTCTATTGGGCCTTGACAAGGCAAAGTAGAAAAGTTGTTTCCCCTTGTTTGTGGGAGAGCCTACGGCCTGAGGGCTCTCAGAATAAGCAGTCGCCCATTTAAGACCGAGATAAGGAGGAATTTCTTCTCTGAGGGTACTGATTCTGAGGAATTCTTTAGTGCAGAGGGCTGTCGAGGCTGGGTCATTTATGTGTATTCAAGACTGAGAGAGACAAATTTTTAATCAGTTAGGGAATCAAGGGTTATGGGGAAGGGGCAGGAGAGCGGATTTGAGGTTTATCAGATCAGCTATGTTCTCAATGAATGACCGAGGAGATTCAATTGGCTGAATGGCCCACATCTGCTCCTAAGTGTTATGGTCTTATGGGTTTGGGGATAGGGTCATGCTCCCCATTAGCTTTTGAATACAGCTCATTCATTAATTGAATATAAATTCCGCTGGCTCCTATGGCGGGATTGAAGCCAATGGCCTCGCCCAGAGCATTAACCTGGGCCTCTGGATAACTATTCCAGTGACATTAGTATTACGCTGCCACATCCTTGTTGACCTGACTGTCAATGTGGCTCAGACTAATTCAATTCCCTCGGCTGATTTGTTAGCGTGTTACTGAGTGCTGGCGTACTTTTCCTGGAACAACTCAATTCCATGATTTAGGGAAAGACATAAAAGCAAACCCAGCCAGTCAGTTGGATGAATTGCTCTCTGGCACCAGGCTGTGAAAAGGAATATTGATTCGCTGCTTAAAAAGCTCATTAAGAATGCCTGTGATACCAAATACAAGCAGCAGTCCATCCTCAGGGGACTGGCCAGTTAGTAAGAGTGTACACAAATTATTCTCTGCCTTGGCGCGTTGAATGGAGCAAGATGAGATTTTGCACATGGTTCCACTCTGTTATCTGGTCCCGATGGATTCAGGCCAGCAGTTCACTGAGTTCAGCAATGATTTGCTGTTTCACAGGAGATGGGGAAATGGTGCTCAGCGGTTGCACAGCGACGCTTTTCAGCAGGAGAGTTGCTGCTGGGGCTTCAGGGTTCACTGTGTTTCCTGCAGGGCTGTGTTTGCTGGTACCAGCCGCTGGGGCACCCAGGCATGTCCGCTCATTCAGGAACGTGCATGGCTCAGGTAGACTTTGTGAGTGACATGAGACTCAAAAGCAGGACTGCGCTTACACAGGGAAGCACGTGTGCTTTTGATTCAGGGGATGGGCTGAGATGAATTAGGGAGAGGACAAAGATCCCAAGGTCAAGTGCTCAACTCATTACTTATCCTTCAACTAGCACTGCCAGCAGGTAGTCCAGTGATTTACATGCCAACACTCAATTTGGGAGCCGGAATAGGCCACTGAACCCCTCAAATCTGCTCCGCCATTCGATAAGATCGTGGCTGATGTAAATTTTAATTGTGGGGTCTTCCTGTGTGTCAGTTGGCTTCCTCGTTTTCCACTTCATAGTAGCTACACTTCAAAGCAAGCTTCCTGGTCTGTTTGGAGAAGCTTAGTTATTTCAAGCATTGAGTTCACACATAATTATGACACACCTCCAGGGCACGTGGCCCTTCAACCTTCTGGTCTAGTGGTAGGGGCATTACTCATGGTACCACGTGGAATGAGATGACACATTTTGCCTCCATTACTCTTTGAACAAACTCTCCAATCGCAGGGGGTTCCCCGATTTACAAGCATCTGACTTACAAATGCTATCTCATCTGGGAGTGTAATTTTAAAAATCCGAAAAACATACATTTCTTGTGCTTATGCATGGTTGCTTTAGAATCCTAGAATCCCTACAGTGTGGGAACAGGCCCTTTGGCCCAACAAGTCCACACTGACCCACACAGCATCCCACCCAGACCCATCCCCCTAATCTACATGGCCCTGAACACTATGGGCAATTTAGCATGACCAATCCACCTAGCCTACCCATCTTTGGACTGTGGGAGGAAACCATGCAAACTCCACACAGACAGTCACCTGAGGGTAGAATTGAACCTGGGTCCCTGGTGCTGTGAGGCAGCAGTGCTAACCACTGAGCCACCATGCCACCCCCAGTTCCTTAATCTTTCTCAATTTTATTTCATTTTCATGTATTTACCTCATTCTCTCTAGAATATTTAACAGGATCTGCCTCCTCCATCCCTATTTGATTTGCTTTATTGTAGTCCCATGTAACCTAAGTACAGTGAAAAATTTTGTTTTGCGAGCAGTACAGGCTGATCATTAGCAAACAAGGATGTACAGATCATGGGGCGCTTGGACAGAGTGAGCCATACAAGGTTACACTGCACAGGAGTAAGGTCAATGTTAGCAAGATCAGCATTATTTGAAGTTAGACAGGTCGATTCAGCATTCTAATAACAGCAGGGCATTGGGCAATATATTCTAGATTCTGACCCCTCACTGCAAAAATAAACTGTTTCTCATGTCACCTTTGGTGGTACATAGCAGCATGAGTAGGCCATTCGCTCCCTTTATCCTGCTCCACCATTCCAACCACAGCTGATCATCTACCTCAACACCATATTCATGTGCTATCTCTGTAACCTTTAACGTTATTAGTATCTAGGAATCTATCACTTTCCATCTTAAACTTACTCTGTGACTGAATCTCCACCACCCTCTGAGAGTAGAAATTCCTCCTCATCTCTGTCTTCAGTGGTTTGCCCCTTATTTTGAGACTGGTCCTCGCACCAGGTTCTGGGCTCCTAGCTGGGGCAATATTCTTTCTGCGTCTACCCTGTCTAACCCTTTAAGAATTTTAAATTTCCAAGACACTGTCTCTCATTCTTCTAAGATCCAATGAATACAAACCCAATTCCCTCAATCTCTCCTCAAGGAACAGCCTGTCATCCCAGAAATCCATCTGGCGGACCTCTTCTGTACTCTGTCTCAGGCAAATACATCCTTTCGTGAGTAAGAGGACCAAAACTGTACTTAATACTCCAGCTGCAGTCTAAATAATCCAGTATCTATGCGACTGAAGTATTAAGGTGATGGTCTAGTGGCATTATTACTGGGCTATTAATTCAGGTAAACCCAAGAAACGTGCCGGGGACCTGGGTTTGAATCCCACCTTGGCAGATATTTGAATTCAACAAAAATCTGGAATTGAGAGTTTATTGAAGCTGTTGCCAGGAAGAAGAGCTCATCTAGTTTACTAATGTCCTTTGGTGTTGGTAATCTTCTGTCCTTCCCTCGTCTGACCTGCAAGTAACTTCAGCCCCGCAGCAATTCAACTGCCCTCTGAAATCTTTTAGCAGGCCACTCAATTCAAGAGTAATTAGAGATGGACAATAGTTAGCACTGCCCAAGTCCTGAGAATGGGATAAGCAAAGAGGAGAGATAAATGGGTCTTTCTCAGGTTGGCAGGCTGTGTTTGGGAGGGTACAGTAAGGATCGATGCTTGGGCCTCACCCGTTCACAATCTACACCAATAATTTGGATATGGGGAGCAATTGTAATACTTTGCTAGAATCATACAGTACAGAAAAGGCCCTTCAGCCCATTAAGTCTACACTGACAGCGGTACTTTAGATTAGCACTAGTCCCAAAGCCTTGAATGCTATGAAAGATTACTTGCCTCAACTCCCCTCCCACATGCCCAACATCCTCTGGGAGGAAAGGTTCTTCCTCAAATCCCCTCTAAACCGCCTGTCTCTCACCTCAAAATGGTTCCCCCTCATTATTGACCTTTCTACTAAGGGGAACAATTGCTTCCATTCACCCTATCCAAGCCCCTCATAATCTTATAAACCCCCATCAGGCCCCCCTCCACCTTTTCCGCTTGAAAGAAAACAACCCGAGCTTATCCAGCCTCCCTTCATCACAGGAATACTCCGTCCCAGGCAGCATCCTGGTGAATCTCCTCGGTGTCATCTTCAGTGCAATCACATCCTTCCTATAGCTTGGTGACCAGAACTACACACAGTACTCCAGCTGTGACCTCAACAAAAGCTCGAACAGTGAGGCAAGTGCCCTATATGCCTCCTTAACCAGCCATTTAACCTGCCTTTCTAGCTTCCGGGACCTGAGGGCAAGCCAGAACCCCCACTTCCACCCCCCCGCCATGAAGAATCATACCAGAGTCAAAATGTTCACTCTGTTTCTGTGCCCAAAGATGCTGCCAGACCTGCTGAGTTTCTGCAGCAGCCCATGATGTTATATCTAGCATCCTGATAGCTGTGCTGGAGATTTCTTTAGGTGACATCACACATTGTTCTTTGTTTCTCTTTAGCAGTCTTCCCCCTCGGAGAATGACATGTGTAAGAAGCATTTGCTGACGGATCATCGGGTCTCTGTGAGTTACCTGGAGGAGACGTACCAAAGGGAGCGGGCTGTCAGTGCAGCTAGTGTCCTCACCAATACCATGGAAGGTAAGACTCATGCAGAGGGTAGGAGCCGTGCCCAGAGGCATGGGAAGCAATAGAAAGATGGCTTGTAAAGGGTGGCTCAGTGGTTAGCACTGCTGCCTCACAGTGCCAGGGACCTGGGTTCAATTCCATCCCTTGGGCGACTGTCTGTGTGAAGTTTGCACATTCTCCCCGTGTCTGTGTGGGTTTCCTTCGGATGCTCTGGTTTCCTCCCGCAGTCTAAAGATACGCAGGTTAGGTAGATTGGCCATGCAAATGTGCTCATAGTATCCAGGGATGTGCCGCTAGCTGGGTTAGCAGTGGGAAATGCAGGGATAGAGTGTGGGGGTGGGTATGGCTCTTTGGAGGGTAGGTGTGGACTCAATGGGCCCTGTGAGGCAGACGGCATATGAGAAGTAGGAAGGTCAACATTTTGGACCAAAACCCTTGTCAGGAATTCTGTTAAACCTGGACTGTGACAAGAGTCCTTCCTTGCTCCTGTATGATCTGATGTGCTTTTCCACTTCCACATTTATTGACTGTAGCTTCCAGCATCTGCAGGCCTTACTGTCTTGCGGATGTAGATGTCAGCATTTACAGTCACAGAGTCATTGAAATGTACAGCACAGAAACAGACCCTTCAGTCCAACTCGGCCATACTGACCAGGTATCCAAGTCAATGGGCCAAATGGCCTGCCTCCACACTGTAGGGATTCTACGATTAATTCCTCTTCCCTAATGCAATATTCCTCACCTGTGAATGTTATTCTATTCGATGCTGAATCAACAGCTAACATTCTATAGCTGTGTTTCTCTCCTTTATACATTCATGAGATGTGGATGTCAGTGGCTGGGCCAGCATTTATTGCCCATCCCTAGTTGCCCTCGAGAAGGTGGGGGTGAGCTGCCTTCTTGAACTGCTGCAGTCCATGTGCTCTAGGTAGACCCACAATGCTCTTAGGGACGAAGTTCCAGGATCTTGACCCAGTGACAGTGAAGGAATGGCCGATATATTTTCCAAGTCAGGATGGTGAGGGACTTGGAGGGGAACTTGGATGTGGCGGTGTTCCCATGTATCAGCTGCCCTTCTCCATTGAGATGGAAGTGAGTTTGGAAGGTGCTGTCTGAGGATCTTTGGTGAATTTCTGCAGAGCATCTTGTTGTCAGGACCTACTGGAGCTACTGAGTGTTGGCGGTATAGAAAGCGAACGTTGAAGGTGGTGAGCTTTTCTTGTAGCTTGTTATCCAGTGAGGTCTAACTGGAAAATCCCTGTACAGGGATGGCAGGTGAGAAACTGGGCAGGATTGCATTTGACTGGAACCAACAGTCATTTGCCCAAATGACCAGTTGGAGTGTGAGTGGCTACGAGGGCAAACATGCCACCCACAGAATGATTCTCTGGTATAATGTGATAACTGGCATTATAAGACAGAGAAAGATGATGCAGGACATAAACAGTTAACAGAAAAAGGCTGATAATGGACAGTATTGTAGGAGGAAATGTGGAGAAGGTGTGGGAATGGCACATTGCTCATTCAGAGAGCCAGCACGCACATGTTGGACCGAATATCCTCCTCTGCATTGCAATCAAAGAAATGTTATGATGCAGGAGAATACCATTCAGCCCTTCATACCTGCACTGGATCATGCGGCAATTAGAGTCATCGAGTCATGCAGCGCGGAAACAGACCCTGCGGCCCACCTTGTCCACGCCGACCAGGTTTCCCAAATTAAGCTCATCCTGTTTGCCTGCAATTGGTCTAAACCCTCTCTAAACCTTTCCTGTCCATATACCTGTCCAAATTTTTTTTTGGAAATGTTGTAATCATACCTGCCTTTATCACTTCCTCTGGCAGTTCGTTCCATACATGTACCACCCTCTGTGTGAAAGAGTTGCCTCTCAGGTCCTTTTTAAATCTTTCCCCTCTCACCTTAAACCTATGCCCTCTAGTTTTGGACTCCCCTGTCCTGGGGAAAAGACCATGGCTATTCACCCCATCTATGCCTCTCATGATAGTATAAATCTCCATAAGGTCACCCCTCAGCCTCTGACGCTTGAGGGAAAGAAGTCCCAGCCCCCCCTTATAACTCGAACTGTCCCATCTCGATTCTGATAAGGTAGGTGTCAAACTTCAAAGAAATTATTCTCCATTCTGTGTTTTTGAAGAACGGGTGACCTGTTGGTGTAAGTCCATCCTTGACCATGTGAGCCTCACTGCTGCTACAGACATGGGGCTCATTGGATGAAAGCTGGGTGACTTGGCATATGCTTTGGATACTGTGGGAAAAGCTGGTGGTGGCTGGGAGGTCAGGGTGTTACTAGGCAGCACTTCAGTTGATAAGACAGTGAGGAACAGCAATCAGCAGAGCAGACAGCTAAATAGCGTTGTCACGTCAGTACAGAGCAGATTTGTCAGGGTGAGATTAATAGGGGTTGTGCTGATCTCACTGTGCCAATACTCGATTATATATATAAATCTGGCAACTAAGTGAGGTGCACCACATAGCTGCTGCTCTGCTGGCTTCGGTTAATTTTTAGGGTCAATAGAGTTAATGGGTTAATAGAGCTTGCAAGTGCTTGACTGGTCTGTAAAGACACTGTAGCAGCCACTTACTTTTGCTCATACTTATCCTGTTCTATATATCATTCCTGAAAGGTTCACCCGGCACTTAGGGAATCTGAGTGTCGCGCAAACACTTCCAGGAGTTAGCAGCTTCTAAAGATTTGCTTGAATGTTGGGAGATAACTGAGTGCAGCTATATTGGGGTTAGCTGCTATGGTCTGTTGCATGTCCACTGTGTGGCTAGGTCTCTGTGAGGAACGCGGTAAACTTTGGTGTGTGTGTGTGTGTGTGTGTGTGTGTGTGTGTGTGTGTGTGTGTG
>JAHRHZ010000034.1:6759950-6775443 GCA_024137785.1 Ginglymostoma cirratum | reverse complement strand
GTGTTTGTGTGAGTGAGCGTGTGTGTGTGTGGCTGTGTGAGTGAGTGTGTGTTTGTGTGTGTATCTGTGTGAGTGTGTGAGTGAGCGTGTGTGTGTGTGGCTGTGTGAGTGAGTGTGTATTTGTGTATGTGTGTCTGTGTGGGTGAGTGTGTGTGTGTGTGTGTCTGTGTCTGTGTGAGTGAGTATGTGTGTATATGTGAGTATGTGTGTGTGTGTATGTCTGTGTGTGTGAGAGAGAGTGTATGCAAGTGTGTGTGTGTGAACGTGTGTGTGTGTGTATATTGTACAAACACTGAAAGATATGATTGGGGAAAATGTCAGCAGGTGATTACTTGCTAGATAACAAGGTGTGGAGCTGGATGATCACAGCAGGCCAAGCAGCATCATTTATTTACCAGGAAGGTAAGGGTGATGTGAGATTAAATGTTTTCACTCAGTGAATAGTTAGGGCGTGAAATGCACTGCCTGGAAATGTGGTGGAGGTCCGTTCAACTAAGGCTTTCCAGATGGTATAGGATGGTTATTCGGATAGAAATGGCGCGCAGGGATCTGGGGAAATGATGCCCTTTTTAAGAGCTGGTGCAGGTACAATGGGCTGAATGGCCTCCATCTGCGCAGTAATGATTTTGTGATTTGGGAAAAATGGACAGTATATCAAGAAGGTGACTTCATGGAGTTGCTTAAAATCTTTTAACTGCAGGATGTGGAAAGCTGAGGACTGGGAATCGAGTCCAGGAAGAGGCGGGGGCATACGGTGTCCAGAAAACTGGGAGTTAGGGAGGAGGCCATTTAACCCTTTGTAACACTTCTGTCACCAGTCAATTAGAAAATTGCAAGCTAACTCCATCTACCCACTGAAAATAACTCCACAGAGGCCGGTATCCCATTACCAAGTCACCCTTTAGTTACACGTGCATGGTATTTGACACTGATCCAGCTCCCTCTGAGCCAGCTCTCAGAATGAACAGAACCTCTGACACTCCTGTTTATATCCGTCGGCCTGGGCTCCCTGATTGGCCCAGGTTAACAGCCACAAACAGGGAACTCATATTCTATGAGGTCCACCTACTGACCTCGTTACAATCACTACAGCGACCTTTTCTCTGAGCCCTTAATACTTGGCTAACTAGAGGCTATCATGCTCAGTCTTAACATTTACATCAATTGCCTTTTGCCGAGAAGTGTTCCAAATTTCTCCCACCTTTCAGGAATGAGCCACTTCCTCTGCTGGATAGTCTACGTTTTTTCTAAACAAACAACAGAAAACTGAAGAAATGGCACTGAAAGCTAGCTTCATTCATGGTTTAATTAGCGAGAACCATTTTTGTCTTCCGTACAGCACTGCTTTTGTGGAGCTGAACAGTCAGTAATGATCTATAGTGAAATTACTTTCCGTGATTACATTAAGACTCAGCACATGCAGCAGATACATATGAACCTCACCCCCTGTGAGTTCCCCTGTAAGACACTTACCATCCTGACTTGGGAATATATCACCATTTCTTCACTGTCACTGGGTCAAAATCCTGGAACTCCCTCCCTTACAGCAGTGTGGATGTCCCCACACCTAATGGACTGCACCAACTCAAGCAGGCAACTTACCACCATCATCTGAAGGGAGGCAATGGCCTGGTGGTATTATCTCTAGACTATTATTCCAGAGATAACACAGTGTGGAGCTGGAGGAACACAGAAGGCCAGGCAGCATCAGAGGAGCAGGAAAGCTGACGTTTCAGGTTGGGACCCATTTTTTTGAAGAAGGGTCCCGACCTGAAACGTCAGCTTTCCTGCTCTTCTGATGTTGCCTGGCCTTCTGTGTTCCTCCAGCTCTACACCGTGTTATCTCAGACTCCAGCATCCGCAGTTCTTACTATCTCTGAACGAGTATTAATCCAGACCCTGGTAATGTTCTGGGATCCTGAGTTTGTATCCTGCCATGGCAGATGGTGGAGCTTCAATCAATTAAAAATAAACCTGGAATTTGGACTCTAATGGTGACCATGAAACCATTATTGATTGTCAGGGGGAAAACCCATCTGGTTCATTAATACCCTTTAGAGAAGGAAACTGCTATCCTTATCTGGTCTGGCCTACATATGACTCCACACCCAAAAATATTTGTGGTTGACTCTTAACCGCCGTCTGGGCAATTAGGGATGGACAATAAATGCTGCCCTAGCCAGTAATTCCCATATCCCATGAATGAATAAAAAAAAAACGAGGGATGGACAACAAATGCTGGCCCAGCCAATGACATCCAGGACTGAGTTGTGCACCAGTCTCTGAAGGTAAGCATGCAGGTGCAGCAGGGGGTAAAGAAGGCAAATGGTATGTTGGCCTTCATTGCAAGAGGTTTCGCGTACAGGAGCAGGGATGTGTTGTTACAGTTATACAGGGCCTTGGTGAGGCCACACGTGGAATATTATGAGCAGTTTTGGTCTTCTTTTGTGTGGAAGGATGTTCTTGCTCTCGAGGGAGTGCAGCGAAGGTTTACCAGGCTGATTCTGGGGATGGTGGGACGGACGTATGAGGAGAGATTGGATTGTTTTTGCTAGAGTTCAGGTGAATGAGGGGGGAATCTCATGGAGACTTATAAAATTCTAACAGGACTGGACAGGGTAGATGCAGGGAAGATGTTCCTAATGGTGGATGTGTCCAGAACCAGGGGTCACAGTCTGAGGATTCGGGGTGGACCATTTAGGATGGAGATGAAGAAACATTTCTTCACTTAAAGAGTGGTGAGGGTGTGGAATTCATTACCACAGGAAGTGGTTGATGCCAAAACATTGAATATATTCAAGAGGTGACTAGACATAGGACATGGGGTGAATGGGATCAAAGGTTATGGGGAGAAAGCAGGATTAGGCTATTGAGTTGGACAATCAGCCATGATCGTGAAGAATAGTGGAGTAGGCTGGAAGGGCCGAATGGCCTCCTCCTGTTCCTATCTTCTATGTTTCTATGATTTTTTTCAACAAAATCATTCAAACTCAGTAATAATCCTTTCCTGCTTGTTACCTTCATTTTCTCAAGTGCCTTCAATAAGCCGAGTCCCTAACAAATAAGACATGGATATTTTGTATATCTCACATTACAAAGATCAATATAGCGAAGATGCACAGTGTTTATGGATGTGCATTTTACAGAGTGCCTGATCTCTATCTCCTACACTAGATTCAATAAGAATACTACTGGCTGTCAAAGCCTATGAAGGTTGTCTGTCATGATGGTAACTGAATACTGTTCCCTGGACGGCCAGATTATCTTGTGATGAGAGATTGAGAAAACTGGCTCTGCATTCTCCAGATTTAGTGGTTAGCACTGCTGCCTCACAGTGCCAGGGACCCAGGTTCGATTCCACCCTCGGGTTACTGTCTGTGTGGAGTTTGCACATTCTCCCCGTGCCTGCGTGGGTTTCCATCGGGTTCGTCCCACAGCCCAAAGACGTGCAGGTTAGGGTGGATTGGCCGTGCTAAATTTGCCCGTAGTGTCCAGGGAGGTACAGTCTAGGTGGACTAGCCATGGGCAAAGCAGGGTTACAGGCATAGGGTAGTAGAATCTAAATCTGGGTGGGATGCTCTTTGGAGGGTCGGTATAGACCTGATGGGCCAAATGGCCTGCTTCCATGCTGTAGAGATTCCATGAACCTATGATTTTAGGAAAATGAGAGATGATCTCACTGAAACTTCCAATGGGTTTGGGAATAGTGCAGGAAAATGGAGCTGAGGTAAAAAGATCAGCCATGACCGATTTGAATGATGGTGCAGTGTGATGGGCTGAATGGCCTATTGCTGCTCCTAGATCCCAATGGATACATGGCCTGCTGAATGCTGCCAGTTGGAAAAGTGAGTTGTCTGGCTGTGACATGAGAAAATTTTCTTGGTGAGGTTGGTGCTGGGACGGCTGGACACAGCAGATGGTTCTAGAAAAATGCAATCCATGGATCCTGGATCTGTGGGAATCTGCGTACAGTCAAGAAGATGAAGTAACCACGTTGTGTGAAACGATGGGAGGGCATCAAAGCAGGGTCACAAAATAAAAGGCAGTTGCCAATAAATTCAGGCAGACTTTATCCAGAAAATAGTCAGAATGCAGCGTCTGCTACAATTCAACACTGACATGTTAAAGGACAGCTGAAAAGCCCAGGAGAGGGAAAGGCACAGTTCACAGCCACAGGGTTGGAGGAAGGGAGACAGACTGGTTTGTGGTGGGCATTCCTGGTGTAGACTCAGTAACCATGGCGCTGTGCAATGCAAAATGGAGGCCTTGATGAACAGACTTGGAGCATTCTCCCCTGAGGCTTTAGAGAACTTGTTTGTGGAGCAATTAGAAGCCATGAACCATTAGCAGAGGGGATTGTGTTTTTAGAAGAATTGAAAGCTCTGTCACTCTTTCTCCCCACCCTCCCTCTGTCTCTCACACTCTCTCTCTTCTCTCTCTCTCCCTCTATGTGTGCCTTGCCTCCCTATCACCTCCCCCCCTCACTGTTTCTCCAATATCTCCCTCTCTCTTAACCTATCTCTTGTCTTCGCCCCTATCTCTCTGTCCCAGTCTCTCTCTCTCTCTCTCTCACTCTGTCTCTCACACCACCCCTTTCTCTCATACCTCCTCCCCTCTCTCTGTCTCTGCCTCTCTCCCTCTCCTCTCCTCACCCTCCGTTCTGTCTCTCCCTCTCTCTCAAACCCCTCTCCTCTCTCTATGTCTCTGCCTCTCTCCCTTTCTCTCCCCGACTCTCTCAGTCCCATCTCCCCTCTCTGTGTCTCCCCTCTCTCCTTTCCTGTCATCCTCTGTCTTTCACTCTCTCTTCTCTCTTGTACCCTTTCTCATACCTTCCCCCCCCCCCACCTTCCCTCTGTCTCTCAATTCCCTCTCTCTTCTCTCCCTGTCCCTTTCTTTTGCTGCCTTCCCTTCTGTTTCTCCTCCTCTCTCATCTCTCTCACTCTTCTGCCCCACCTCAGTATGTGTTCCTCTCCCTCTGTCTCCCTCTTCCTCTTTCTCTGTGTGTCCCTCTCCCTCCCTCTTTCCCGACATTCCCAATGCTTGTTGGGAAAGGATTCACGCCATGCTGTGAAACTTTGCCGTGGAAAGCAGGGATGTCTCCGCTTGGGCATTGCCGAGTACTGTGGGAATATTATTGCTGTTGAAGTAGGGAGAAACACTAAAGCTTGGAATGGCACAGGAGGAGGTTATTGGGCCTGAGTCCCTCTTTAGCACTGCAGCCCAGTTTGGTCCCACAGCCCTTTCCTTTCTCAATACGCCAGCAGTTCTGTGCATCAGTGTCCAGTCAGCTTTCGGGAGCTTCTGTGGAATCCGTCTCTACGTTGCTAACTGTAAAAAAAATGAACAAATAATTAGCTCTGGTTTCTTGGTCAGAACGTTCCCAGGAACCTGGGACCCTGACAGGGAGGTGGGAAGAGCTGACATTTATAGGCCGTCGTAGATTGACCTGAACATATTAATCAAAGCTGACACCCCTCTGCAGTGCTGAGGGAGTACTGCACTGTCAGAGGTGCCATCTCTCAGATGAATATTATAAACTGCCTGTTCTGGGAGATGTAAAATAATCCAATCAAAGAAGAGTAATTCGTTGTCCTGACTGATGTTTATCATTCAAACAATATCACAATTAAAAATAAATTGAGGTCATCTAGTCATTTGCACACGGCTGTTTGTAGGAGCTAGCTTTTCTTTTCTATACATTTGTGGGATGTGGGTGTCGTTGGCTGGGCCTCAGCATTTCTTGCCCGTCCCTAGTTGCCCCTTGTGAAGGTGGTGGTGAGCTGCCTTCTTGAACCGCTGCAGTTCACCTGCTGTGGGTTGACCCACAATGCCCTTAGGGAGGGAATTCCAGGATTTTAACCCAGCGACACTGAAGAACCGGTGATATATTTCCAAGTTGAGATGGTGAGTGGCTCAGAGGGGAACCTGGAGGTGGTGGTGTTCCCATAGCTGAGTGCAGATGGGCTGCTGAGTTTCCTACATTACAGCAATGACTATACTTTGAAATTATTTCATTGGCTGGGAAGACTTTGAGACTTTTGTCAATCATACAGCAAACCAGATTGTTTCCTCCATCTGAGTCATATAGTCACAGAGATGTACAACACAGAAACAGACCCTTTGGCCCAACTCGTCCATGCTGACCAGATATCCTAAATTAATCCAGTCCCATTTTCTAGCATTTGGCCCATATCCCTCTAAACCCTTCCTATTCATATACGCATCCAGATGCCTTTAAAATGTTGTAATTGTACCAGCCTCCACCACTTCCTCTGGCAGCTCGATCCATACACACACCACCCTCTGTGTGAAAAAGTTGCCCCTTAGGTCCCTTTTATATCTTTGCCCTCTCACTTTAAACCTATGCCCTCTAGTTTTGGACTCCCCCATCCCAGGAAAAGATCTTGGCTATTCACCCTATCCATGCCCCTCATGATTTTATAAGCCTCTGTAAACGTCACCCCTCAGTCTCCGACACTCCAGGGAAAATAGCTCCAGCCTATTCAGCCTCTCCCTATGGCTCAAACCCTCCGACCCTGGCAACATCCTTGTAAATCTTTTCTGAACCCTCTCAAGTTTAACATCATCCATCCTATGGCTGGGAGATCAGAGAGAGGGTCAATTTTTTTATAAATATTAAATTCATCAAGGGATACAGAGAGAAATCTGCAATATGGGACTGAGATAGATGATTTGCTATGATCATATTGACTGGCAGAGCCAGCTCGAAGGGCTGAATGGCCTACTGCTAGTTTCTACGATTCTATGAAATGGTTGCCACGTTTGTGTTCAGGTCCAGTCTGCTGTTATACACCATATTGGATGTGGACATCAATGGTTCAATGTTGAGCAGAATATCACCATTTGGGAACCAAGACATGGAGACTGTAGGAAACAAATTGCATTTCCATAGTACCTCTCATGTGCTCAGGCACCCAATGCTTTCTGCGTGTTTTAGCTTTTTTGGGAGTTCCCATGAGAAACATACATAAAGTCATAGAGTTATAGAATTTTATAGATCAGAAGGAGGCCATTCAACCATCATGTCTGTACTGGTTCCCAAAAGAGCTACCCAGCTAGTCCCATGCTCCAGCAAAACTCTGTACGCCTCTAAATTCGTCACGAGCAAACATATCTCCAGCTCTCTTTTGAAACCTCTCCTGGAATCTGCCTCCACCACTCTCCCAAGCAGCACCATTCCAAATCCTAACAACTCTCTGAGTAAAGAAATTTCTCCTCATTTCACTCCGAGCTTGACCATCTTGAAATTATGACCCCTAGTTACTGATATACCAACTAGTGGAAACAGAATATCCTTCTTTACTCTGTCAAAAATATGCATCATTTTGAATTCCTCATAAAATCACCTCTTAATCTTCTCTGTTCCAAGGAGAATAAATCCAATCTCTCTAATCTTTCTGTGTGTCTAAAATCCCTCATTTGTGGTGTCATTCTAATAAACATCCTTTGTACTCTCTCCAGGGCCTTAACATCCTTCCTTAAATAAGGTGGCCAGAACTGAACACAATACTCCAAATGTGGGGTCTGACCGATGACTTGTAGAGGTGTAGCATCACTTCCTTGCTTTTATATTCTGTGCCTCTATTTACAGGATCCGAGAAGCTTTCTTAAGCACTGTTTCAATTTGCCTGCCACCTCCAAAGAATCATGCATCTGAATCATGAGGTCCTTCTGCTCCTGCACTCCCCTCAAAGTTTTACTATTGAGCCTGTGTTGTCTCTCCATGTTGCTTCTACCATGACACATTACCTCACATGTCTCTGCATTGAAATTCATTGCCAGGTGTCTGCCCATTTGACCAACTGGTCAGTGTCCTTCTGAAGTCACGCAGCATCATTCTCACAATTCACTATTTTCCCTGGCTCAGTATATCTGCTCTTTTAAAGATTTAGCCGTCAAGTCTGCAAATCATTTATATCAGTCAGAAAAATCAAGATTCCCAACGCCAATCTGTGGGGAACACCACTTTCAACTCGACTCTAATCTGAGAAACGCCCATCTATACCCATCGTCTGTTTCCTATCTTTCAGCCAGTTTCTAATCCATGCTGCCAAGGACCCATCAAACCCAATTATTTCTAACTTGCCAACCAACCTGCCATGTGGCACCATAGCAAATGCTTTCTGAAAGTCCAAATATACGACATCCACAGCACTACCCTCATCAACTGGCTGTGTCACCTTGTCAAAGACCTCTGTTGTATTTGTCAAACAAGACCCACCCTTGACAAAGCCATGTTGACTGTCTAGTATTAACTTATTTTTCTCTAAGGGTATATTTTCGTTATGCTATACAATGTCCTCTGTCAGTTTCCCCACAATTGATGTCAGACTGACAGGTCTATAGTTTTCTGGGTTATCCTTTGTCCCTTTCTTAAGCAATGGTGTCACATTTGCAATCCTCCACTACCCTGGGACTAACCCAGTGTTCAGAGAGGACTGGAAAGTTTCTATCAACAGTTCCGCAATTTGATCGCTCAACTCTCTCAGGAATCTAGGAAGCGTCCCATCTGGATCTGATGACTTCTCTATCTGGAGTGCTGCCAGCTTTTATTGGCACCCCTTCTTTGTATTTCACTATACTGCTCAGTTCCTCAACACCCACTTTTACAACCAGGTCATTGTCACCATCTTCTAATTTGCTAAATACAGAAGCTAAATGTTCATTTAGTGCCTCTGCCACATTCTTTGTTCAGTGAGCAGCTTTCCCTTCTTGTTCCTTAGGGACCCCACTCTATCTTCCACTAATCTTTTAGTATTAATGTACTTGAAGAACATTTTACTGTATCTTTTAATTAAGCCCGCCATCCTTTCCTTCTGCTACCTCTTAGCCTTCCTTATTCTAGCCTTAGCATCCCTCCTGCATTTGGGATACTCTTCCTGATTTCTATTGCTGTTATTATTCCAGTGTGCATCATATGTCTCCTTTATCTTCCTTATTTTTGCATCAGTATCCTTAGTCAGCCAGTGTGCTCTTGCTTCAGATAGCTCATATTTACTTCTCATGGGTATGTACCTAGCTTGCACTCTATTCATCTCTCTTCAAATTCTCCCATTTTTCATCCACTGTTTTATCCACCAAAATTTGTTTCCCATTAATGTTCCAGTTCAACTTTGAGATTTTTAAAGTATGTCCTCTTTCAGTCTGGGATCTTAATCATTGACTGATGTTCATCCTTTTCCAACTTGATATTGAACCATATTGTGTTATGATCAGTATTTCTCAAATGCTCCCCCACTTTGATGTTCTCCACTTCATTTCCCTCATTTAATAGAACCAGATTCAGCACACGCTTCCTCCCTGGTAAGACTGGATATGTACTGTTCCAGAAAGTTCTGCAGCACACGTTGTAGGAATTTGTCCCCTTCCATGTCCTAGATGCTACCATTTTCCCAGTCTACCCTAACGTAACTGAAATCAACAACTTATCCACAACCCTACTTGTCCTGCAGGTTTCCATTATTTGCCTAAAAATGCTCTCTTCTACTTCCTTCCCATTATTTGGAAGTCCATAATAAATACCCACAAGGTCACTATTCCCTTCCTGTTTCTCACATCCAGCCATATAGATTCTAATTCAGGAACTGCATCTTGTTCAAGGGTAATGATACTATCATTGACCAAAACTGCTACACCTCCTCCCTTTTTACCCACTCTGTTTCTCCGAAAAGCCTTACAACTCTGGATGCTAAGTATCCAACTTCCTTCTGGCTCGAGCCACATTTCTATCAATGCTACTATGTCATATTCCCCAGAGAAATATCTGTTCCAGTTCCCCAGTTTTGTTCATGATGCTCCATGCATTTACATACACACAATATAACCCTGCCCTTGTCTTTTATTTGCCCACTGGGAGGTGGCATTTCTTTTTTTACTGTCAGTGCTCGAGCCTTCCATTACTTCCTTTTCTCCATTCACCATCTTCTTTCTCTTTTGCCCAAAACTAGGCCCATTCGTTAGCCCACACCTCTTGCCTTAAGAGTTTAAGTCCATCCCCAATACACCGAGGCTGCAGTGATTCAGGAAGGTCACGTACCACCACCTTCTCAAGGGCAAATAGGGACAGACGATAAATGCTGGCCAGCCAGTGATTCTGAGGGAGGGTCACCGGACCCGAAACATTAACTCTGTTTTTCCCTTCACAGATGCTGCCAGACCTGCTGAGCTTTTCCAGCAACTTCTGTTTTTGTTCCTGATTTACAGCATTCGCAGATCTTTTGGGTTTTTTTTGTTAGTAATGTACATTTCCCTCAAGTGAAAAAAAAACTATTTACTCTCTTCACCAGGAGATTAGTGCCTTTTCTGCACAGCTAAAGCCTACCTCTTCTGAAAGGCTCTCTAATTTTCCAAAAGCGAGTCCAATGTCCCAAAAAATCTAGGCCCCTCCCTTCTACGCCATTCCTCAAGTCATGCATTCACCTCCCTGATCTGCCTTTGTCTAAGTGGTGAGGCTGGTGGCACAGCGAGTATTTCTGAGATTACTGTGCTGGACATCCTATGTTTCAAACCACTCCCTAACTCCTCAAACTGATCCTGCATGACTTCCAAGCTGTCCCTCCTTATGTTGTTGGTTCCCACATGAATCACTTTGTTCACTTTCCCTTTCCAGATGTTTATCCAGCCATTCCATTTGGTCCTGAGCCCTTGCACCAGGAGGCAACAGGCCGTATGGGACTCCCAATCTCATGATCAAACTAAACTGCCTACCCCTTGGACTATTAAGTCACCCACTATTACTACCTTACTAACATGTCTCCCTAGGTCTTATCCCAGAGTAGCTGTGCACCACGGTACTGTGGTTTTCGCTCGAGTCATCCGCTGTCCTGTTGTTCACTAAATAAGTGTCTGAAATTTCATCCCCTTTAAATAGTTCCAAGCCATCCTGGGTTCTTGGACCTTTTTTCCTGTTGCCAAATGGTCAGCCACTCCTGCCATCTCTACATTCCTCCTTACCAAATTCGAGTGACCACCGCCTGGTCTGACTGTGCCAGAAGCCTCTCTTGGTGCATAGTGAGGAGAGACGCAGCTCCAAATGTTGCTCAATGACCTGTTGGCCTCATTGCTGAGCACCCATCCTGCTCTCCTGTTTCATTCCTAGAACTTGAAGAATCCCATCTGAAGTATCCCCGCTGTTGGTATTACTTTTCCCAAACCTTTCTCATCTGGAACTGCTGCCCATTGTGGATAAAAATGAAGAAGATATTGAAATATATCATGATGGATCCTTTCCTGGACCTGGCGATCACCATCTGTATCGTCTTGAACACCGTGTTCATGGCCTTGGAGCACCGACCCATGTCTGAGGAATTTGATAACATGCTGTACGTTGGGAATCTGGTAAGGAGCCAATCATGTTTTGCTTTAAGACCATCACCAAAGGAATTCTGAAAATTTAAGATTTAAGTCTGTGTTTTTGTGCATCTATGCCTAAGTGTGTGTGCCTGTGTCTTTGTGTGTCTGCATCATTGTGTGTGTGTGTGTTTTCATATCTGTATTTGTCAGTAGCTTTGTCAGTGTGTGTATGCATGTGTGTGTATGTGTGTAAGTGTGTGTTTGTGTGTATATCTGTGTATGTGAGTGTGTGCCCGTGTGTGTGCACATTTGTCTGTGTTTGCGTGTCTATGCGTGAGTGGGTCTGTACGTGTATTTGTGTGTGTGTCTGTGTGTACCTTTCCGTCTGTCTCTGTCTGTTTGTCTGTGTATATGAGTCACTATGTGCAGATGTCTGCATGTGTGTCTGTTCAGCTGTGTAAAGGTGTTTTCAAGAGTCTGTGTGTGTACGTTCACGTCTTGCTGTGTGTTATGCTTGTATGTTCCTATGTCCATGTGTGTCTGCATCTGCACCTTTGTGTGTGTGAGTGTGTGTGTGTGTGTGTCTTTCTCGCTCTATATATATGGGTGAGGGGGACATATTTTGTGAAGGGATGCATTTTCTGTGCATTCATGTCTATGAGTAAATACTTTAGTATTTATACAGGTGTCATTGTGTGAATGTATTGATATGTGCATTCCCTTGGGTCTGTGTGTTTGTTTAGGTGGTTTAACATAAATAAACACACAGACACACATACACATACGGACACAAAGGCCCACACACATACACACAAACACATAGACGCACAAATGCATACCCACACAGACATGCACACTCACAGACATATGGACAGACACACACACACACGCACACACACACACACACACACATATGGACACAAAGGCCCACACACAGACACACACAGACACACAAACATGTACAAATGCTCACCCACACAGACATGCGCACTCACAGCCACACACACAAAGCACACATACAGATATGCACACATAGACGCACAAACATGTACAAATGCTCACACACACACACACACACACACTCACAGACACACACACAAAAACACACACGTCAGATGAAAAACAAGAGGAAGGAAATCCAAAGAAATTGCTGCCGATTCGGCGAACAGAAACTGAACCATTAGACAAACAATTAGATACTGAGAAGAAAACAGAAAAGATGGAATACTGAACCAAAAATAGCAAAGCTATTGCAGCAATTCAATATCAATATATATCCAAGGGAGTGGTGACTCTTTGCAAACAGCACACAAAACAATACTTTTCACTGTATTTCACTACACGAGACAATTATAAATCTCATCTACGTTGTTGGTAGCTATGTACGTTGAGATATATCTCTATAAGTTTATTGGAGATGAGCCCACGTCAGTGTGTACGTATGTGTGTGACGTTAAGGATAAGCAGTAATATTGGACAGTTATTTAGTGAGCTAGAATCACCATCTACTCCGAGCAGCTGTTAAGGGTTGCTCGAGTTTTGCAGCATTTAAGCCCTTTGAACTGAAGAGATTTGTTTGTCTGAGAGACCCTGAGCGTGAGTGAATCGCATACATGTTCAACTAATGCAAATCACATTGGTAACTTTATCATTTCGGGCTTTCTCTGCTCTTGGCGAAACGGGGGGATGGGAAGTGAGAACAGGAATGGCCTTTGTGAAGCCCAGGAGAAAACTGAGCTCTCTCCACAAACACGTACCTGATTCAAATTTGCACGCTAGAGGAGAGAGTCAATTACATATTCAATTACGCTCCAGAAAGCCATCACTCAGCTCGATGTGTCTACATCAATGTTTATCCCTGTCCGTCACCCTATTTTTTCTTATTTATTCATGCAATGTGGGCATCACTGGCTGTGCCAGCATTTATCGCCCTCCCCAGTTGCCCTGGAGAAGGGTTGGGTAGCTGCCTTCTTGAACGACTGCAGTGCTTAGGGGTCCTGGTCTGATTGCTGTTAGGGAGGGAACTCCAGAATTCTCACCCGGTGAAGGGACACATCTCCAAGGCGGGACAGTGTATGACTGGAGCGGAACTTGCCAATGCTGGTGCTCCCATGTATCTGCTGCTTTTGACCGTCCGGGTGGCAGAGGTTGTGAGCTTGTACGGTGCTGTCGGAAGACCCTCGACGAGATGACGTAGTGCCACTTGCAGGTGGTACACACTGCTGCTGCTGGATGCCAGCGGTGAAAGGTGTGTATGTTGAATGTGGTGCCAATCAAACGGTCTGCTTTGTCCTGGATGGTGTCGAGCTCCTTGAGTGTTGTTGGGGCTGAACCCATCCAGGCAAGTGGGGAGCATTCAATCACAATCCTGACTTGTGCCTTGTAGGCGATGGACAGGCTCTGGGGAGTCAGGAGGTGAGCAGACTCCTACCCTTACTTCATCCAACTTCCTGCGCTTCACTCATGCCGCATGGGTGTTGCTGAAGGGGCCAGCACTTGTTGCCCAGCTGTAGCTTTCCTGGAGAATCAAAGGGCAGTGCAAAAGGAGGCCTTTTGGCCCAACCTACCTGTACCAGCTCTTCAAATGAGCATCGTTATCTAGTGCTGATCTCCTGCCTTTTCTCCATATCCCTGCACACTATATCTATATCCAAATTATCATCCAATGCCCCTCTTGAATGCCTCGGTTGAATCTGCCTTCACCACATTTCCAGGCAGTGCGTTCCATACCCTAACTACTCACTGAGTAAACAGAAACTCACATTATCCTTTCCTTGCTTGCACATCACTTTAAACCTATACCCTCTCGCTCTTTTACAAAGTGGTAGTGAGCTGCCCTCTGGAACTGCTGCAGTCCACATGCTGTAGGTAGACCCACAATGTCCTCAGGGAAGGAATTCCGGGATTTTGATCCAGTGATGGTGAAGGCGATATATTTCCAAGTCAGGATGGTGAGTGGCTTGGAGTTAAATGTGCAGGGGGTGATGTTCTGCTGCCCATGTCCTTCTCAGTACCACCATGTGCCATCGTTTAAGGTGTTAGATGGGGTGCCAGTGAATGGGGTGCCGTTTTGTCCTGAATGGTATCCTGTCTGAATGGAATTGTTGGAGCTGCACTTATTCAGGCAAGTGGGGTGCATTCTATCACATTTGTGGATGGAGTAGAAGCTTTGGAGAATCAGGAGGTCAGCTCCTCACTGCAGAATTCCCAATCCTTGTTTTTGTGGCTGTAATTCATGTAGTTGTATTTGTTCATCCAACTTTTCACCTCAATCATTCCATCTGGCCAGTTCCACGGTCTCACCCCATCCAGGAGAAATGTGAAATGAAAGGTCAGACTTTGTTTCACTGTGTCCTCCGCTGCTGCCTCCCCTCCCCGGACCGTCAGAGCTCTCAAATAGTCAAGGATCCTTTAAGCAGCTGCCAGAACTGGGACAGAAGCACTCAGCTGCTCCAGTGTGAAATGAATGGCCTTAGCCACGGCTATTGAAGCAATTTAACCTCAAGTCCCAAGATGTGTAGCGCGTTGTGATAAAAGGGTAGCAAGTGGAAGCAGAAGTGTGGTTCGACAGCGCTGTCCAGGCCACTCCTTGGCTGGCCCTATATTACAGCTACATTGTGTGGTCAGGCTGTCTGAGGAGAAACTCTAGCCTTTTTACTCAATTTGCTTTGAGATCTCGAAGTCTGACCTCTTGTGCAAATGAGTGTATACGTTACTGTGTGTATTTCTGTATGTGATTGTGTGTGTGAGATTTTGCATACGCCTGTGTGAGCGTGAGAGAGATAATATACCTGTCTGTCTGTAATGATATGTGATGGCGTGTCTGTCTCCGTGTGAAATTGTATAAGTTTATGTGAACTTGTATGTCTGTTTATGTGTCTGTAATAGTGTATCTCTGTGCGTGACTGTGATGGCACGTGTGGTAGTGTGTCTCTGTGTGTGAACGTGTATGACTGTCTGATGTGTATGTGTGTTTGTGTGTGGATGTGATAGTGTGTGTGTGCATGTGTGTCTCTCTGTGTGATGTGTGTGTGTAACAATGTGTTTGTGTGATGGTCTCTGTTTGTATATGTCTGAATTGTGTGTGTAATGGTGTGTGTCTGTCCGTGTCCGTGTGTGTGTCTGTCCGTGTCCGTGTGTGTATGTGTCTGTCTGTCCGTCTGTCCGTGTGTGTGTGTGT
>JAHRHZ010000034.1:6733666-6756972 GCA_024137785.1 Ginglymostoma cirratum | reverse complement strand
TGTGTGTGTGTGTGTGTGTGTGTGTGTGTGTGTGTGTGTGTGTGTGTACGTGTGTTTTGTGTGTGTGTACGTGTGACTGTGTATGTGTGTATGTGTCTGTGCATGTGTATCTGTGTTCCTGTGTGTGTGTGTGTGTGTGTGTGTGTGTGTGTCTGTATGTTCCTTTCCTACCCTGTTCAGTAAACTCAGTGTGAAGGACTGGGGAGATGTGAGGGAGTTAATTTTTTCCTGCTTTGTAAATGTGTTGATTGGCAGGAGGTTCGCAGCTTGAGTTGTAAATATTTAGTCCGACTGCTCAGCTTTGAGTTTCTTTCGAGTTCCTTGGAGATAATTGTTGTGTGTAGAAATGAGACTGAGTGAGGCTCGTTCAGTTTGAGAAACAAAGGCAGAGAGGTTTATGGGGAGCTCGGAGTGCTCAGCAGCGGCATGCTGCCTCACTTGGATACCTACTGGTTGGCATCTAAGGATTGTGCTCCAGTCAGGCTTAGTGGGGTTCATCCCCAGGAGGCAGGGGGCATGAGGGTGACAGGCAGTGATGGGGGGGTGGGGTGGGATGTGGTGGAGTTTGAGTGGGATCTTGTTTGTTGTAAGTCACTGCTCTGAAACAACCTCCTGTCTCCAACAGGTCTTCACTGCCATTTTCACAGCTGAGATGGTCTTAAAAATCCTTGCCTTGGATCCTTACTACTACTTTCAGCAGGGTTGGAACATATTTGACAGCATCATTGTTTGCCTGAGCTTGGTTGAGCTGGGCCTAGCCAGAGTGGATGGTCTGTCTGTGCTGCGATCCTTCCGACTGGTAACCTCTTTCTCTTATTTCCGTTCGTACCTTGTATAGATGCGGTATCATGTGAGATTATTTGCTTTAGTAGCGAAAACAGGAACAGTGGCTCAGTGGTTAGCACTGCTGCCTCACAGCACCAGGGACCCAGGTTTGATTCCACCCTCAGGCACCTGTGCAGAGTTTGCATGTTCTCCCTGTGTCTGCGTGGGTTTCCTCTGTGTGCTCTGGTTTCCTCCCATAGTTCGAAGAAATACTAAATTGTCTACTGTGTCCAGGGATGTGCAAGCTAGGTGGATTGGCCAATGGGCAATGCGGCATGACAGAGATAGGGCAGAGGGGTGGATCTGGATTGGACGCTCTTTGGAAGGTCAGTGTGGTCTCGATGGGAACGAATGGTCTGCTTCCACCCTGTAGGGATTCTATGGTCTTGGTACTTGTCCACAGATTCCTGAAGACAGTAGAGTAGTTAAGAAGGCACATCACTTTATCAGTCATAACACAGCTTATAAAAGCAGGGAGCTTATGTTGGGGGGAAAAACATCGGAAACAAAAATAGAATTGCTGGAAAAACTCAGCAGGTCTGGTAGCATCTGTGGAGTTAACATTTCAGGGCCAGTGACCCTTCCTCAGAGCTTATGTTGGAGCGGTACAGGGCTTTGGTGAGCTGGAGTACTGTGTACTGTTCTGGTCACCACGCTATTGGAAGGATGTGGGTGCAGAAGAGATTCACTGGGATGGAACACCTTAGCTCTGAAGAAAGGCTGGATAAGCTCACATTGTTTTCTTTGGAACAGAGAAGGTTTTTTTTCCTTATTCACTTGTGGGACAAGGGCATTGCCAGTATTTATGTCCATCCCTAACTATCCTTGAACTAAGTGACTTACTAAGCAATTTCAGAGGGCAGTTGAGAGTCAACCACATTGCTGTGGGTCTGGAGTCACATGTAGGCCAGACCAGGTCAGGATGGCAGATTTCCTTCCCTGACGGACACCAGTATTTGAGGTGTATAAAATCATGAGGGGCATAGGTAGAATGAATGCATACAGCCTCTTTCCCACGGATGGGGAATTGTAAACTAGAGGGCATAGGTTTAAGGTGAGAGGGGAAAGATTTAATAAGGACCTGAGGGGCAACTTATTCACGCAGAGAGTGGTGCGTATATGGAAGGGGCTGCCAGAGAAAGTGGTTGAAGCAGGTACAATAGCAACATTTAAAAAACATTTAGATAGGTACATGGATGGGAAGGGTTTAGAGGGATATGGACCAAATGCGGTCAGTTGGAACTAGCTGAGTGGGCACCAGGATCAGCATGGACCAGTTTGGGCTGAAGGGCCTATTTCCATGCTGTATTACTCTATGACTCTAATAAGCCAGATGTTTTTTTTCCCGACAATCGGCAATGGTTTCATGTTCATCAGTAGATTCTTAATTCAAGATTTTTTAAAAAGTGAATTCGAATCTGACCACCTGCCGTGATTGGATTTGAACATGGGTTCACAGAAGATTAGCTGGGTTTCCTGGATTAATACCACTAGGCCATTGCCTCCCACTAACAGGTGATCTGATAGAGGCTTCTAAGGTTGAGAGGGACATGGCCTGAGTGGATAGGAAGCAGCTGTTCCCTTTAGTGGAAGAGTCAATATTGAGGGGACATAATGTTAAGGTGAAGGGCAGGAGGTTTAGAGGGATTTGAGAAAAATATTTTTCACCCAGTGGGTGGTGGGAATCTAGGATACACTATTTGGGAGGCTAGTTGAGGTGGTAAATCTTACAGTCGTTAACAGGCACATGGATGGGGCACTTGTAATGCCATAACATTCAAGGCTATGGGCCGAGTGCTGGAAAGTGGGATTTAGTGTAAATAGAGCAGCACAGACTCAATGGGCTGAAGGGCCTCTTCTATGCTGTATTACTCTGTGACTTCCAGATAACTATAAATCAGGCAGTGGAAGGGAGAGAGGAACTCAAGAAAATTATAATCAATGGGGAAGAGGTACTGAGCAAATTGTTGGAGTGACAGGCTGACTAGTCCCCAGGTCCCAATGGACTTCATCCTCTGGTCTTAGAAGTAATGAGATGATTGAAGTGTTGGTTTTAATTTTCCAAAATTACTTAGAAGGTTCCATTAATTTGGAAAATAGCGAAAGTAACTTTTTCTTTCAAAAAGTGTTGGAGATAGAAAGCGGGAAATTTCAGATCAATTAACTTACCATCTGTCATATGGAAGATGTCAGAATTTATTATTAAAGATGTTATAGCATGTTACTTAGAAAAGTTCAAGATGATCAGGCAGAGTCAATATGGCTTTGTGAAAGAGAAATCTGGTTTAACTAATTTATTAAAATTCTTTTAAGAAGCAGCATGTGTTATGGACAAAGGAGAATTGATAGATATAGGGCTTATGCAATTAATGGTAGGACTTTGGGCAGTGTGTAGAACAGAGGGACCTAGGGGGTTCAGGTACCTAATTCTTTGAAGTTTGCATCACATATAGATAGGATGGTTAAAAAGGGATTTGGCACACTTGCCTTCATTGCTCAGTCCTTTCAGTGTAGGAGTTGGGAAGTCATGTAGGAGAAAATTACCGCAGATGCTGGAATCTGAACTGAAAACAAAACGTGCTGGAGATCACAGCGGGTCAGATAGAATCCACGGAGAGAAAGCAAACCAACATTTCAAGTCTAGATGACCCTTCAGTTCTGGTTGCCCAGTTATAGGAAAGTTATTATCATGGCATGGTGGCATGGTGGCTCAGTGGTTAGCACTGCTGCCTGACAGCGCCAAGGACCCGGGTTTGATTCCAGCCTTGGACAACTGTCTGTGTGGAGTTTGCACATTCTTCCCGTGTCTGTGTGGGTTACTTCCAGGTGCTCCGGTTTCCTCCCACAGTCCAAAGATATGCAGGTTAGGTGGGTTGGCTGTGCTAAATTGTCCGTGGTGTCCAAGAATGTGCAGGCTTGGTGGATGGGCAATGGGGATTGAAAGGTTACAGGAATAAGGTAGCAGGGTTGGTTCTGGGTGTGATGCACTTCAGAGGGTCAATGTGGACTTGATGGGCTGAGTGGCCTGCGTCCACACTGTAGGGATTCTATGATTCCAAATAGCAACTCCTACATCCCATGAAAGAATGATTGCCAATTCTTAACCCTGTGGCCAATCAATGTGCAGGGGTAACTGGAGATGGTTGAACGTGGAGGTGGGGGATGGGGCGGGTGAGACTACGGTTCTAATCCACCAGAAATTAATAGTTTCGATAAATGACAGCAAAATCTGTGACTTTCCTCAGCATTTCGGAATCCTCACTGCTCAGAGGAAACTGATTTAAATCACACCTGCAATCCATTTCACTGGCCTGAAGGCACATGCCTCGTGTTATTGTATAATAGTCAAATATATTTCCTTCACCTTTTAACGTCGTCTATGATGTTTATAGAATACACAATTAAGCATCTGTTTAAAAACAACTAACATATCAATAGGTGGTTTTGCCTTTGAACCTGTTTGTGGCCATTTTACAGCATTTTAATAGAGGCATAATTTTATATTTTTTTAAAAATCATCTGCGTAACCTCTCTCATCCCATTCTAACGAATTATCAGCATTAACCTTTTGTCTCCCAATGTTTGAACCATTCAAAATAAAGCGTAATTTATTCTGGTGACGTGAGGATTGTGAATCAGACAAGCCTGTAGTTACCTGTCATAAGCTGGAGATGTATTGAATTGTTACTGGCCATATGATCAAGCTGGTCCCTCAATTCTACTGGGGGCTGGTACTGGGGAGTAATGGTGGGATGGGGGAGTTAGTCATTGCCAATAGACGAAAGATATAATACATTATGGATTATTGCCACAAGAGCATTGGATGCTGAGGGGTGACCTGATGGAAGTGTGTAAAATTATGAGAGGCATGCAGAGGATGGATCATAAGAATTTTTTTCCCAGGATGTAAAATGTCAAATACTAGGGAGCATATGTTTAAGGTGAGAGAGGGAGAGTTTAAAGGAAATATACGAGGCAGGTTTTTCACACAGCGGGTAGTAGATGCCTAGAACGTGCTGCCAAGGGAGGTGATACAAACAGATACGATAGCAGAAAGTTTAAGAAGCATTTAAACAGACACAAGAACAGGCAGAGAATAGACAGATATGGGCCATGTGCAGGCAGATGGGATTAGTTTAGAATGGCATCATGGTCGCCACAGACATGGTGGGCCAAAGGGCCTGTTCCTGTGCTGTATGTCCCTCATTAAGGGAGAACAAAAGTGAGTGACTGAGAGTAGATCATTGGGTAACACAGAAATGCATAAATTGTGAGACAGAAACTAAAAACAAAAGACAGGAGAGATACCAAGAAGGTTTTTTTGTTTATGGAGGCAAAGATGTCCCCCTTCTATCCCAGCAGCTTTGCCAGTTTAGTTCACTCAAGTGCCCCACTCAATTTCCTTTTGAAATCTTTGAGCCTCCCTGCTTCCACTGTTCTCATCAGCAGCACCTTCCAGGTCATAAGATCATCCATGTTAGGAGCGGGAGTAGGCCATTTGGCCCATAAGCCTGCTCTGCCATTTAACAAGAACATGGCTGATCTGACCGAAATCCAATTCCACTACCCCTCCCCGATTACCTTTCACCCAGTTGCTTTTTAAAAACCTATCCACTTCTACCTTAAACACATTCAAACAAATATCTTGAATGGGTTATCCCTCATTTTTAAATTGTGACCCTCCCCTACTTCTAGATTCTCCCATTAAAAGAAAAAGCTTTTCCTAATCTACTTTATCAAGACAGCCCAGGATCATTTTTGTTTCAAACAAGTCACCTCTGACTCTTCTAAATGTCAGCAAATATGAATCTAGACCATCCAACCTTTCATAATGAGACGACCCACTCATTCGAAGGTATTTCACATAAATCTTTCCTGTGGAACTTCCAATGCATTTATATCCTTCGCTAAGTACAGTGACTAATACTGAACACACTACTTCAGGAATGGACTTACCAGTGCCCTATATAATTGAAGCATAACTTCGCTAAGCTTGCATTCAACTCCCCTTGCAATAAATAATAAACATTCTCTTAGCATTCCTCCTTACTTGCTGTGTCTTCATACCAACCAAAGTAAAAAGGGTAGAGGAAATAGATCAGTCTAAGAATGGACAGCAGCAGCAGGATAAATACCTGGGGAGCGGGGTCAGTCAGAGCGAACCTGGGAGTGAACAGCAGGATCAATCCCTGAGGAGCGGGGTCAGTCAGAGCGAACCTGGGGGTGAACAGCAGGATAAATACCTGGGGAGCGGGGTCAGTCAGTGTGACCCTGGGGGTGAACAGCAGGATAAATACCCGAGGGGCAGTTCTGAAGAAGGATCACCGGACCCGAAATGTTAACTCTGACTTTTTCTTCACAGATGCTGTCAGACCTGCTGAGCTTTTCCAGCAACTTCTGTTTTTGTTGTGGAGTGATGCTGTACCTCTACAAATCATTGGTCAGGCTACATTTGGAGTGTTGTGTTCAGTTCTGGCACCTTATTTAAGGAAGGATGTTAAAGCCCTGGAGAGAGTGCAAAGGAGATTCACTAGAGTGATATCAGGAATGAGGGATTTTAGATACAAGGAAAGATTTAGAGAGATTGGGCTTGTTCTTCCTGGAGCTGAGAAAATTCAGAGGTGACCTTATTGAAGTGTTCAAAATTATGAACAATTTTGATAGGGTGAAGAAGGATATTCTGTTTCCACTAGTTGGTATGTCAGTAACTAGGGATCACAATTTCAAGGTTATCTGCAAGAGAGCCAGGAGTGAGATGGGGAGAAACTCTTTTACTCAGAGAGTTGTTAGGATTTGGGATGCGCTGCCTAGGAGAGTGGTGGAGGTGGATTCCAGAGGAGGTTTCAAAAGTGAGCTGGAGATATACTTGAAACTGATGGAGTTAGAGAGCTACGGAGATAGGGCTGGAGAGTGTACCCCTTTTGGGAGCCAGTAAAGACATGATGGGCCAAATGGACTCCTTCTGTGATGTAAAACTCTACGATTCTACTGAAACCTAAGGTCGAGAGAGTGAATGTAGAAGGTCAGCCACTCCATCCCTTTCCCGCATGTTCTTCTTTTCACTTTTGAACCACCCAATTCAGTGAATAGAAGCTAATGTAAATATTTGCAGTGTAACATACGATCCAAATGGAAAACAATAGACTTCAGGCCATCAGTTGAATTGTTGAATTGTTGTGCGCTTCAGTTCGTTGGAAAACTGTAATTAAACAACGTTCTACTTCGCCCATTCATTGTGATAATTATTACCCACCTTGTCTGATGCAAGGTTTTTTTTTTGTCCCATCTTATTCTGCAGCTCCGAGTCTTCAAGCTGGCAAAATCATGGCCTACCCTCAACATGCTAATTAAGATCATTGGTAATTCGATGGGTGCGTTGGGCAACCTAACCCTCGTACTGGCCATCATTGTCTTCATCTTCGCAGTGGTTGGAATGCAGCTCTTCGGCAAAAGCTACACTGAATGTGTTTGTAAAATCTCCACCAAGTGTACCCTCCCGCGTTGGCACATGTCTGACTTCTTCCACTCATTCCTCATTGTGTTCCGTGTCCTGTGCGGTGAGTGGATCGAGACCATGTGGGATTGTATGGAGGTGGCCGGGCAGCCCTTGTGTATCCTTGTCTTCATGCTGGTCATGGTAATTGGGAACCTTGTGGTAAGTCCGTTACGTTACATTTCTGGGTGTTTTTTTACGCTCTCGATACTTCACTGGGGCTCCATCTTGCCATTTGGTCTCTGTAAACAGGTATACCTGCTGGGGGGAAGGTGATAACCTGCCTTTAAATCAAATTGCAAAGCAGCCCATTCAAATTCCAGTGTTTATGTTTTGCAAGAAGTCCCCTCCTTCCCCTTGGCAGGCCAGAGGGCATACGTTTTAGGTGAGAAGCAAGTGGTTTCAAGGAGATCCGAGATTGAAACCTTTTTCACCCAGAAGGTGGTAAAAATATGGAAAGTGCAGCCTGAGAAGTTGGTGGAAGCGGGTACTCACAGCATTTGAGAAGTATCTATTTCATATAACTTATTTATTCATTCATGGGATATGGGTGTCGCTGGCTAAGCCGACATTTAATACCTGTCCCCAGTTGTTAAGGGTCAACAAGTTGCTGTGGATCAGGAGTCACATATAGGCCCAGACCAGGTAAAGATGGCAGTTTCCTTCCCTTAAGGACATTAGTGAATCAGATGGGTTTTCCTGACAATCGACAATGGATTCATAGTCATCGTTAAGGTCTTAATTTCAGACTTTTTAAAAATTCAAATGCTATCATTTGCTGTGGCGGGATTTGAACCTGGGTACCCGGAACATTACCGGGGTCTCTGGATTAATAATCTGGTGACAGTACCACCATCTGGGTGAGAATTTAAAATGCCAGATCATAGCAGGCTATGGACCAAATGCAAGTAAATGGGATGTAGTTTGATGTTTGTTAATCACACAGACATAGTGGGCCAAAGGACCTTATGCTGTAGGATTCTATGACTCTATTCACTCATCTAGCCCTATCAGCATTTAAGCTCTTGAGGCAGACTGGTAATGTTCCTATGTCTGGGTCAGAAGACCTGGAGTTAAGTTCTATCTATTCCTGAGGTGTATCTTAATACAACTACACAGGTTGATTAAAGCAATTTACCCTTGTTTTCTTCCTCAGGCCCTTATCTGGCTTAGTGTGTTTGTGGCACCTGTTTCATCCACTCACAAATAGCCCCTACCAATCACTGTCTGAGTTAAGAATTGTCTACAGGATTCCTTATTGAATTTAGTGGGGACTATATTCACGACAACTAGTCTTGGTGTTCTGTATAAGTGAAAACCCCTCCTCTTCACATTTACCCTTTCAAACCCTGCCACACCCTATCAGTCTAGAGCTGATCTCTCTCTTTTCCCATTGCTAAAATCCTCCATTTATGGTCAAACATTTTGATACAATCTTTCCAATGCCTCTATATCTGTTTCTATAACATGGAGACTAGAATTCTGCTCTATAGGTGCAGTCTCACCAAGGTTCTTGACAAATCTAACATAACTTTACTCGTTGAATATTGATTGTAAGACTTAGGAGTTCAACATACTGCTGTACACCAACTTCAAAATATAAATCACACGTTTTTACATGATGCTGCTTGCTAAACAAGGTGAATTGCATGTACTCTTTACCAAATGCTTTGGAGTCCAAAGCGATGGGCAATTTAAAGTATAAAAAAAATTCTTCTAATGTTGTTTAGCATAGGTCAAGTTGCATGTGCCATTAGTTAGACTTGTCTGTCCTTCAGGGTGATTTCAGCATCTAGATCAAAAAGTACTGAGATTTAACAGAAGGCAAAGGCAATGGGTCACGTGCTCATCTAGTAAACCAGTATGGACAGGATGGGCCGAATGTCCTCCTTCCACACTGTAAATATTCAGTGTAAATATTCTAGTCTCCATGTTATAGAAACAGATATAGAGGCATTGGAAAGATTGTATCAAAATGTTTGACCATAAATGGAGGATTTTAGCAATGGGAAAAGAGAAAGATCAGCTCTAGACAAATAGGGTGTGGGAGGGTAAATGTGAAGAAGAAGGGTTTTCACTTATACAGAAGACCAAGACTAGTTGTCATGAATATAGTCCCCACTAACTCTCATGTGGTCGGCCATTTAGGACTGAGATGAGGAGAAATTGCTTCACAAAAGGGATCTGAATCTCTGCAATCCTCTGCCCCAGAGAGCTGCAAAGTCTCAGTAACAGATGTTCAAGATGGAAATAAATATATCTCTAGATTCTTAAAATTCACTCATGGGATGTGGGCATCGATGGCTGGGTCAGCATTTATTGCCCATCCCTTGTCGCTCTTAGAAGGTGGTGATGAGCTGCCATCTTGGGCTGCTACAGTCCATGTGCTGTAGGTTGAACAATGCCGTGAGGGAGGGAATTCCAGGATTTTGACCCAGAGGCACAAAAGGAACAGCGATATATTTCCAAGTAAAGATGGTGAGTGGCTTGAGGGGAACGTGCAGGAGGCGGTGCTCCCATGTGTCTGCTGCCCAGGTCCTTCTGGATGGTAGAGGTCATGGCTGTTTGTGGATGTGGTTGCTTTGATAAACATTCATTCCCTCCATCACTGATGCTCAGTAACAGCAGTGTGTACAATCTACAAGATGCACAGCAGAAATTCACTAAAGATCCTTAGACAGCACCTTTGAAGCCCATGACTACTTCCCTCCCTAGTAACACTGTGGGTTTACCTATGGCATATCGACTGCAGTGGTTCAAGAAGGCAGCTCTCCACCACCTTCTCAAGGCCAACTAAGGATAGGCAATAAATGCTGGCCCAGTCAGCAACACCCACATCCCACAAGTGAATAAAAAAACAGATCTAAAGCAACAAGCCAAATGGTCTATACCTGCACCTCATTCCAAAGTTCTAATTTGTCCACTTTGAGATTCTTCAAACATTTGCTGAATTGCCGAACATGTGAAGGGATAACACCAAAGAGGGGAGTCAGGGTAACTGAGATCTGAATACACCAGACAAGCAAGTGTTCACCTCCTCAAACAATTAGATTGAAGGATTGTGGAAATAAAAGGCAAGGACTGACAGTGAGCAGGTGTGAGACCAAGAGCAGAATGGGAAATAAAGAGAGGCAAAGCAACATTGGATGAGGAGAGAGATTAGGTAAATAAAGACGGAACCTGTAAATAAAAAAATTAATTTGTAGCTTTACGTTTTTAAAATGTCCAACAACAGTTGGCTCGACAGAATAGATAGGGAGAACATCTCCTGCTTGTAAAACAGACAAGAGGATTTAAAGCGATGTGCGATAGGAAACAAGGGTAGTGTGAGAAATGTGAGTTTTCTCGCAGCGAGTAGTTAGGGTCTGGAATGCGCTGCCTGGAAATGTGGTAAAGGCAGGTTCAATTGAGGCATTCAAGAGGGTATGGGATGGTTATTTGGTTCGAAATGATGAGCAGGGATATGGGAAAAAGTAAGATGATTGGCACTATAGAACCAGTGGATATTTGGATTTCCAGAAGGCCTTTGACAATGTGCTGCACAGATGTTAGTTAAATAAATTAAAATCCCACGGTACTCCTCTGATGCTTTATACCAGTTTCAGAATTTCCAGTTGGCAGGGTCCAGCCACCTCCTCTTTACCATGGACGTGCAATCCCTTTACATGTCCATTCCCCACCCGGACGGTCTTAGGGCTCTACGCTTCGTCCTGGAGCAAAGGCCTGAAACGTCCCCGCCCACTTCCACCCTCCTCCGCTTGGCCCAGCCTGTCCTCACCCTTGATAACTTCTCTTTTAACTCCTCTCATTTTCTTCAGGTCAGAGGGGTGGTCATGGATACCCGCATGGGCCTCAGTTATGCCTGTCTCCTTGTGGGGTACGTGGAACATTCCTTGTTCCGGTCCTATTCCGGCCCCCACCCACAGCTCTTTCTCCGATACATCGTTGATATCATCGGTGCTGCTTCCCTCTCTCACTCGAATTTGGAAAAGTTCAATGATTTCTCTTCCAATGTCCATCCTGCCCTCATTTTTACCCGATCTATCTCTGACTCCTCCCTTCCCTTCCTTGACATCTCTGTTCCCAATTCTGGGGATAGACTGGCTACCAATGTCCACTATAAACCCACTGACTCCCTCAGCTACATGGACTAGAAATCCTCACACCTCGCTTCCTGTAAAGACTCCATCTCATTCTCTTGGTTCCTCCATCTCCATCGCAAATGTTCAGATGAGGCCAACTTTGACAAGGGAGCCTCCGAAATGTTCATCTTCTTCCTCAACCGAGGATTCCCCAGCTCCGTTGTCGACAGGCCCTCAACCAGGTCTGACCCATCTCCCGCACTTCTGCCCTCACCCCCTCTCTTCCCTCCCACAACAGCAATAGGGTTCCCCTTGTCCTCACCTACCATCCCACCAGCATCCACATCCAGAAGATCTCTGACGCCATTTATGTCACCTCCAGCAAGATGCTACCACCAGACACATATTCCCCTCTCCTCCCTTGTCCACCTTCTGCAGGGACCGTTCCCTCCAGGATACCGAGGTCCATTCTTCCTTCTCTCCCAACACAACCCTACAGCCCTGTGGCACCTTCCCCTGTAACTGGCGAAGGTGCAACACCTGCCCATTTTCCTCCTCCTTCCCCACTATCCAAGGACCCAAACATACCTTCCAGGTGAAACAACACTTCACCTGCGCTTCCCAGAATCTAGTCGATGCTCACAATGTGGTCTCTTCTACACTGGGGAAACGAAGCGTAGACTGGGTGACTGCTTTGCAGAAGATCTACATTCTGCTCACAAAAACGAACCTGAGCTACCTGTTGCCTGCCACTTTAATGCACCGCCCTGTTTCCTGGCCAACATCTCCGTCTCTGGCTTGCTAGCTCTGCTGGAAGAACGACACCTCATTTTCCGCTTGGGGATCCTGCAGCCCTCTGGACTCATTATCAAGTTCAATAATTTTACTTGAACTTCCCCATATCTTAGCCCCCTACCCCACACACCAGGCCTTGTTACCGCATAGCCTGCCATTACACACTACCTATTGCTAGTCACTAACAGTCCCCATTAACAGCTATTTGCCCTCCCAACCAGATTGTTATCAACTCCTTTGTCTGTCCAACTGTTCTTCTCTCTATTTGGGCTCTATCCCCACCCATCATCTACTCCTTAGCCCCTCCCCACCCTATCTACTGCATACAGATCAAAATTTTCCCAGCTAACATCAGTTCTGAGGAAGGGTCATCAGATCTGAAACATTAACTCTGATTTCTCTTCACGGATGCTGTCAGACCTGCTGAGCTTTTCCAGCAATTTCTGTTTTTGTTCCTGATTTACAGCATCTACAGATCTTTCATTTTTTTTTAAGATCCCATGGTATTAAGGGCAAGGTACTGGCATGGATTGAGGATTGGCTGACTGGCAGAAGGCAGAGAGCGGGGATAAAGGGGTCTTTTTCAGGATGGCAGCTGGTGACGAGTGGAGTTTCACGCGGGTCAGTGTTGGGGCCACAACTTTTCATGTTACACAGTAGCAGTGTGGAATAAGGAACTGAGGGCATTGTTGCTAATTTTACAGACGATACAAAGGTAAGTGGAGGGACAGGTAGTGTTGAGGAGGCAGGGAGGCTGCAGTAGAACTCGGACAGGCTAGGAGAGTGGGTAAGGAATGGGCAGATGGAATACAATTTGGGAGAGTGTGAGGTTATGCCCTTTGGTAGGAAGAATAGAGGCATTGACTATTTTCTAAATAGGGAAAGACTTTGGAAATCTGAAGCATAAAGGGACTTGGGAATTGAAGTTCAGGATTCTCTTAAGATTAACATGTGGGTTCAGTTAGCACTTAGGAAAGCAAATGCAATGTTTGCATTCATATTGAGAGGGTTAGAATACAGGAGCAGAGATGTACTGCTGAGGCTGTGTAAGGCTCTCATCAGAGTCCCTTTAGAATATTGTGAGCAGTTTTGGGCCCTGAATTTGATGTGATTTGATTTACTATTGCCATGTGCACAGAGATACAGTGAAAAGTGTTGTATTGTGTGCTATCCAGGCAAATCAGACATTGCATAAGCCCATCACAGTGAGAGAGCAGAATGCAGAAGCGGGAAGGAAGGATGCGCTGGTGTTGGAAGGGGCCCGGATGAGGTTGTCAAGAATGATCCCGGGGGTGGAAGGCTTGTTGTGTGAGGAGCGGTTGAGAACTCTGGGTCTGTATTTGATAGAGTTTAGAAGGATGAGGGGGGATCTGATTGACACAGGATACTGAGAGGCCTGAATAGAGTATATGTGGAGGAGGTGTTATCAGTAGTAGGAGAGACTAGGACCCGAAAGCACAGCTTCAGAGTGAAGGGACAACCCCTTAGAACTAAGATAAGGAGGAATTTCTTCAGCCAGAGGGTGGTGATTCTGTGGAACATGTTGCCATAGAAGAGCATGGAGGCCGCGTCATTGAGTGTCTTTAGGACAGAGATAGATAGGTTCGTGATTAGTAAGGGGAGCAAGGGTTATATGGAGAGGGCAGGAGAATGGGGTTGAGAAACACATCAGCCGTGATTGAATGGCAGAGCAGACTCAGTGGGCTGAATGGCCTCATTCTGTAGCTTTATCTTATGGTCTAATGGTCGTGATGGGTTGCAAGCTGTCCCAATGCCTTCATTCTGTGAACAACGGAAATCTGAAGGAATGAAACTCCACACTTAAAGAGACTCTACAACTACAAAACCCAAAGTACTTTCCAGCCAGTGCGGTATGTTTGAAGTGGATTCACTGGTGTAATGTCTACATAGTTAATTTTCACTGACAAGGAGGTGGGTTGTCACACTTAGTCATTAAAAGGGCACTCGAAGATTTGAACAAAGGCCAGATGTTGCTGATGCTGGGAATTTGAAATGAAAACAGAAGATACTGAAAACTCTCAGCAGATTAGGAATCATCCTGATCTACTGAGTACTTTTGGCTGTGCTTTTTTTTGGGAGCTGTAGCACTTTAACTTTGCATGATGGAGCACTTAACAAGAAGGGCTGTAAATTTGAACTTTTTTTTCTTTATTTTTCTGCCTTTATATCCCACATTTTGGTTTCTTTTGTATCTGAGATAAAAGGAGCTGCAGATGCAGGAGAGTCCGAGATAACAAGGTGTGGAGCTGGATGAACACAGCAGGCCAAGCAGCATCATAGGAGCAGGAAAACTTGACGTTTCGGGCCTAGACCCTTCATCAGAAATGGGGGAGGGGAAGAGGGTTCTGAAATAAATAGGGAGAGAGGGGGAGGCAGATAGAGGATGGATAGAGGAGAGGATAGGTGGAGAGGAGGCAGACAAGTTGTCGAGTTTATCCTGTATCTTCCGTGCACATACAGCGAAACCATGCCGGTCAATCTGGCAGGGTTGGCAAGCTAGCAGCAACTTTGGCAAAGCATCTCTGACCCCAATCCTTAGATGTTTGGAGTCTAATCACACCTTTGGCTCAAGTCTGCCGTAGCTGAATCGTTTCTGCGCGGATAGCAGGTTTAGCCTCGCCACTCTCTTGAAAGGGAAATTTTTTTCCGGAAACAAGACGCGGAGTTAACAAACTTTTCAACCCACAGCAAAACCACTCTGAACAACAGAGGTGCACACGGCTAAACTTGAGAACAGATGTTTTAGATCACCCTGGATCTGCTGCTGGCTATAAATCTTCTGATCTAATAGCACGTAGCACCGCACCCCCCCCCCCAACACAACACACCCACCCACACAGTAAATAATTCCTCACAGGGCTGCCAATGTAGAATACAACCCCCTCATTGACCCAGTCCCTCCTCAGTGACCTGGGATGCGGTGGCTGATCGGACCTTTGGTTCCTTGCTGAGCGCTCAGTGACAGCTGCCCACTTATCCCTCTACATTACAACAACCACACTTTCAAACACTTCACAGGACAGATTGAGGCTTTTGTTTCTGGCCAGAGAGGACGAGGTTGAGAGGTGACCTGACCTGGTCGGTAAAATTATCGTCGGGTTGTGTTTATTTTTTCCTTCGGATGTAAACGTCACTGGCATCATTTGTTGCCCATTCCCCTCATTGCCGTTGAGAAGGTGGTAGTGAGCTGCCTTCTTAAACTACTGTAATTCCTGGGGTATAAGTCCTCCCTGGGATTCCCTCCCTAATGGCATTGGGGTGCTTCCTGGACTCCTGTGGACTACAGTGGTTCAAGCTAGCACCTCACCAACGTCAGCCTATAAATCACATGACGCTGGTTGCTCACCTGGATGGATTGAATATAAAAAATAAAGTTGCTATTGTCTTACTGCATTGTACTGAGAGAGAGCCGATTGGAGGTGGCTTAACCTGGTGGCTTTGTAGGTCTTCAAGATATTAACTGGAAAAGACAAGGAAGATAAACTATTTCCATTGGTTAGAGATTCTAGAACTTGGGGGCATAGTCTGAGAATTAGGGCCAGAGGATTCAGGAGAGATGTTGGATTCATTTATTTAACATTTCGATGTATTTAATATATTGTCACTTGTACCTAGGTACATTGAAAAGTGGATAATGTTGCCACATTCCAGCACCATCTTGGATTGTACAATATATGACAAATAAATTGTATAAATGCAAAGGATGATAGGAAGCATTTCTACACACAAAGGGTGGTAGAGGTTTGGCACTCTCTTCCACAAAAAGCCGTGGATGATAGATGGGTTGTTAATTTTAAATCTGTGAGAGATATTGTTTTTTGTTAACCAAAGATATTAAGAGATTTGGGCCAAAGGCTACAGATGGAGCTAGGCTACAGATAGGCCATGGCCTCATTGAATGGTGGAACAGGCTTGAGGGGCTGAATGGCCTATTCCTGCTCTTATATTCCTATGTTCGCCACCATCTTCTCAAGGACAACTAGAGGTGGACAATAAATATTGGCTCAGTCAGTGACACGTGAAAAAAAGGTGCAGCCACATTGCTGTTTGGGGGAGAGTTCCAGGATTTGGACGCAGTGACATTGAAGGTCTGACAATATAGTGCCAGGCAAGGCAGTGCTGGAGTAGTGTTAATGTCACTGGGCTAGTAATCCAGAACCCAAGGCAACATACCATAACCCAACCCACATACTCACTTTGGGAGCATGGGCTCAAATCTCACCATGGTGCAATTTGATTTAAGTTAAAACATCTAGAATTAAACAGCCATGTAACCACAGCCCGTTGTCATAAAAACCCACCTGGTTCCTTAATGCCCTTTACAGAAGCAAATTTACCTTTTGGTCTTGATGACTGCAGACCCATAGCAGTGGGATTGGTCCTCAATTACTCTCTTGTTAATTGGGGATGGATATTAAATGCTGGTCCAGCCAGTGATGGCTGAATCTTGTGAATGATTCTTTAAAAAGAGAGAAGTTTTTTTTTTCTACTACTGGGACAACTCTAATGACCAGGAGCAGTAAACCTATGGAAGTCGCATAATTGATTTAGGAGAGACCTCTTCACCCAGAAAGTGGTTAGTGTGGGGAATCTGTGAATTGGTTAAGCAGAATAGCATGTGGGGGAAGCTTTATGGGCACATACTAGAGCAAGGAATGGAAGGATTTGTTAACAAGTTGGGGAGGAAGAAGATCTTGTGGAATATAAACAGCTAGCAAAAAACAACAAGGACCAAAAAGTCTGTCTCATTGCTGTAAACTCAACATAACCAACCTTTGGTTTTCTGCTCCTTCATCAGGTGTAGTGTGGGAATGGGAGGTATACCGACACAGAATTCAAAAGCGGAAAGGTAACACCCCTAAAATCCCTTGCTGACCACATCCTGTTGAATCTTTAATCAGTTAGAAAGGAGACACAAATTTCAATTGGTTACAATGCAAATCCCAGAATTTCTTTCAGGTCATTGCCCCCAGATAATTAAAGGTTTTTTCCGTGTATACAAAAGGTGACACCTCAGGTCAGACAGCGCATTTTAGGTGTTTACAATCTATCTCTGTTTTAACCTGGGCACAAGTCAGACCACAGCTGGAATACTGTGAGCTGTTTTGGGTGCCTTACTTAAGGAAAGAAAGTTGACTGGGCTGATCCCATGCACGGAGGGACTACCCTATGAGGAGAGGTTGAGTAGGTTGTGACTGTGCTCGTTGGAATACAGAAGAATGAGAGGTGATCTTATTGAAATGGACAAGATTCTTAAGGGGCTTAACAGTGTAGATGCAGAGAGGTTGTTTCCCATTGTGAGAGAAACTATGCTGAGAGTGTATAATCTCAGAACAAGAGGTTGCATGTTTAAGACAGAATGTCTTCTCTCCGGGGTTTAGAGAATCTGTGGAATTCTTTACCGCAAATGGGCTGTTGAGGTTGGGCCATTAAGAATATTCAAGGCTGAGAGAGACAGATTTTTAATCAGGAAGGGAATCAAGGGTTATGGGGGCAAGGCAGGAAATTGGAGTTGAGGGTTATTAGATCGGCCATGATCTCATTGAATGGCAGAGCAGACTCGATGGGCAGAATGGCCTACTTCCGCTCCTACGTCTGATTGATGACTTCAAGTGGGCACTTGACAGAAATAAACTTGAAGGGCAGCTGGGTTAGGGTGGCAGAATTGAATTGACTACAATAGCCCATGGACAGCCGGCACTGATTTGATGGACCAAAGTGTCTCCTTTTGCCTCATGTATGACGATGACTTTATGATCATTTTTCTTGTTGACATTTGGGTCACCTTGCTCAGTGGCTGCCTATACGTCTAAAGTAACTACAGTCCATTCTCTGTGAAATATTATGGGATCTTCTAAAAGCCATGAAAGGAACAAAGGATATAAAGCCTGGGAGGCAAACAGATGGAGCTGGTCGATGCAAAGGCGTTTTTCTGAGGGGCAGCGAGACATCCACCTGAATAAATGCTGACAGGTTTCCCTCAGCCACTACCCATTACAAATGATGCCTGTTAATGATGGAGAGGTGTAGTTCAGAAATGTGACATCATAGATATGTTTTCTCGCCAAGATGTTAAGAGCTTTGCTATGGTTAGGGTCAGGAAGGGGAGCGTCTCAAATAGAAATTGCTTGCCTTGAATTTTCTTGCGGATATTTTTCCCTCCCAGAGATGCTGTGTTAAATATGGTCCCAGAATATTGCTGAAGGACTTTCTGCTGGTAAATGAGACTTGCAATAAGTAAGTGACACTGCGGCCAGTTAAAATTGGAAGTGAAATAATTCTCCTGAAACCTCCCTTAACAAGCCATTCGTTCTGATTTCGTCCAACTAAAGGGACATATCAAGCTTGCTAGTTGTTCAGCATGCATCTACTTTGAACATAAGTTCATATGAATTAGGTACAGGAGTCCCTCAGAGTCTGTTCTGCCATTCACCAGGATAGTGGCTAATTTGATTGTGGCCGCAACCCCACATTACTGCCTAACCCTGACAGACTTTAACTCCCTTGTTAGTCAAGAAGCTGTCTATCATTTCCTCAAAAATCTTTAATAAGTTTACCCCCATTGCTCTAGGATGAAGAGAGTTTCAAAGACTCACAACCATCTGAGAGAAAAAAAAAAGTCCTCATTTTCACCTAACGTGGATTTTTAAATGGAGTTCCCTGGTCCTAGTCCCTCCCACAAGGGAGATTCAATGAGGTTCTTCAATACGATTACCTCTCATTCTTCTAAACTCCAGCACATACTGATACACCTTTCCTCATAAGGTAACACCGATCCCAGTTATCAGTCAAGTGAACCTTCCCTGAACTGCATCTAATGTTGTTGTGTCCCTAAGTAAGGAAACTGTACTCCACATGCGCTCGCTCCAATACAGTGCACAACAGTTAGAATACATCCCTACTTTTATACTCCATTTCCCTTGCAATGGAATCACAGAATTGTTACAGTATAGAAGGTGGCCATTCAGCTCTTTGTGTCTCCACAAGCTGTTTAAGTGAGCACCGTGACTTAGTGCCATTCTCTCACCCTGTAATCTTGATTTGATTTGATTTATTATTGTCACATGTACCTGGGTACAGTGAAAAGTTTTGTTTTGTGTGCGGTACAGGCAGCAAACAAAGATCACAGGGTGATTGAACAGAGTGAAGAATACAAAGTTATGGCTGCAAGGAAGGTGCACAAACGGCAAGATCAACGTTAGATTTGCAATTTGAGACGTCCATTCAGAAGTCTAATAGCAGTGGGGAAGAAGCTGTTCTTGAACCTGTTGCTACACGTGTTTAAGCTTTCGTATCTTCTGCCTGACGGAAGAGGTTGGAGGAGATTAAAACCAGGGTGGGAGGGGTCTTTGATGACGTTGGCTGCCTTACTGCAGCAACAAGAGTTATAGTTGAAGTCAGTGGGTGGGAGCTTTGTTTGCGTGATGGTCTGGACTGTGTTCACAACTCTCCGTAGTTTCTTACAGTCCTGGGCAGAGCGGTTGCTGTGCCAAGCTGTGATGCATCCAGATAGAATGCTTTCTATGGTGCGGCTATAAATGTTGGTGAGGGTCCGTCTGAACATGCCAAAACCTTGCACATTGTTTCCATTAAAGTAAAATAATTATTTAAATGAAAGAATAAAAGAATGCCTCAACTGAAAGCATTGGTGCAGCAGGAGGTAAAGAGGGCAAACTGGATGTTGGCCTTCATAATGAGAGGATTCGAGTACAGGAACAAGGATGTGGTGTTGCAATTGTATGAAGCATTGGTGAGGCCACACCTGGAATATTGCTTGCAGGTTTGGTCTCCTTATCTAAGGAAGGATGTTCTTGCCATAGAGGGAGCGCTGCGAAGATCTACCGAATCGATTATAGGGATGGCAGGACTGACATGTGAGGAGAGATTGAGTCGGTTAGAATTGTAATCACTGAAGCGTAGAAGAATGATAGGAATCTCATAGGAACCCACAAAACTGTGACCGGACTGAACAGGTCATTTGCAGGAGGGATGTTCCCAATGGTGGTGGAGTCCAGAACCAGAGTGCCTAGTTTAAGGATAAGGGTTAAGCCCTTTAGTCCTGAGATGAGATGAAATGTTTTCAGAGAATAGTGAGCCTGAGGAATTCACTACCATAGAAAATGGTTGAGACCAAACCATTATGTGTTTTCGAGAAGGTGGTACATTTAGCTCTTGTGGCTAAAGGGATCAAAGGACATGGAGGAAGAGTAGGATTAGGGCTGACTGATCTGTCCTGATCATACACACAGGGTTTGATTCCATCCTCAGGTGACTGTCTGCGTGGGTTTCCTCCAGGGGCTCCGGTTTCCTCCCACAGTCCAAAAACGTGCAGGCTAGGTAGCGTAGGAAATGCAAGGTTACAGGGATAGAGCGGGGGTGTTGCTGGGTCTGGGTGGGATGCTTTTCAGAATGACATATTGGGAGAAATTGAATCGTTTAGAACATAGGTGTGCGCTTGATGGGCCGAATGGCCTGCAGTCACACTGTAGGGCTTCTCTGATCCTGGTAAAGTCAGAGCAGGCCTAAGAGGTGGAATGGCCAACTCCTGTCCCTATCTATTTTTTGTTTCTGCTTCCTCCACATTTCTGTGCAGTGTTTTCCAGACTCCAACTGCTCACTGTGTGAAAATGCTTCCTTCTCGTATCTGTAGTGGTCCCAGCACACCGGACAAATCAGATCCCAGAATGAAATCTGGCTTGATAGATGAAGTTTTAGAAATTCCAGTAACATTATGGTCATTCGTGGTGACGTATTCACATGAGGCTGTGATCCTTCTTTAACAACGGGGAAGAGATCTATGACACAAAAGACAAAAACAAAGAAAGAAATAAACCTGCAGGACAAAGTTTCCTAACACTTTCTTTGCAATGAAGTGTGAAAACAATTTAATGAGTATTTTTCAAATCTGCTGTCATGAGCCTTTCCATAAATCTGAGAGCCTTAACTTCCTCAGTTCTGAAAACCTGCAGATCCCTAATCAAACTCTCTTGGTTTGCAAGTTTTATGATATAAACATTTTCTTCTGAGGTGAATATGTTTCCCCTGAACTGTTCTGAAAGCCTGTAATGAGAATAAAACTGAACCTGCTTCTGATTATCCGAATCACCCCAAACACTTTCAATCTATGCATTTCCTCCATTCGAATCAACCCTTGGTGGTTCTGAACTGGGAAAAAAAAGCCAGTGGGCTTTCCGTTTTTACTCTACCTGTCTTAAACACCAGAGTATAAACATCTTATTCCACCAGCACTGTGCAGTCGCCAGTTGTCTGACATATACTGCATTAGTTCACTGTTCCAGAAGGATTCTCTGACCTTCAGTTTTTTTTAAACGCTCGCATAAGTAACCAGTACCTGTGCATTCTGTAGATCACACACCTTTCATCTGGCTGTGACAGTGGCAGCACCCAGAGTGGGGTCTCCTGGTTGTGGTAGTTCAGAAGAATGGACTCTTGGCAGTGTCCTCACTGCTGTGCCCTCAGTGGGTACTCCTCGAGACCTGGGACACCATCGAGAGACCTTGCATAAGCTTTGCAGCGGTGTTTGAAGTCACCTTGTACTGAAGGTGAACTCTGCTTATGTAATTTGATTTTATTCTTCTTGTAACTCAAACTACCACCGGAGCAGCTGTACAAGGTGCTGGTGAGGCCACACCTGGAGTACTGTGTACAGCTTTGGTCTCCTTACTTGAGAAAGGATGTACTGGCACTGGAGGGGGTGCAGAGGGTGTTCACCAGGTTGATTCCGGAGTTGAGGGGGTTGGTTTATGAGGAGAGGCTGAGCAGACTAGGATTATACTCATTGGAATTTAGAAGAATGAGGTGGAGGGGGGGGATCTTATAGAAACATATAAAATTATGAAGGGAATAGATAAGATAGAAGCAGGGATGTTGTTTCCGCTGGCAGGTGAAACTAGAACTACGGGGCATAGCCTCAAAATAAGACGGGAAAAGATTTAGGACTGAGTTGGGGAGGAACTTCTTTACCCAAAGGGTTGTGAATCTGTGGAATTCCCTGCCCAGTGAAGCAGTTGAGGCTACCTCGTTGAATGTTTTTAAAGCAAAGATAGATTGACTTTTGCACAGTAAAGGTACTGAGGGATATGGTGAGAGGGTGGGTAAGTGGAGCTGAGTCCTGAAAAAGATCAGCCATGATCTTATTGACTGACAGAGCGGGCCTGAGGGGCCGGATAGCCTACTCCTGCTCCTATTTCCCATGTTCTTATTGTGGTGACAGAGCCCTTTTCACTATATCTTTATGGATAGATGTGACAATAAATAACGCATGCCTCATATATTGCATTTATATCTTTGCACATCACCTTAATTCTGTGCCTTCACATCCTTGATCCTTCCATGAATGGGAATGGCAACAAAGTTCAAAAAACAAAGTTTCATCTGTTTAAATCTCCAACATTTCAAAGCTTTAGGCTCAGACGTTGATTAGAATTGGTACTCAGGCTTCCCCTGTATCAGCCTGTGCTAATTGTGTTTGGATTGTGTGTGAGAAGGAGAAAGTGACAGGGAGAATTCAACCAATTCTGGAACGTGTGAAAGAGGAAAAAGCAAAGGGCTCACGTTAATGAAACACCTTTTCTCCGAAGCAGCCAAGATTAATTAATTTTAAAGTTCACTGTGTCTAGGCCAGTGAGGCAGCTATTTGCACTGAGGAAAGAACAGTGAGATAAATTACCGGTTCAAGTGCTTTTTGTATGAATTGGAGGCAATCTCTGCACTCCTTGATTTCTGAGGTCTGTTGAAACGTCAACATTGGAAGATGATACATAAAAGATAGGCCTTGATTTAATTTCTCTGTTGGTGTCTCTAACAGCTCATATCATGTGGCAACACGTTTCTTGAGATGTGTAGAATATACAACAGAGAGACAAGTCATTCTGCTCAACCCCTGCTAAAGTACCTCGCTTGGCCAGGACTGGTAGCATTGTACTTATTGCAGTGTGGTTACTGGAGTAATAATCCAGGGACCTTACCTAAGGAGATAACAAGGTGTAGAGCTGGATGAACACAGCAGTCCAAGCAGCCTCAGAGGAGCAGGAAGGCTGATGTTTCGGGCCTAGACCCTTCTTCAGACT
>JAHRHZ010000034.1:6667713-6733266 GCA_024137785.1 Ginglymostoma cirratum | reverse complement strand
CTGAAGAAGGGTCTAGGCCTGAAACGTCAGCCTTCCTGCTCCTCTGAGGCTGCTTGGCCTGCTGTGTTCATCCAGCTCTACACCTTGTTATCTCAGATTCTCCAGCATCTGCAGTTCCTACTATCTCTGAAACAACCTTACCTGAGGATCCAGCTCTAAAGAAGGATCATTGGACCTGAAACATTGACTCCGCTTTTTCTCCACAGATAAGTACAAGATGATGGGAGGCATAGATAGAGTGGATAGTCAGAGACTTTTTCCCAGGGTGGAAATGATTATTATGAGGGGGCTTAATTTTAAGGTGATTGGAGGAAGGTGTAGGGGAGATGTCAGAGGAGGGTTCTTCACACAGAGTGTGGTGGGTGTGTGGAATGCGCTGCCAGCAGTGGTAGTGGAGTCAGATACTTTAGAGACTTTTAAGCGACTCTTGGATAGGCACATGGAGGATAGTAAAATGTAGGGTATGCAGGGTAGATTGATCTTAGTAGGATAATAGTTCGGCACAACATCGTGGGCCGAAGGGCCTGTACTGTGCTGTACTGTTCTATGTTCTATGTTCTAGACGCTGACAGAATTGCTGAGTTTCTCCAGCTATTTCTGTTTTCGGTCCAGAGGTACGTGTTCAAATCCCTCCACAGCAATTTAACTTAGATTAATTTGAATAAAAAGCTAGTCACTGTGATTTGATGGCAGTCTGTAAGGCACCGTGGAAGTTGACTGTGTGTTAAACAACACCTGGCATAGCTCAGGAGTCCCACTCTGGCACATGCCAGACTTAGCCCCATTTGCCATAGAAGGAGACGGTGGGCAATGAAGGTGTACAATTCAGTGGTCTGTTTTCTTCGTCTAGCCCGGTTGGGATGTGACTCCAAACCCCCAGCATCATTGTTGCTATTGAAATGCTCTCAAAGGTGGCTGAGCAAGCCATATATCTGCATTCAAGAGATCCGTTCCCCACCACCTACTGCATGGCCATTAGGAACGGACCATGGTGCTGCTGGTGTTTCCTGATGAGTACATGTTTTATGAAGTTTCCTCCCATTCCCTCGGCATCATCTCAGCCTTTCATCACACCTTTCTACTCATGTTTCTCTCATGCACTCAGCGAATTTCCATTTGAAAGCTGTAGCTTCACTCACTGAGGTATTGTTTACTACTCAAAGCACGTTTCTGTCTACATAGTCTTTGTATGTGTGTGTGTGTGTTGTGTGTGTGTCTGTATGTGTGTGTGTGTGTCTGTATGTATGTGTGTGTGTGTCTGTGTGTGTGTGTCTGTATGTGTGTGTGTGTGTCTGTATGTGTGTGTGTGTTTTGTGTGTGTGTCTGTATGTGTGTGTCTGTATGTGTGTGTGTGTTTTGTGCGTGTGTTTTGTGTGTGTGTCTGTATGTGTGTGTCTGTATGTGTGTGTGTGTTTTGTGTGTGTGTTTTGTGTGTGTGTCTGTATGTGTGTGTGTCTGTATGTGTGTGTGTGTGTGTGTGGGTTGTGTCTGTGTTTGTGTGTATGTGTCTGTGAGTATTTTGTGTGTGTGTGTGTGTTGGAGGGGTATCTGTGTGTGTGTGGGTGTGGGTGGGTGCCACGGGTGGGTTGGAGGTGGCTGGGTGGATTGCTGTTGGGCACAGGGTATGCATGTGGGATGTTTGTGTTTCTGTCTGTGTGGTATATTTGTGTTGTGTGTGTGTGTGTGTCTGTCTGTCTGTCTGTGGAGTTTACAAGAGTGTGGGTGTGTGTTTTGTCTGTTTGTAGTGGTCTGCCTATGTTTGTGTCTGTGTGTGGTATATCTGTGTGTCAGTGTGTGTACCTGCGTGCATGTGGCCCTTATATGTGTGTGATGGAATAATCAGAACACCTTCTTTTCTCACTGAGATCCTTAGAGAAGGGACCCAGCTCACAATGTATCCACTGAGATGCTTGGAAAGATTAACAGGAAAGATGAGGCAAGTTGGAAAGCAGCAATCACTAAGGCCAACCTTTAGCTTTGTATATTTTTAGGATGAAGCAGAAAGGGGAAAACTGGGGGCCATGAAGAGTTTTCAGATCATGGCAAAAGATAAATATGTGAGAGAATGAAATAGAGGAATTACGGCCCAGAATTTTTGTGGAGTTATGCTAAATCTGGCTTCACCTTGACAAGAGAAATTTGGGTGGCCTAGCAGTTAGCAGGGATTTTCTGACGAGTTCTGGCCACAGGAGTAGACATTTGAGGGAAAGCTAAATTAATGTATGAGGGCGAAAGAGCAGAAGATAGATTGACAGAATTAGCTGGATGTCAGTCAAAGTCAGCTGGATGGCCTGTTTCTATGTTGGACAGTCAATACAAAGTGAAGAAGTTTGATTCGTAGGCTGTGAACATTAGACTTGAATGTGGTAGGAGGGGATCTGGAAATTCAGAACAGCAAAGCCAGGACAGCAATCAGAAGCCAACAGCTTGTAAGCAAGAAGCTTCATGTTTGTTGTGGAGTTTAGAGCAACAAGCCATGTGACAGAATAAATATACAGGAGTAACCCAGAGAGAATTCGTCATCTTGTAGAGACATGGTTTGGGAATAGAAACATGAAGAGAAATGATCAAATGAAATGCAAGGGAGCAGTATGCAACGAGATGCCTTTTAGGGGAGGAAACAGACAGAAGGCTATGCTGGTGGAGTTCGATGAAGAGGGGCGTACATTAAAACTTTCAAATAAATGACACAAACAAGATATTCATTCCCATAATACAGGCTTATGGAGAAATTAGAGAAGCAGTGATTGAGTTTTTACCCAGAAGGACTGGATGTTGTTGGTGATCTGACAGACGTTTGTGGTAGTTGAAGGTTATTAAAGACCAAAATGAGTTAGATTGGAGGAGAGAACAGAACCCTTGAGATATTAAAAAGAGAATTCGGAACATGAAAGATAGATGAATAAAAGAGGAACTTATTTTGTAATTCACTTGCGGGACCTGAGCCGGCAATTATTTCCTGTCTCTCGTTGCCCTTGAGAAGGTGGCAGTAGTGAGCTGCCATCATGAACCGCTCGTCCATGTTTTGCTGCATTTGGACCAGGACTGCTTCATTATCTGAGGAGCTAGAATGTTGAAGCAGAGGCCATTCAGCCTGTGAAATTTGCTGTGACGTGTCTGTGTGAAGTGCTTAGTCTAAATCCTCTCTCCAGCCATCTTCAATGCTTTCCCTCAAGTTCCATGCTGACTTCGATTTCCCAGTTGTGCCTGAAGTCTATTTCTGCAGCAGTTTACAGCAAAGAATTCTCCATGCGAGACACCCTCTTGTGTGAATAAATCAGACAAAGTTGTTCACACCAGGTGATTGTATATTTTTGATTTCTCTTTATACACTTGGAGTGCTTGCTACGTCATCCCAGCCTCTCAAGCAGTGTCCTCAGATGCGCCAAGCAATCCCTGGATTGAAATGCTGCGCGTAATCCCTGGGATTGCCATGTAATACCTACAGTCATCACCCACTCCCGGAATCTCCCCCCCGTGTAATCCCTGGGATTTATCTGGCAGGCCTCGCCATGAGCGTCCAGGATTCACCTGCACATTCCCAGGATATGCTGTTATTCCCGGGATTTGCCGTGCAGCTTCCCTGTAAATCTCTTTATCGTCTGTGAGATTATCATTGTGTCGCAAACACCAAACCGACACATACATAAGAGGGCTTGGGGAAGGTGACTGCAAACTGTGACAGCAGTAGGAATTCACTGATTAATAATGCTGGAGCAATTCCAGTACAAACTATTTTTAGACCAACCAGTTTTTTTTTCTAAAAGGCTTTATTTATAGGGAGAAAGTGCTTGAGCCCAACACAAACTTTGTGCTTGAGGCTGTAGTGTAGCTGGCTACCATAGATAATCGCTACAGTGAGGGATGTCAAACTGAATGGCTTTGTAGTCATGTATAGGGGTCATGATGACAGCTGTCCTCATTACACAGCCCTATATTTAACCTCTGCACAAATCACTGTAAAAGTACATCAGGACGTGAGAAATGGTTTTTGTTGTGACTGGAGCGAGGTCAGCCAGGTGGACCTCACATCATATGAGTTCCTGTTAACCTGGTCCGGTCAGGGAGCCCTGGCTGACAGATATAAACAGAAGCGTCAGAGGCTCAATTCACTCTGAGAGCTGGCTCCGAGGAAGCCAGACCAGTATCAAGTGCCATGCATGTGTAAATAAAGGGTGACTTAGTGATCAGGTAGCAGCCTCCGTGGAGTTATTTCGGCGGTGATGAGAGCTAAAATTACGCTCCTGAAGAAATTCGCTCCCAATGGTCAGTTTTGGGGTGGGTTTCCTGGCATCGTGCCGTTATTTGGGAAGCTTGACTCGTTCCATCCTGCCGTTGAAGACTGGGCCCTGTGCGTGGAAAAGGTACATCATTTTCTCCAGGTAAATGACACCGGAGCAGATGGAAAGCAACGAGTAATTCTCCTGACAGCTTGTGGACCCGCAGGTTTTTCAGTCATTAGGAGCCTAACTTTTCCTGAGGTACCAGATATTAAAACCTTTCAAGAATTGACAGATTTGGTTAAGGAATAGTAAGGAATTCTGAGACACAATTGGTGTTACTCGACTGTTTGAGAACCAGGGGAATCCGTATCGGGATCTTTGACAGGTTAAGAAAACTGGCAGTGGCATGTGACTTTGGTTTAACCCTTAATGAGGCACCGTTTGGAAAGTAGGATTCATGATGTAACCATGCAAAAGTACCTACTAGCTGAAGCCCAACTGGACTTCAAGCAAACACTACGACTAGCTTTATCATTGGAAAATGCAACAAGTGGAGCATGTGAGTTGTAGGGTATTCCAATGGAAGTGGATGCCCTCTCCAGTCTGACTGAGCTTGGGGAACACCATTTACGTGAAGATATTTGCATAGCCTCACACAGGACATATCCTGAGCAGAGGGACTCTAGGTCAGCCCACAGCAAAAATCCCAAAACAAAGTCAAGCCTCGGCCAAACGGTTAAAATTTTCTTCAGGATCTGTGGTTGCTGCCTGTATGCAGACTTGAGACTACAAAGGGGTCCCAGTAGGCATGAACTGAGTAAGAGAACTGATAGACCAGTGTCCAGGAGACAGCACACCCTGGAAATCCCACCTACATCTGGTTCAGACCAATTAAATTGCTTAGCAACATCCAAACCAAAACCAATCAAAATAAATGTCTGGTTAGATGGTCACCTGGTTCTCATGGAAGTTGATACCAGCGTGGCTGTAACAGTGATCGCAGAACTAGTCTTTGACAAGAACAAAAACAGAAGTTGCTGGAAAAGCTCAGCAGGTCTGGCAGCATCTATGAAGGAAACAAACAGAGTTAACGTTTCGGGGTCCGGTGACCCTTCCTCAGAACACTTTAACAAGATTCGGTCTGGACTCCAACTTGTAAGTTTGCATAAGACCTTGTCTAGACTGAGAACCTAAACTGGGGAACCTTTACAGATTAAGGATACAACTTCGGTTCTGGTCTCTGATGAGAAGCAGTTGGGTGCAGTTACCAATGACTGGAGTGAAAGGCTCAGGCCCAGTTGGGTGAAATTGGTTGAGTAAGATTCGCCGAGACTGGCTCAACAATTTTTTGATAAAAGAATGGCTTCCTGAGTGAAGTCCTAATTAAGTACCCAGAGGTTTGTCAGATAGATCTCGGGTCTAACAAAGGAGCTAAGGCCACCTTCCATGTTGACCAGGAAGCAATGCCATGATTCTGCAAGGCCCCCCAGTGCCATTTGCCTTACGGGGCAATAGTAGAGGCAGAAATCAGGAAGGCTGGAAAGCGAAGGAATCACCAAACCAGTCCAATGGGCAGCACCGGTCGTACCGATTGTGAAGCCCGATGGGTCAGCTGGCGTTTGTGGGGATTTTAAACAAATGGTAAACTGCTTTTCACAGCTGGATAAATACCCAATCCCTCGCATAGAGGATTTATATGCAAAGCTGGCCATGAGCAATTGCGGTAGGATGAACATTCCCAGAAGTATGCTCCAACTAATACCCATAAGGGTTCGCACCAATATATGAGACAATCATTTGGGGTATCATCAGCCTGTGCCACTCCTCAGCAGACAATGGAGAACATTTTACAAGGTCTACCCCAGGTCAGCATTTATCTGGATGACGGACTAATAACAGGGAAGACCAGTAAGGAACAAAAACAGAAGTTGCTGGAAAAGCTCAGCAGGTCTGGCAGCATCTGTGAAGAAAAAAATCAGAGTTAATGTTTCGGGTCTGCTGAGCCTTTCTCAGAACCTTCTGAATGCCAGTGCCGGGTGCAAGATCCCTCTAAGTGAGAGAGACAGTTTACTTCAGGAGACAAAGTTTGGTGTAGGAACCATGGAAATGGCCCAGCATGGGTAAGAGGTATGCCCAACGCAAGGTCAGGGCCTGTGAATACAATGTTTGGGTAGGTCCTGAACAGGCATGTGGACCACATGAAAGCTGCAACCTCACAAACAGGGCAGGAGCAAAACGTACCCGGGCCCTCAGAACAGTTGGCAAGGCTGTCGGAACCCATGGGCTCTCCGCCTCCATCCAGCGGAGAAGAAACCTCAGAGTTGGAGATGGACATGGTGGATGTCACAGCCTTGATAACTTTACTGCCTGAAGAAGAAGATGAATTTCTGCCGAGATGGTCCAGGCTACAGAGTGGTACTGGCTGCCCATACCTGAGGCTGAGTTGGACAAACCAGACCCGGTGTGTAAATGACCTAGGAGAGGCTACAAGAGAAAGAACAGGCCTATGTCCCTGTACTTAGAGGGGGATGGATGTAGTGATTGTAACGAGGTCACCCAGAGAGTATGAGTTCCCTGACTGGGGAGCGCAGGGAGTGTCGGATGTTCTGTTCGCTCTCAGCACTAGTTCTGAGGGAGCCGAACCAGTGTCAAGTACAATGCGCACGTGTAAATAAAAGGTGACTTGTGATGGGATACCAGGTCTCTGTGGAGTTATCTCAGTTTTAACAAGGAGCAAGTCACCACATCAAAAACAAAATGAGTGTTACATTAGCCCACTTTGTAGCTCTCTGAAAGTGTCTTATGCATGCATGCCACTGTCTAGGGTTTAAGAACCAAGTGTGGGGTAACACTACAGAAGGATAGCTGCATCTCCATCCTTCGAAATCTAGAACGCAGAAAAAGGCCCTTCGGCCCATTGAATCTGTGATGGTCCAAAACAGCCACCTAACTATTCTAATCCCATTTTCCAGCGCTAGGCCTATATTCTTGTCTGCTGTGGCATCACACATGTACATCTTAAATGTTGTGAAGGTTTCTGTCTTTACCACCCTTAGGCAGTGAGTTCCAGATTCCCACCCTCTGGGTGAAAACATTTTTCCTCATATCCCCTCTATACCTCCTGCCCATCACCTCAAATCTATATCCCCTGGTCATTGACTGTCTACCAAGGGTAAACATTGCACCTCTTAATTTTATACGTCTCAATCATGTTCTCCCCTCAGTCTCCTCTTCTCTGAGGAAAACAACCCTAGTATGAATGAGGCAGCATCAGAGGAACAGGAAAGTCAGTGTTTCAAACTGGTTCTGAAGAAGGGTCCTGACCTGAAATGTCAGCTTTCCTACTCCTCTGATGCTGCCTGACCTGCTGTGTTCCTCCAGCTCCACTCTGTGCTAACTCTGACTCCGCATCTACAGTTTTTGCTGTCTGCCAGTATGTCCAATCTTTCTCTGTCACTGAAACTCCCCAGCCCAGGCAACATGCTGGTAAATGGGAGTGGCACAGTGGCTCAGTGGTTAGTACATCTACCTTACCACACCAGGGATCCAGGTTCGATTCCACCCTCGGGTCTCTATCTGTGTGGAGTTTGCACATTCTCCTTGTGTCTGTATGGGTTTCCTTCAGGTGCTCCAGTTTCCTCCCACAGTCCAAAGATGTGCAGGCTAGGTCAATTGGCCATGCTAAATTGTCCATAGTATTCAGGGGTATTAAGTTAGGTGGGTTAGCCATGGGAAATGTAGGGTTGCAGGGTTGCAGGGGGGTGGGCCTGAGTAGGATGGTCTTCAGAGGATTGGTGTGGATTCAATGGCCTGTTTGCACACTGTATAGATTCTAGGATTCTAAATCTTTTCTGCACCCTCTCTCGTGCGGGGGTAGGTTATTAAACCTTAGTCTTTGTTTTTCCTTTGAAATTGAATATGAAAGACCCCACTCAAAGAGCCCTGAGCAGTTTGCTGCCCTCTGTTGTCTACATGTGGTGCATAGTGGTGAAGGAAACTTGAGAAATAGCAAGTTGCTCAGTTTGAGCCTCAGGGTCATAGGTTCGAGACCACTTCCAGAATTCAGCAACTGCACATCCTTTGAGTCATTGATATAATAGGGAGGCGATGGCCTCGTGGTATTATTGCTAGCCTGTTAATCTAGAGACCCAGATAATGGACTTGCGTTCAAATCCTGCCACGGCAGCTGGTAGAATTTGAATTCAATCAATATCTGGAATTAAGAATCTGATGATGACTGTGAATCCCTTGCTGATTGTCAGTAAAACCCATCTGATTCACTAATGCCCTTTAGGGAAGGAAACTGTCATCCTTACCCAGTCTGGCCTACACGTGACTCCAGTCCCACAGCAATGTGGGTAACACTTAACTGCCCTCTGGGCAATTAAGGATGGGAAATAAATGCTGCTTAGCCATCCACACCCTCATTGCATGAATGAATAAAGAAAATATATAAACTGTAAATAGTTGAAGCCCCAACACTCCACTCATTACATATGGCCAACCTGAAGATGTCCCATATTTTCTCACCTTCTGCATCATGCCAGCTAACCCACGTTCTTGAAGAGCTCCTTTCTAGTCCAACTGGTCTCCATTCAACCAACAGCACAAATTGTGGGTGCCTCTTCCGGGTTTATAGTTAAGCGATGAATTGTACCTGTAATGGTTTGAAACATGAGAAGCTGACGTACATAATTGTGGATCTAAGGCTTTTGCTGTGGATTAAATACAGGGCATTATTTTACAATATTTCTCAGCACTATTTTCACAGGAGTCTGGAAGAACGAGGGAGGGATCTTGTAGAAACCTATAAAATTCGAACTGGATTAGACACAGTAACTGCAGGAAGGATGTTTGTGAAAACTGGGGAGCGCAGTGCCAGGGGTCACAGTCTGGGGAAACAGAAGAAGTTATTTAGAACCGAGATGAGGGGATATGTCTTCACCCAGACAGTGGTGAGCCTGTGGAATTCTCTCTGACAAAGAGCAGTTGAGGCCAAACTATTGAATGTTTTCAATAAGGAGTTAGATATAGTTCTAAGGGCTGAAGGGATCAAATGATATGGGTAGAAAGTGACAAAAACAAAAATTGCTGGCAAAGCTCAGCGGGTCTGGCAGCATCTGTGAAGAGAAATCAGAGTTAACGTTTCGGGTCCGGTGACCCTTCCTCAGGACTGATGGTGGCTGGGAAAACGTCAGGTTATATGCAGAAAATAGGGAGGAAGGTAGAGTAGGGAGTAAACGATAGGATAGAGCCTAAAGAGAGAGAAGAGCAGTTGGACAGACAAAGGAGTTGGTAATGATCAGGCTGGGAGGGTGAATAGTTGTTAATGGGGACTGTTAGTGACTGATAATAAGTAGTGTGTAATGGCAGGCTATGTGGTAACAAGGCCTGGTGTGTTGGGTAGGGGGCTAGGACAGGGGAGAGAAAGAGAGATTGAGTAAGATGATCAACTATGATCATATCGAATGACAGAGCAGGATCAAAGGGCCGAATAGCCTACTCATGCTCCGACTTCCTCTGTTTCTTTGCAACACTGAAGAAATGTGGTCAATATTTTAATGGAGTGTAGCGACAGCCCCATTCTAATTTTTGAAAATCTCAACACCGTAATTCTCTCGAGGTAGTTAAAAATGGGACTGCAAACAATTCTAAAGTTAGATTGTTTGATTAATAGATCACACCTCGCTGTGAGGGAGGAGAAACTTCCTGTTGATTTCCCAATCGGAACAGTCCTCACCCTGTGTCCTCGGAGTGGAATAGAATTCCCAAAGCTGGAGCAGAACTGGCCATGAAACAAGTTTGTGTTTCTGCTGTCATTCTTGTTGATTGACAGCAAAGCTAAAGAAAGTTCTCCCCAGTGGGAAGGAAGGCAGCCATTGGAGTGCTGTCAGGTGCTGCTTTGGCACCTCTGATCCCATGGGCCTTGACAGCTGTGAGATAAATGCACCGTGACTAGAGGTTGTGGACTAGATTAGACTGAGGCAGAGGCAGCAAGCATAAAACAACACAGCCACAAGCATTGACAGGGGCTTCCTTGCTGTGATGTGGATTACGAATTTGAAGTTAATCTCATTACTTTTCCTCCAGCGTGAAGAAGAATTGAATTTAGTTATATCGCAGAATAACTCACTTCCTGACTCTCAAAAGCCTGTCCACTACAAGGCACAAGTCAGGAGTGTGATGGAATACTCCCCACCTGCCTGGATGAGTGCAGCCCCAACAACACTCAAGAAGCTTGACACCATCCGGGACAAAGCAGCCACTTGATTGGCACCACAGCCACAAGCATCCACTTCCTCCACCACCGACTCTCAGTAGCAGCAGTGTGTACCGTCTACAAGATGCACTGCAGAAATTTACCAAAGATCCTCAGACAGCACCTTCCAAACCCACGACCACTTCAATGTAGAAGGACAAGGGCAGCAGATAGATAGGAACACCACCACCTCCAAGTTCCCCTCCAAGCCGCTCACCATTCCGACTTGGAAATATATCGCTGTTCCTTCACTGCCACTGGGTCAAAATCCTGGAATTCCCTCCCTAATGGCATTTGTGGGTGAACCCACAGCAGGTGGACTGCAATGGTTCAAGAAGGCAACTCACTACCACCTTCTCAAGGGGCAACTAGGGACGGGCAAGAAATGCTCAGCCCAGCCAGCAACACCCACATCCTGTGAATAAATAACATAGAGTTGCCTGAAACAGATATCAGCAAGGCAATTTATTGATTGCCTAGTACCTCTCTTTCCACTTTAAAAATCTCGAAATGTGAAAATGAAATTACATGTGCAGTCAATCTGAATGAACTCTGCAGCCTTTGTTCTGCCTCCTAACTATAGGGTCAAATAGGTCAGTATGGTATTAATCAGTTCCTTCATCTTTACTGTACCAAATTAATCAAATCCAATGATCAAGCTCAATGTCATTTTGGACAGCACAGTGGCTCGGTGATTAGCACTGCTGTCTCACCGCGCTAAGGACCTGGGTTCAATTCCAGCCTCGGGCGACTGTCTGTGTGGAGTTTGTGTGATCTCCCTGTGTCTGTATGGGTTTCTGCTGGGTCCTCTGGTTTTCTCCTAGTCACAAACATGGATTGGCCATGGGAAATGGAAGGGTACAGGAGAGATGGGTGAGTCTAGGTGGGAGGGTTGGTGTAGAGCTGAATGGCCTGTTACTGTATGGGGATTCTATATGCAATGAGCCTTGAGCTGTTGTGAAAGAGGGAGGACAAAAGCAGTCACCCTTAGTCCCTGCCCAAAGACCTCTTTTGGGACAGCCTGGGTGAATACGTAGAAGTTGTCTGGCACTAATTTATTGTGGTGACAGCACTTCTGACTGATTTTAGGAAGGACGTACTGGCCCTGGAGCGGGTTCAGAGGAGGTTCACGAGAATGGTCCCAGGAATGGAAAGCTTAACAAATGAGGAATGTTTGAGGACTCTGGGACTATACTCATTGGAGTTTAGAAGGATGAGGGGGGATCTAATTGAAACTTACAGAATACTGAATGGCCTGGACAGAGTGGATGTTGGGAAGATGCTTCTATTGGTAGGAGAGTCTAGGATCCGAGGGCACAGCCTTAGAGAAAAGGGAAAACCTTTTAGAATGGAGATAAGGAGAAACTACTTCAGCCAGAGAGTGGTGAATCTATGGAATTCACTGCCTCAGAAGCCTGTGGAGGCCAGGTCATTGAGTGCATTTAAGACTGAGATAGATAGGTTCTTGATTATCAAGGGGATCAAGGATTATGGGGAGAAAGCAGGAGAATGAGGTTGAGGAGCTTATCAGCCATGATTGAATTGGTGGAGCAGACTCAATGGGCCGAATGGCCTCATCTCTGCTCTTATGTCTTATGATCTTATGACCTGGCCCTCATGTATCAACAGTTGAATTGACTGGAGGTACCATTCACCAGTTTTGGTAGGGGTTTCTTCCTGATAAGGGTGGGTGAGGCTGTCAGTCGAGGAGGAGTGTGTCTCACTCATTGCTGCAGCAATGGCCCTGAGCTGCCGTCCCTGGGAGTCACTTTGGAGTGGATTTGGCACGGCATTTCTTTTGGCTGCAGAGCAATGCAGACAAAAAGCCTCCTCCTTGAGTAATGGGCAAGTGATGGTATGATGCCAAAATGAGAAGGCCCCCCAGAATAGACAATAACCCATATATTTGAAAGATGTGAGCACATGACCATTAAATTGAGAATCCTCAAAGGAAAACTGAGCTGAGCAAATATTTTCCTCCTGCTACAGTAGGTGCTGGTCCATACTTATCAACAACATGAGCTGCATTTGACCGGTGCCTTTCACAGCAAAAGACCCGACACCCTGAAGTGCTTCACTAAGCAGCGATCAGAAAATATGTAGTGAACTCAAACGGGAGACATGCAGATTGGTGACTTGAATGTTGGCCAAAGTGGTGGGTTTTGAGCAAAGTCTTTCAAGAAACAGAGGGGGTTGGAGATGTGGGGTCATTTAGAATTCCAAAACTTGGCACCTAGACATTATCAATAGGTGAGTGAGGCGTTGGGAGAGTAGTATAGGAACAGCAAGGGCTCAGGGTAAGAAGAACAAGCATCGGGAGGTATGTGTGTGCGCGCGTGTGTGTGAGTGTGTGTGTGTCTGTGTGTGTGTGGATCAGTGTCTATGTGTCTGTGCGTGTGTGTGTGTGGGCGTGTCTGTGCGTGCGTGTATTTGTGTGTGTGCGTGTGTGTATATCTATATGTGTGTGTAAGTGGTTGTGTCTATGTGTATGTGTGAGTGTGTGTGTGTGTATGTGTGTGTGTCTATGTGGGAGTGTGTGTGTGTGTGTATGTGTGTGTGTGTGTGTGTGTGTGTGTGTGTGTGTGTGTGTGTGTGTGTGTGTGCGCGCCTATGAGTGTTTTATAGAGATGGTGATGGATGATACGATGGAGGAGTTTGGGGACTGAGATCCAATATTGACTAGCAGAACTTTTAAAAGACATGATAAAGGATCATGTAATAGATTAGTTACCAAAATAAAGACCCAGAGGATTAAAGGAATGGTGACTTTGTGAATATAAAATTGGCTAAGCGACAGAAAACATGGAGCAGTGCTCAACGGATGTTTTTCTGTTTTCGGGGAAGTTTAACTTGAGTTTAGTTCAGAGGTTGAATGTTAGAGTCACAGAGTCATAGAAGTCTACAGCACAGAAAACGGCCCTTCAGCCTTTTGAGTCTATGACATTTAAAAGCAACCATCTGACTATTCTAATCCCGTTTTCCAGCACCTAGCACATTGCCTTGTATGCCTTGGCATTGTAAATACACATCTTAAATATTGTCAGGGTTTCTGGCCCTCCCTCCCACTCTTACTGACAATGAGTTCCAGATTCCCACCAGCCTCTGTGTGGAAGCATGTTTCCTCACATGGCCTCCAAACCTCCTGGTCTTTACTTTAAATCTATGCCCCCTGGGGTCATTGATCCTTCCACCAAAGGGTGCCTACAATGGCCATGCCTCTCATAATTTTACACGTCTCAATCATGTCCCCTCCTGGTCTCCTGCGCTCCAAGGTAAACATCGCCAGCCTGTCCAATCCCTCTTCATAACTAATGCTCTCCAGCCCAAGTACATTCCTGATAAATCTCCTCTGCACCCCCTGTCGTGCCACTATATCCCTCTTATAACGTAGATTCCAGAACTGCACACAATACTCTCGCTGTACCCGAACCGATGTTTTATACATATCCAACATAATCTCGCTGCTCTTAAACTCCACGTGTCAGCGAAAAAAGTCAAGTATGCCTTTTTTACTGCTTTACCCTGCTACCTTGAGGGGCATGTACACCAAGGTCCCTCTGATCCTCAATGGTGCTTCCCAGGATCATGTATTCCTTTACCTTGTTTGTCCTGCCCAAGTGCATCCCCTCACATTTATCCGGGTTGAATTCCATTTGTCACTGATCAGCCTACCTGACCAGCCTGTCTATATCTTCCTGTAATCTCAGGCTATCCTCCTCACTATGTACCACCCCTTCAATTTTTGTGTCAACTTTACTTAAGATCAACTTACTGATCAACCCGTCAAGTCTGAATGGCTTATATACAGACGTCACAGACAGCAAGGGCCCCAGCACCGATCGCTGCAGAACCCCACTGGACACGAGCTTCCAGTCACAAAATCAACACTCAACCATCACCCTCTGCTTCCTGCCACTCTGGCAATTAGCTGAACTTCTTTGGGCCCTCTGGGCTCTTACCTCTCCCACGCAGGACCATATCAAAAACTGTGCTGAAATCCGAGCAGACAACATCAAATGCATCTACACACATCTACACACCTGGCTAAGCCTTTGCAAAATTCAAAGTTGGTCAGACATGAGCTCCCCTTAACAAAACCATGCTGTCTGCTCCTGCTTTTTCCCTGCCTCTCCAAGGTGCAGATTAATTCTGTCCTTCAGAATTCCCTCCAATAATTTCCCCACTGCTGAGGTTAGACTGACTGACCAGCAGTTTCCTGGTTTATCCCATGCTCCCTTTGTGAATAACAATCCCAACTTTGGCAGTCCTCCAGTCCTCTCTGGCACCTCTCGCGTGGTCAGGGAGGAATCGAAATTTATCGCCAATGCACCTGCCACTTCCTCCCTTGCCTCACTCAACAGGCTTTCATCCGGCCCCGGAGGTTTACCTAATTTATCTAATTTAAGCCTGCCAGACCATTCGGAACGTCCTCTCTGTCTACGTTAATTTCTTTAGTCATATTACAGTCTGCCTCCCTGATTTCTATTGTCACTGGTAAGCACTGACACAAAGTGTTCACTTAGAACCCTACATACATTCTCTGGCTCCAAATTACTCTTTCCCTTACTCTTTCCCTAGTTAACCTTTTACCCTTAATGTATTTGTAAAATAATTTAGGATTTTATTTTACCTGCCATTATTCTTTAATACAGACTTTCTTTGCGCTCCTGATACCCTTTGAAGGTCCCCTTACACATTCTGTGCTCCTCCAGGGCTTCTTTTGGTTTGACCCTCGCTATTGGCTGTAAGCCCCCCTTTTTCCATGTGATCCAATATATATCCCTCAATATCTAGGGTTCAAAACAAAAGCAGAAGTTGTTGGAAAAGCTCAGCAGGTCTGGCAGCATCTGTGAAGAAATAATCAGAGTGAATGTTTCGGGTCCGGTGACCCTTCCACAGAACTCCTTTGGTTTTTAATATCCAGAGTTTGCTGGTTTTGTTGGTTCTGCCCTTCATCTTTATTGCAACATGTTGGCCCTGTACCCTCCCTATTTCCTTCTTGAATGGGTCCCACTGCTTTGACACAGATTTACCTCAAAGCATCTCAGTCCACTCTGGCCAAATCAGTAAAATTGACAAAAGATTTCATCTTTGATTTGAGGTCCATCGTTGACCTTTTCCATAACAAATATGAGTTAGATTCTAAGACTTCTACTTTTTTTTTGAGGCATGTATACTTAAATGAATTGGTCTTGAGCGCACAGACATAACTTCAAAATTAGGAGATGATACAGAACTCACAAATATGGCGAACATTGACGAGGATAGTAACAGACATCAGCAGAGCACAAATTCATGATATAGGCTGATACATGGCAAGTGAAATTTCAATCAGAGACTTTGGCCGAAATATTCAGGAGAAACAGTAGAGTGCATATGGAATAATTTCATTGGGAAATCAAGAATGGATAGCCCTTGGAGTTGCACAGGCATGTTTTTTGAAGGTGCAGGATAAGTTGAGCAAGCTTTTAAAAAGGCATGTGGAATTGTTGTCATTATAGTGTAATGACAAGGCATAGTGTAAAAAAGCAAAGAGGTTATGTTAAACCTTAAACACTGCTTGGGCAGCAGCTGGAGCGTTGATTTCTGAGCACAACACTTTAGGAAGGATATCAAGCCCTTGAGGATAGTGCAGAGGCATGGTACGTAGAAAATAGGAACAGGAGTAGGTCATTCAGACCTTTGTGCCTGCCTGCTCATTCATCATGATCGTGTCTGATCATCCAACTCAATAGCCTATTCCTGCTTTTCCCTCATATCCTCTGACCCCAAGTGTTATGTCCAACTTCTTCTTGAATGTTCTTCTCAATCACTCATGGGATGTGGGCATTGCTGGCTGGCCCAGCATTTATTGCCCTTCCCTAGATGCCTTTGAACTGAATGGCTTATGAAGCCATTTCAGAGGGCATTTGAGAGTGGGCCTGGAGTCACATGTAAGTCAGACCAGATGAGCATGGCTTAACTCCAGATGGATTTTACTGACAATCAACAACGGTTTCATTGTCATTCGTAGATTCTGAATTCCATGGTTTTTTTTTAATAAATTGAATTCAAATCCCACCATTTGGTGTGGTGGGCTTTGAACCTGGGTCTACAGAACATTAGCTGAGTTTATGGAATAACAGTCTAGCAATGATACCACCAGGTCATCACCTTCATAATTTTTCTCATACAATGTTTTGGCCTTAACTGCTTTCTGTGGTAGTCAGTTCCACAGGCTCAACACTCTCTGGGTGGAAAAACTGCTTTCTTTTAATTGAGTTCTCTGTTAGATTAAATAATCATTTTCAAAAGGGAATTGGGTCAGTGCCTGAAGGTGGAAAGCCAGCAGCGTTAGGGGGAAGGTGGTAGGGGTGCGGGCAGCTAGTTCACAGAGTGGGCTACACCACTGGCACATGGTTCGAATCCATGCCAACGGCACAGGCGGGCCACAAATTTGGCCACGCAGTCATGAGTGTACAGTGAGTGTATGTTGGCACTGAATAATATATAGGAAGAGTGCAGAGGGTATCAAAAGGTGAAGGGCATTACAGAGACTCAGAGGGGCCTAGGTTTTGGAAGGATTCAAAAGTAAGGGTGAGAATTTTAAAACTGTGAGATCGCTGGCCTGGTGAGCCCGCACGGATGGTGTGAGTTGGGAATTAGAGTCACAGGAACTGAATACTTGCAGGAACTAGTGACTAAGGGCCATTGCTCGAAGAGGTTGAAAGGCATCAAAGTCACTGAAGGCCATCAGCTGGCGTGGCCCTTGGTTTTAATGACAGGATAAATTCCAGGCCACGAGGACTTAGAAATATTTGTCCATTGATTATGGTACAATTATAATCCAAGCTCTCTGCATAACGTTGATGTATGTTAATAGACTGAGCTTGTGTTGGCACAGCTGATACTGCACACAGGGGACGGTTGCGATTTTGCTCTGCAGAGTTATGCTAGCAATTCCTTGCTCCACTCAATATGGCACACAGGAGATTGGCCCGAACCCAGGACAACAGCTTGAATTTCGACCCGCTCCTTTAGACAACTTTGTGGACTGACAATCGAGTGAAACTATTTGTCAATGCCGGAAACCGAGTGTGCGAGAAGGCACAGCGTTGACTTGCCATGTGATCCTGTCTCCTGCCCTTGATCCCACAGCGACTTGTTTAATTCCTACTGTGCCCAGGGTTCCTTCTGGAACTGATTTGACTGGGAGACAAGCACAACTTTTTGAGTATGAGCACAGACCAATTCATAAGGCCTGGAGTAGGCCCTTAGTGCCTCGATTAGATTATGGCTGATCTCTGATAACTTCTCACTCCGTCTCTCTGCTTTGGTTCTGTTGCCCTTTATAACCTTGTCAAGTAAAACTTGACCAATAACTGTTTCTGAAGTATTCTGTTGACCAGCAGTTTGGAGCAGAGGTTCAGATAGTCTTTATCTGCGCTGATGAAGAAATACTTGCAGTTATTACCCTCCAAAGCTCCATTCCTGTTTCATCTTTGGTCCCTTTGGTTCTTGCATGGAATAGCCCCCGTCCTGGGCGGTGAGTTGGTGAGAGGAGGAAATAGTTGACCGAGTTGACCCTGACAAGGCACCCCCTCCATCTTGCCACCTCGCCAGATGAGGTCTGATTGAGACAGTCCATGGGCAACTTTGTTGACTGTAAGGTTCTTGAGTAGGTTTGTAGATTTCTTGATTCACTACCAAGTAAGGCCATTAAGTCAAAAATTAATCACTATTTAAGTAGATTCAACTTACTAACCCCCCAGTTAGAGAAACTATGGCCAGTTCTGGGGGGAAGGTGGAGTTGGAGGGAGGGATGCCCCTCTAGTTTGGAACATAGGAACAGGAGTAGGCCATTCAGCCTCTCCAGCCTGTTCTGCCATCTGACCGAACATCATTTCCCTTAGATCCATGTCTCTTAATACATTTGCTTAGCAAAAATGGATCATCTCAGATTTAAACTGATCTAGCATCCACTTTCAGAAGAAGGCCCCGACCCGAAACGTCAGCTTTCCTGCTCCTCTGATGGTGCCTGGCCTGCTGTGTTCCTTCACCTCCACACTGTGTTATCTCTGACTCTAGCATCGGCAGTTCTTACTATCTCTAGAGTTGGAAAGGTTGTTTCAGGTTGTGGGGGAGTCAAAGACCAGAGGGCAGACTCTCAGAAAAAGTGGTCGCTCATTTAAGACTGAGATGAGGACGAATTTCTTTGCTCAGAGGTTAATGAATCTGTGGAATTCTTTACTGCAGAGGGCTATCAAGGCAGGCTCATTAAGTTTATTCAAGGCTGAGATGGCCAGATTTTTTAATCAGGAAGGGAATCAAGGGTAATGGAGAAAAAGCAGAGAATTATCAGATCAGCCATGATCTTATTGAATGGTGGAGCAGACTAATGGGCTGAATGGCTGATTTCTCATATTGTCTTATCCCAATCAGCTAAGTTGACACCTAACTACAATTTTCAACAGAGGAGAAGTTTTGTCTGGGCAACATTTCCTGGTAAGTTAAGCCTTTTTAAGCTTGCTTGCTTTAAGTCTTAACTCATTATAAATCCTAATCATTGACTGGAAGCATTAGTAAGAAAGTCAGAACGAGACAATTGAAGTAGGTGAAAACACCAACCAGAGGGTTAGTCCAGGATTTAACAGATTTGAACATACATAGTTTCAAAAGGAGACAATCGGTAGATGAGAATGGTGAAAGAATGGCCGCGTAACTTCAGAAATGAATTAAAGTGTGAGATGATTCTGACAATCAAGGGAAGCCTTATGGCTGCTGAGTGTTTTTCGTTCTATGATGACCAAGTGCTAGAGGGTGGAAATGGCTGTTTCCCAAATGGTAGCAGGCGAAGATAGCTCTTCCTTGAAGAACATTACATGGTGTGAAAATCAAGCTAGCAATTTACTATCCCTAAATAGAAGGTCATAACTCATAAAGTTGGACTGATCTTTGAGTCTTGCCCTCTGTATATAACTGTACCAGATGTGATGTACTGACACATCTCAAGGGACACAGTGCAAGCTAAACTGAAAGTGCTTAGGGTTGGGAAAAGGACCAGAGCCTAATATGAAGTGTTAACAGAAATGGCGCAGGTTGTGAGTAATGCCCACGTAAATATTTCCAGCAGCTCAATAATGATCAGGGAAAATGTCACAAGGTGAACATTCTGACTTTGTTGAAGGTAAGGATTAAAGCCATGGTTGAGCCTCTGTGGGGAGGTGCCTTTAAATGGCCAACAGTGATCAGTTGGAATGGTTGAGTTGGATTGCAGTACCCAGCCCTACTACAGGTTATGTGGAACCAGCCTGCCCCAGAGTTCTCACAGGGACTGCAAAGCAGACACTGGGAGGTTCAGGTGAACGATCATCCACTTACCAAAAAGTGTCATGAAACATCTCATGTCGAACCGTGCGAGCATTGAATCTCCTGCTGTGAAGGAAGATATAGCGAGGTGGGCCATATGCTGCTAAAGAAGACCAAGCTGCAGCTGGGAGAGGGACATGACGGATGTTGAAGTTAGGGATGTTTGATTACTCTAGGTCAAGTCGGCATAAGGAGGGGGGAAGTGTTGGGTATTCTAAAAGGCATTAGGGTGGACAAGTCCCCAGGTCTGGATGGGATCTATCCCAGGTTACTGAGGGAAGTGAGAGAGGAAATACCTGGGGCCTTAACAGATATTTTTACAGCATCCTTGAGCACGGGTGAGGTCCCAGAGGAGTGGAGAATTGCTAATGTTGTCCCATTGTTTAAGAATGGTAGCAAGGATAATCCAGGTAATTATAGACCAGTGAGCCTGCCGTCAGTTGTGGGGAAGCTGCTGGAGAAGATACTGAGGGATAGGATCTATTTACATTTGGAAGAAAATGGGCTTATTAGTGATAGGCAGCATGGTTTTGTGCAGGGAGGGTCATGTCTTACCACCTTGATAGAATTCTTTGAGGAAGTGACAAAATTGATAGCTGAGGGAAGGGCTGTAGATGTCATATACATGGACTTCAGTAAGGCGTTTGATAAGGTTCCCCATGGCAGGCTGATGGAGAAAGTGAAGTCACATGGGGTCCAGGGTGTACTAGCTAGATGGATAGAGAACTGGCTGGGAACAGGAGACAGAGAGTTGTAGTGAAAGGGAGTTTCTCAAAATGGAGAATTGTGACCAGTGGTGTTCCACAGGGATTCGTGTTGGGACCACTGTTGTTTGTGATATACATAAATGATCTGGAGGAAGGTATAGATGGTCCGATTAGCAAGTTTGCAGATGACACTAAGATTGGTGGAGTAGCAGATAGTGAAGGGGACTGTCAGAGAATGCAGCAGAATATTGATAGATTGGAGAGTTGGGCGGAGAAATGGCAGATGGAGTTCAATCCAGGCAAATGTGAGGTGATGCATTTTGGAAGATCCAATTCAAGCGTGAACTATATGGTAAATGGAAAAGCCCTGGGGAAAATTGATGCACAGAGAGATCTGGGTGTTCAGGTCCATTGTACCCTGAAGGTGGCAACGCAGGTCGATAGAGTGGTCAAGAAGGCATACGGCATGCTTTCATTCATCGGATGGGTACTGAGTACAGGAGTTGGCAGGTCATGTTACATTTGTATGGGACTTTGGTTCAACCACAGTTGGAATACTGCGTACAGTTCTGGTCACCACATTACCAAAAGGATGTGGATGCTTTGGAGAGGGTGCAGAGGAGGTTCATCAGGATGTTGCCTGGTATGGAGGGCGCTAGCTCTGAAGAGAGGTTGAGTAGATTAGGATTATTTACATTGGAAAGACGGAGGTTGAGGGGGGACCTGACTGAGGTCTACAAAATCATGAGAGGTATAGACAGGATGGATAGCAAGAAGCTTTTTCCCAGAGTAGGGGACTCAATTACTAGGGGTCACGATTTCAAGGTGAGAGGGGAAAAGTTTAAGGGAGATATGCGTGGAAAGTTCTTTACGCAGAGGGTGGTGGGTGCCTGGAACGTGTAGCCAGTGGAGGTGGTAGAGGCGGGCACGATAACGTCATTTAAGATGTATCTAGACAGATACATGAATGGGCAGGGAGCGGAGGGATACAGATCCTTGGAAAATAGGCGACAGGTTTAGATAGAGGATCTGGATCGGTGCAGGCTTGGAGGGCCGAAGGGCCTGTTCCTGTGCTGTAATTTTCTTTGTTCTTTGTTCTTTCATTATGCACTTTCCAATGGAGACTGATCCCGTTGTCTATGTCAAGGTTTGGTCTTAGCTCCATTTCTGTTTGTTGTCCCTACTAGCAAACTAGAACAGGGGCACAGGTACTCCTGCTGTTATTGGTAATCAAAATAAGTATAGGATGCAATAACATCACAGCAAAAGGAAATAGGAGTGGGAGCAGGCCATTCATCCCCTCAAACTTGCATTAACATCAATGACGATCTTCTACCTCAAATCCAAAATCATATCCCTGTATCCTTTCATTGCCTGCAAATCTGATCAATCCCAGTCTTGAAAATACTTAATGAGCAAGCATTCCCAGTTCTCTGAGGCAGAGACTTCCAGAAATTCACAGTCCGCTGAGTGAGAAACAGCTCTCTACAGTTGTGCAGAGCTTGGGACTAGAGTGTCACAAGTGTGTGCGTGTGTAGAGCAGTAGGCAAGGAGAGGGAGATTCAGTATGCGGTCATTGGACCAGGTGACCAAAGGCTTGGTCCCAGATGTAGGTTTTAAAGAAGTCAAGCTGCCTGGAGATTAGAGAGAGAGATAAATAGGTTGGGGGGTGTGTGGGGTTCTCCAGAGCCTTTGGTCTGGGCTACTGAAGGCAGTGGGAGCCAGTAGTGCAGTTGATGAGGATCCAGGATACACAAAGGGCCAGAGCTAGAGGACTAGCGGGACCTTGGACAATTGTGTGCTGAAGGAGGTTACTAAGGAAATGCACGTGGCAGGCCCATGAAAGAATTGGATGTAAATTGAATTACAAGGACGGGACAGAATATTGAATGGCTGAGGTAAACTGTATAATGTCAAGACACTTTGCAACATTCCAGTCTGTGACAGGATAAGCATGCCTGTGTGTGCGTGTGCGCGCTCATTTCAGGGCTGACTAACTGGTGACCTTTGACTGATGACCTTTGACTGGCTGCCACTTCACGACGTACATTCGGAACAGATGGCAAAAGGCCGTTTGTCCAAATTGACCTCATCCATCCAGAATGCCAATGCCAGAGGCCTCCCATTATAGCAGCAAAGATATTTCAATGATTAATCTAGTGTCCTGGACAGGGAGCCCTTCCTCAGATCCTGACCAAACTTGTAAATCACTTTCTGAGGCGAGAGAAAAGACCGACTTCAGCCTCGACTGTCTCTTTGCAGCGTCCAAGCTGTGGCCGTGATTACTACTGGTCTGAAGAGGCCTGTCCTTTCTCCAGGCTCCAGCCTAAACTGGACGGGGGCTGCCTGAAACAATGTACGCAAGCTCATTCAATCAGTACGTTCAAATGTGGACTACGATGCAGTCTTTAAAAGGAGATAGCTGTCAGGTATTTTTAGAGAAAGGCAGGGGCATGGTATTGACACAACCTCTCCTTCAAGAAGCTGGCAATGGGCTGATTGTCTTCCACCTGTGCTTGCATTATGAATTTTAATTATTTTCTCATAGGATGTGGGTGCTGAGGACAAGGCCAGCATTTCTTGCCCACTGCTAAATGCCCCTTGAACTGAGCAGTTTGCTCGGGCCACGTCAGAGGGTCACCCGCATTGCTGCAATCACATCTAGACCGCACCAGGGACGGGTTTTCTCCCCGAAAGGACATTATTGAACCAGATAGGTTTTAGACTCCATGGGCTGAATGGCCTACGTCTGCTCGTACATCTTATCATCTAGTCATTATGGCCACCATCATTGAGATTAGCTTCAGAATTGCGGATTTTAATTGATCAAATTTAAATCCCACCAGTGGGATTTGAACCTCGGTGCCCATACATGATCCTGGGGCCTTTGGGTCACTAGGCCATCGAGGACCAGCTACTTGTCCTGTCCTCACAGCTCTAGTCATACTTCCCAGTTCTATCAAATCCACATTTCCCATTTCTCAGCCTACAGGGAGGTAATGGTGTGCTGCGGTGATAATGTCACTGAGACAGGGATCTAGAAACCCCAGGCTAATGTTCTGAGAACATGGGTACAAATCCCACCAGGGCAGATGGTGAATATTGAATTCAGTTAAAAAAAGCCTGACCTAATGGTGATGACTTAATTCATTGTTTTTTGTCATTAAAAGCACCATCCAGTTCCCTAATGTCCTGAAGAGAAAGAAGCTGCCATCCATGCCTGACCTGGCTTAGAATCAGTGCAGAAAGAGGCCATTCAGGCCATAGCAACCCTCCAAAGAGCATCTCATTCCATCCCCTATAGCATGGCCACTCCACCTAACCTGCACATTTTTGGACTGAGGGAGGAAACTGGAGCAAACCCACATGGACATGGGGACGACTCCACACAGACAGTCACCTGAGGCTGGAATTGAACCCACGTCGTTGGTGCTGTGAGGCAGCAGTGCTGACCACCATGCTGTTCCCCACCCCGCCATGTGACCCCAGGTCCACAGCAAAGCAGTTAACTCTTGACTTGTATCAGAGATAAAAGGTACTGCAGATGCTGGAGAATCCGAGATAACAAGCATGGGGCTGGATGAACACAGCAGGTCAAGCAGCATCATAGGAGCAGGAAAACTTGACGTTTTGGGCCTAAACCCTTCATCAGAAATGGGGGAGGGGAAGAGGGTTCTGAAATAAATAGGGAGAGAGGGGGAGGTGGATAGAGGATGGATAGAGGAGAGGATAGGTGGAGAGGAGGCAGACAAGTCGAAGAGGCTTGACTTGCCTTTGGGGACGGGCAATAAATGCTGGTCTAGCCAGCGCTGCCCACATCCCTTAGATGAAGAAAATAAAGAACAGGCTGACGACTTCATTCCCAGTTCTGCTAGCTGCTTTTTTTCTCACCCTCTGTGGGCCAGATGTCATCGATTCAAAAATTGCTCTTTTAAAATTGGGATATCGAATGTTTTTATTGCTTAAGAGTGACTGAAAGTTGCAATTAGAGCAGCACTCAGCAAGACAATGGATTATACCAGAGAAGCATTTTAGAGTCTGTCCCTCATACACAATGAGGTCATTGCACAAATTGAACTGTTGGCAGAACATGGCCTCCTGTTTGAACACAAGAGTCTTTGCCTTCGTGCTTTAGAGTGAAGTTTCTTTCTGTTGACTAAGGGGAACATTATCAGTGCCAGGAAATGGAATACCATTGCTGTCTCAGCCTCCCAGCAACTACCTGCATTAAAATTTCGCAAAGAAAACAGAAAGTGCTGGAAAAACTCAACAGCATCTGTGGAGAAGGAGTGAAAGAGTGAAGAGAGGTGGAAGGTGTAATGGGACTTTTAACAGGAGGTTGGGTCAGGACTAGGGTTAGGGCCAGGAAAGATGGCAGAGTCCACGAGGTCAAGGAAGAGAAAGTGGTCGTTATCAAGGAACAAAGTGCTGGTCCAGTGTAAGTGTTAATGGTTGAATAAACGACAAAAGTAAAAATATGAAGTTAAAATACGGACTGACACTTAGCCAAAAGGGCAAACTGGAGGCAGAGTTGATGATGTGGAGTTGCTGAAGTGTTGAGTGCAGAGAGTTGGAAAGTGCTGAACTGGAAGATAAGGTCCTCCTCTTTGAGCTTCACTGGATCAGCTCCGGAGGCCGAGGACAGAAATGTGAGTGTGACAACGAAGGGAGTGAATTACAGTCTCACTCAACCAGCAGGTCAGGGTCATGCTCGTGGATCAAGAGGAGGTGTCCTGCAAAGGATCATGTAATTATCTGGATGTGACTTTAAACCAAGGCCCCACTCGCATTCTCAAGTGACCAAAGAAAGTCACCAGCGTGGTGCAGAGGGCATAGAATCCCTACACTGTGGAAGCAAGCTACTGGGCACCTCAAGTCCACACTGCCCCTCCAAAGAGCATCCCAGCCAGGCCCACCCACTCCTATCCTGTATCGCTGCATTTCCCACAGCTAACTCACCTAGCCTGGACACTATGGGCAATTTAGCATCCACGTATCTTTGGACTGTGGCAGCATCCAGAGAAGACGGGGAGAATGCGCAATCTTCAGTGAACATCCCCACTTCTGACCTTATGATGGAGGGAAGGTTATTGCTGAAGCAGCTGAAGATGGTTGTGTACAATGCAAATACAATGGCTATGGCCTTCCTAGTGGCTAGTTCAAGGAAATAGCTGGTAGTCCAGTAGTGAATGCCAGACAGGCAACGTGACAATTCAGAGCATGGAAAGGTTGAGTGAGGATCTCAGGAAGAATATTCCAGTATTGTCAGTAGGGCCTGATATTATACTTCCAGCTGAAATCAGCAGAAGGGTCCAAGCTCAGTTTGGAGAGTTGAATAACACTGTTTCTTTGCTCTGATTCAACAGTCTCCGTCATCAATAAGCTTGACTTCTCAACGCCAACCATTCCCAGGCACTACTTTTATTTAATTCATCCATAGGATGAGGGCATCGCTAGCTAGGCCAGCATTTATTGCCCATCCCTAAATGACCAGAGGGTAGTTAAGAGTCAACCACATTGCTGTGGGTCTGGAGTCACATGTAAGCCAGACTAGGTAAGGATGGCAGTTTCCTTCCCTAAAGGACATGAGTGAACCAGATGGGTTTTTCCAATAATCGGCAATGGATTCATGGTCATCATTAGACTCTTAATTCCAAATGTTTATTGAATTCAAATTCCACCATCTGCCGTGGTGGAACTTCTCTGAATTAATTGTCTTGCAATATTACATGCATGGGGCATGCATTTAAAGCGAGGGGGAGAAAGGTCAAAGGAGATGTGAGGGGCAGGTTTTTTACACAGGAAGTGGTAGGAGTCTGGAATGCGCTGCCAGGATGGTGTTGGGGGTAGATACGATAGGGGCGTTTAAGGATCTTTTAGACAAGTACATGATTATGCAACGAATGGAGGGATTTAGACCAAGGGCAGGCAAAAGGGATTAGTTCAATTTTGTGGGCCTAAGGGCCTGTTCCTCTACTGTACTGTTATATGCTCTATCATTAGCACTAGGCCATCGCCCTCCCAGGCCATCTGGGTGAGATGCCAGTTCTAGGCCCAGTGTCTGCCTCCAGTGTGGCCTACTCCTGTAGCCGTTGTATTTACGCGGAGTCCCTTTAAGTCTCTGCCCCTCCTCCCGTGATTTCTAGTTATTCATCTCCCACGTTCCTGAAGCGAGCAATTTTCTAAATCGCACGGAAATGAAAGGGAGCGCAAACTGAGAATGTGGCATTGCTTGTCACAACAGCTCAGAAAGATTGAATGGCGCAGCCCAGGACATGCGCTGAAGTGCCCCAAAAGAATAAGCAACCAGCTCGAAAGAAAAGCAAAGGCTTTTCTTGGTGACCAATGTTTTCCCACCCGCCGGTAAACCGTTTCAAATGAATGAGTCACTGTCGGAATTAAGAGAGTGCTATTTGGAAAATCTAGACTTGAGTTTCACATTGGACAGCAGGTGCCAGTTGTGTCTCTGTGGGCAGCAGTACCGTCTTTGTATCATAAGGGTAAAGGTCCCCCCCCGCCGGAGCAGGGAGGTGGGCCGGTAAAATGGGGAAGTCATGTCGGATACAGACACATAATTAGGGAAAGCTAATAGAATGTTCTCGTTTATTGAGAGGGAAATGGCGTCCAGAAGTAGGAATGGGTACTGTGAAGGCCTCATCTAGAGTAATGTGTAAATTATTAGTCTCCTTATGTGAGGAAGATGTAACTGCAGTGGAAGCAGTTCAGAGGAGGTTTACCAGGACAAAACCTGGAATGGGTGTGCTGTCTTATGAGGAAATGTTAGAAAGAGGGAGGGAGGAAGAGAGAGACAGAGAGAGAGAGATGGGGGATAGGAAGAGGAGAGAGAGAGAATTGAGAGAAACAGCAAAGTGGGAGGAGAAATAGATTGTGGGAGAAGACAGAGGAAAGGAGGCAGGGAGAGAGTTAGGAGAAACGAAAGGGATCCCTTGGCAGAGAGTTCAAAAAGAGGGTGTCTTAGATTCAAGCTGAGTAGCAGGTGGATTAGAATGTACATGAGGAAAAACATTTTTTTGTGTAGAGGGTGGTGAGTGCCTGGATTTGGCTGCCTGAGTTGGTGGTGAAGGCAGAGACCCTAAATTTTTTTAAGAAGTACTTGGGTCTGTACCTTTAATACTGTAAGCTGCAGGGCTATAGGCAATGTGCGGAAAATGGGATTCGAAAGGGGATTGCGTGCCTTTGGGTTGGCAAGGACGAGATGGGCCAAATGGTCCCCTTCTGTGCATTTCTATGCTTCGACATCCTAACCATTTATTAGCTGGGATTTAGAAGATTAAGAGATGATTTGATTGTAACATATAAAACCTGAAGGTGTCCTGACAGGGTCATAGAATCATAGGATCCTTACAGTGTGGAAGCAGGCTATTCAGCCCATTGAGTCCATACCAACCCTCCAAAGAGCATCTCACCCAAACCACACCCCTGCATTTCCCATGGCTAATTCACCTAACCTGCACATCTTTGGACTGTGGGAGGAAACTAACACAGAGAAAGAAATGAACACAAACTTCAAACAGAGGCTGGGATCGAACCTGAGTCCCTGGCCCTGTGAGGCACCAATGCTAACCACTGAGCCACCATCTTACCCCAGTGGGCATGGATGAGGAATGTGTTGGAGGTGGAGATGATGTTTCCTCTGGAGGGAGAATCTAAAACTTCATCTCTCAGAGGTTTGTGAGTCATAGAGAGTCCTGGAGTTCTTAAAGCATGGCCCTTTGGTCCATCATTTCTGCTCTGGTCACCAAAAATCCATCTGTTCTAACGCCATCTTCCAGCTTGGTAGGTTATGGCATGTAAAAACTTCATCTAAATAGTTCTTAAATGTCTTGAGCTTCCTGCCTTGACCACCCTTTTAGACACTGAGCTCCAGATACCCACCAGCCTCTGGGTGTAAAATTAATCTCCAAATCCCCTCCAAATCTCCTACTCCTTACCTTAAAATTGTGTCCCCTGGTTATTGACCCTTCTACTAAGGAGTCCATGAGTCCATCTTCTTGAGAACATTAGCCTGAAGTTCAGGAAGACGAGTCTAGCTTTGTACCTAGGAAAGTCGTTTCTAGTTTATGTCAGGAATTTTGCACTAACAGTAAAATCCTGGCCCACTTAAGCATGTAATGCAGGCTAAGGCTTGAGCGCTGCACTGTTAACTGCACTGACTTTTCATTCAGATAAATGTTTTAGAGACCAGAGGCACTGGATGTGACATTCTGCCTGACAATATTTGTCTCAGTCAGTAAATTATCACTGGAAAACCAGCTAGTTCATTAGCGCTTTGCTATATGTGGGATCTTGCCTTGTGTAAAGTGGTTGCCACATTTCCTACGTGATTACATTTGACTAGCTGTGAAACACATTTGAGTCACTTTTGAGCGGCACTTCACAAGTAAAAGTCTTTTACTCAACTTAAGAGCTTTGTGAGCAAACCTGAGCCCAAGCTAAAAGCTAACGCAAGGGGATTATAGAAATGGACTTTGAGTAGACATTGACAGATGAAATGTACAGATGAAATGGATGAGAGAGGGAGGATTTTAGATTCCTGGATCACCGGGGCTGTTTCTGGGGAAGATGGGACATGAATACGCAGGGTGGTCTGCCCCTGAGCTGCACTGGGACCAACATTCATGCAGGTATGCTTGCTCGTGCTGTAGGGAGGAGTTTAAACTAGTCTGGCAGGGGAAGGGGACATAGAATATAGATGAAACAGAGACACATCAAGCTACAGCAAAGGAAACAAGTCACAGTGAGTTCACCCACGTTGAGTGTCAAGTGAATAAGGCATGACCAGATAGTCTTTACTTTAATGCTAGGAGCGTGATGGATAAAACTTATGGTTTAATGGGATGGATTGACACAAGGAAGTGTGATAATGTTGCCATCACAGAAACCTGGTTAAGGGAAGGGTTACGCTGGCAACTCAGCATTCCAGGCTATAGAATCTTTAGGCGAGAGAGAGGAGGGTGTAAAAAGGGTGGTGGTGTAGCACTATTAATTAAGGAGTCAATTACGGCAATAGGTAAAATGATATCTTGGAAGGGTCCTCAAATGAGGCTTTGTGGGTAGAACTTAGGAATTTTAGGGGGCAGCTACTCTACTGGGAGTATATTATAGGCACCTAAGGAGTCAGTGGGAAATAGAGGAGCAAATATATAGATCACAGAGGTGTATAAGAGTAATAATCGGGGTAATTATACCCAGGGATTTCAACTTTCCCAACATAAACTGGGATAGTCATAGTGTTAAGGGTTCAGAGGGGACAGATTTCTTGAATTGTATCAGGGGAGTTTTTTTTTGTATAAAGACATGCGGTCACGCTCATACCTTATATACATGTAACAGAACCTCCTAACTTTTATAATCCAGTCCTTTTGCAACAAGTGCCAGGATTCCATTTGGTTTTCTTATTAAATGCTGCACCTACATATCCACTGTCTGTGATTCATGCACAAGGACACCCAGATCCCTCTGCACTGACACACTTGGAATCTGCTTCCTATTTAAATAATAATTTGTCCTTTTATTTTTCCAGCCAAAATGGATAATCTTGGATTTATCCACATTAAACTCCATCTTCCAGATTCTGGCTCATTCTCATCGTCTATCAATATCCATTTGGAAACTCTTTATGTCTATATCACAGCCTGCTTTTCCACCTATTTTAGTATCATGTGCGAATTTTGCAATGTTACAATCTGTCCCTGCTGCAGATCATTTATATAGATTATGTCTAGCTGAGGTCCAGGAACTGTACCCTGAGACACCCCACTGCTTGTGGTTTGCCTTCCAGAGAAGGACTCATTAATCCCGACCCTCTGCTTTCTGTCAGTCAACTAATGCTCTATCCAAACCAATACTCTACCCCAGGTATGGAGAGGTTCTGTTATGAGGGGAGGTTCACTAAGTCAGGCCTGAATTCGCTGGCATATATAAGACTGAGAGGTGACCTCAATGAAGCACGAAGACTGTGAGAGAGTCTAGGATCAGAATAAGGGCTCTCCATTTAAAACAAAGCTAAGGAGGCATTTCTTCTCTCAGTGTGTAGTGAATCTCTGGAATTCTTTACTGCAGAGGGCTGTCAAGGCTGGGTCAATAGGTGTATTCAAGGCTGAGATAGACAGATTTTTAATAGTAGGAACTTTAAGGGTTATGGGGAAAAGCAAGGAAAGTGGAGTTGAGGATTTTTAGATGAGCCATGATTTCTTGAATGGTGGAGAAGATTGAATGGGCTGATTGGCTTACTTTGGATTCCAGGTCTATTCGTCTGATGGAAATTAATCAAAATTACCCCTACATCAGGACCATAACTGTTAAAATATTCAGATGGAAAGGAAACCAGGTGCACATTTTCGAAAACTGAACTGAAAACAAAAAAAATCTCGAAATGAAGAGCAGGTAGGGTAGGTAGGCTCTTCAATATCATTGCCCAGTTCTGACCGACATCAAAAAATGTGTCCTATCTTTTTCCATTGTGCTAGGATCAAGATCATTGATGTGAGCAAGAATTAAACTAATATTGTTATATCTCTCCCTCTCTTCCTCACTTGATGTCCATATTTCATTGCTGTCACACATTCTCAATTCTCCCTGCTCTCTCACACTCACATTCTCTCTCACATCCACATCCTGTCTCTCTCACACTCACATTGTCTCTTTCACACTCACATTTTCTCTCACACTTGTCCTGTCTCTCTCACGTTCACATTCTCTCTCTCACCCACTCGCATTCTCTCTCACATTCCCATTCTCTCTCATATTCACATTCTCGCTCACACTCACATTCTCTCTCTCACACTCACATTCTCTCTCACACTCATATTCTCTCAGTCCTTATCCTGAAGAATTAGTTTATAGGGTGGTTAAGACGTCATACAGGACACTTGTCAGTATCAGTCAAGGCAAAGATTATGAGAGTGTGGAGGTTATGGTGGAGCTGTGCAAAACATAGCTGGAGTACTGTGTGTGCAGTTCTGGTTCCCACACAATAGGAAGGATGTGATTGCACTGGAAAGAGTGCAGAGGAGATTCACCAGGATATTTTCTGGGACGGAAAATGTCAATTCTGAAGAGAGGCTGGATAAGCTCGAGTTGTTTTCTTTGGAGCAGTGAAATGGAGAGGGGATTTGATAGAGATGTAACATTATGAGGGGTGCGGACAGCCTGGATAGAAAACGGTTGTTCCCCATTGTTGAAGGGTCAATGACAAGGAGACATAATGTTAAAGTGAAAGGCGGGAGGTTTAGAGGGGATCTGAGGGGAACATTTTACACCCAGAGGGTGGTGGGGGTTTGGAGTGCGCTCCCTGGGAGGGGAGTTGAGGTGGGAAAACTCACAATCTTTAAAAAGTACTTGGATGAACACTTGAAATGCCATAACATTCAAGGCTGTGGGCCTAGTGTGGGAAAGTGCAGATGGGTCAGCACGGACTTGATGGGATGAAGGGCCTCATCTGTACTGTATGTTTCTATGATTCTACATTCAGGGGCAAATGTGCAATTCTTTGAGCCATGGCTGATGTCTAGTCACTGCTTGGACTTGTGCCAGTGAAGGACTTATTCTAGATGCTTAGATAAATCATGGTAGTCAATCAGTCATCATCATTTTGAATAACAAAGCAGCCTTGAGCGGCCCTATAAAGCCTTGAATATACCAAATGAATCTGCAGGCCTCTTGACCACAGAATTCGGAAGTTAAGCTCTTAAATCACTGACTGGGCAATTGTGGGTCCTCCAAGTACTGGCACAGCTTCTTCTCTTATTCACTCATGGAATGTGGGCATCACTCTCTGGACCAGCGTTTTACTGCCTGCCCATTCAGAAGGTGGTGGTGAGCCGTTTCTTGCAGCACTGGGGTCCATGTGTAGTAGATCAACCCACAGTGCTCTGAGGGAGTGAATTCCTGTGTCACCAAATACACTGTTTGGGATCCTTCTCTGTAGATTGAAGCTGGGGTTGGTTTAATGCAACGATAATAAAGCAAAAGCTTCTCACAAATTGCCTAAATGTTCCAAAAAAAATGCAACATTTAATTACTCGGACTGTCCTTGGCCAACATGAGTAAAGTCTTGGGAGAATTACATTAGTGTAAAAACAATTGAAAGCTGAATAAATCTCTGACCACTCACCCGAGCTCACCCACACCTATAAAGGGCAATGCATTTCCATGGCTACTAATTGATAATTATCACAAAAAGGACACTTGATGTTTCCTTTTCATTGTCGACTTCAAATGAGCTCCTTTTGTAAAAAATGTCAGGTTGTGTTCCCCTTCATTGTCAGATGGAGATCCTGAAAGATTAAGGAAGGTCAAACAGATGCAAATTGACGTGGAATACGACTAACATGTCAAGTTCTAACCAAAGCTGCAGCTGTCCTGTGATGCCCTGCGTGTGTGGTGACTGTAAGATTTACCCCGTGGCTAACAGCAGTCAGGCAGGTGGGCATCCAATGTGTTACAGTTTGTGTTTGGACCCCCTCATGCTGTCTGCCTTGCCCAGCTGTGGCATACAGTCTTCTCAGCTTTATTAATATGGGCCAGAGCAGGGAGGCGATGCTGATCAACCCTGATAGGGATCGGTCAACAGGGGCCTAAGGAAACATTTTGAACAAGGCATGTTGGTCTTGCAGGGAGAGGCCCATGGGGGGAAACATGTCTTCGATTTGGGAAGAGTGAGAGAAACGTAGGTCAGGTGAGGGCACATGCCACTTGGGACCACTGGCACTCCTTTCTCCCTTGAGCCAGCTGAAAACCTTGAGAAAGCACCAGTCTGGATCAGGATCAGATTTCCAAGACTGATCCCTGGGATGGCAGGGCTGAAGAGCGTCTGGATCACTGGGACTATATTCACTGGAGTTTAGAAGAATGGGGGTGGGGGCAGGTGTGGAATATCATAGAAACATCTAAAATTCCAATGGGACTAGACAGGGTAAACACAAGAAGGATCTTCCCAATGACCGGAGTGTCCAGAGCCAGGGGTCATGGCTTATTGAAATGGGCTAGGCCCTTTAGGACTGAGATGACGTGAAGTTTCTCCACCCAGAGAGCGGTGAGCCTGTGGAATTCACTGCCTTAAAAAGCATTGAGGCTGAAACATTGAGTGTGATGGTACAGGGAAGAGCACTAAGAGGATCTCCATGATTTTTGGTATTAAACTGTGGAAAGCAATGGGTTTAATATCTCTTCTGTTATTTTAACAAGGTGTGGAGCTGGAGGAACACAGCAGGCCAGGCAGCACTAGAGGAGCAGGAAAGGTGGCGTTTCGGAAGGGCCCTGACCCGAAACGTCAGCTTTCCTGCTCTTCTGATGCTGCCTGGCCTGCTGTGTTTCTCCAGCTCCACACCTTGTTATCTCAGACTCCAGCATCAGCAGTTCCTTCTGTCTCTCCTGTTATTTTGCTGTGTGTCTCAGGATGTGCAGATATCTCCTATGTGTGCGTGGTACTCGTACTTCCTGGCAATAAAGGCTGAGTAGTATGGATATGCAACCAGTCTTCACCCAGTCTCCCCATCTGCTCCATCAGATAAGTTTGGGTCAAGCATGGGTCAAGATGTCAACTTTGTCTCCTTGTTCAGACAGACAAAGAGTAATCTTGAAAGAACGGTGACGTTTGCATCCTGAAAACCTAAGATCAGAGCAGGTCAAGTGATTTTTAGGCTTTTTTCACCTGTACCAGCTTTGTAATGTATTTAAACAAACCATTTGTATCAGAGTCATACAGTCACACAGCATGGAAACAGACCCTTCGGTCCAACCAGTCCATGCCCGCCATAATCCCAAACTAAACTAGTGTCACCTGCCTGCGCTTGACCCATATCCCTCCAAACATTTCCTATTCATGTACTTATTCAAAAGTCTCTTAAACGTTATAATTGTACCTGCATCCACCACTTCCTCTGGACGTTCATGCCACACACGAACCACTCTCTGTGTGAAAAAGTTGCCTCTCATGTCTTTTTTAAATCTTTCCCCTCTCACCTTCAAAATATGTCCCCACCAACCCCCGTCTTGAAATCTCCCACCCTGGGGAAAAGACACGAAAAGGCCCCTGCCATTCACATTAACTATACCCCTCGGGATTTCATAAACCTCTATAAGGCCAAGAAAGAAATCCCATCCTCAGAACAATCCAGAGGACTCTTAAACCAGCGAAACCAAGAGATCAATCATTCCCAACCTTCCTCCAGCTCCTGCACTCACACCCTCAGCTCGGAGTAAATAATTAGGAAGGTCAACTCCCCTGAGGTAGTCTCTCATTCATTCCACCTTGATATTTAGAACAGGAATTCATCAACGTTTTCTAACCAAAACAGAAGTTGCTGGAAAAACTCAACAGGTCTGGCAGCATCTGAGAAGAAAAAAAATCAGAGTTAACATTTCGGAACCAGTGACCCTTCCTCAGAACCAGAAGGATCACCGGACCCGAAACATTAACTCTGATTTTTTTTCTTTCATAGACGCTGCCAGACCTGCTGAGCTTTTCCAGAAATTTCTGTTCTTCTTCCTGACTTACAGCATCTGCAATTCTTTCAGTTAATATTTTCTAATCGACTGGCTCAGGGATGTTAGGACATACCTCTGGAGGAGGTGGGACTTGAATCCGGGGCTCCTGGCTCAGAGTTAGGAATCTGACCACCGCACTACAAGACTAGCACTCGTGACATCCGTTACTGATTCTGTGTGGGAATACATTTCGTTGATTTTGTTTTCATCTCTATGGTTCCCGTCAAAAGTGTTAATACTTTTCACCAGGAGCTGACTGATTAGCATCTTGAAGATGGTTCTTGTAGTTGATTTTCCTCTTGGTCCGCAAGCTACAATCAATTCCCACTCCCTTCCCCCGTTCCACCCAACCACCCACATCTCATCAATCAATGAGGATTCCAAACAGAATATCAGACAGGCGGCAGGCAGCTGAATTCAGAGATTTTATAAAGCAGGAACTGAAAAGCAAACAGGGGGATAGATGGTGATGGAAGGTGTACCCTGTGTATTGGGTTAAGGCACGGTCAGCCACGTCCAGTCAACTATTACAGGAATCCGCGTGCAATGAACTGATGAATGTTTTCCTCTTGATATCATTACACTGACTGTCAGTGCAGAGACTAAAGCTTTAATGTGGGCAATCGGAGCTTTCCCAAGATAATTGGGAAGGAATCATTCCACCTTCATTCAGCGTTCGATAATGTACATCCTCCTGCCCTCCTTCTTGTACCATCCAGTTGTATTTTTTAAATTACAGTCATCATTCCATGTATTTAGAGCTGCTCTTTACAGGAGTCTCAAATCTCCTCTTTACTAGACTTGTAGAGTCATAGAGATGTGCAGAACGGAAACAGACCCTTTGGTCCAAGTCGTCTATGCCAATCAGATATCCTATTTTAATCTAGCCCCATTTGCCAGCATTTGGCCCATATCCCTCTAAACCCTTTCTATTCATACACCCATCCAGATGCCTTTTAAGTATTGTCTGTACCAGCCTCCACCACTTCCTCTGGCAGTTCATTCCACACACGCACCACCCTCTGTGTGAAAAAGTCGCCCCTCAGGTCCCTTTTAAATCTTTCCCCTTTCACCTTAAACCTATGCCCTCTAGTTTTGGACTCCCCCACCCTGGTGAAAAGACCTTCACCCTATCCGTGCCCCTCATGGTTTATAAACCTCTATATGGTCACCCCCTCAGCCTCGGTGCTCCAGGGAAAATAGCCCCAGCCTATTCAGCCTCCCCCTGTAACACAAACCTCCAACCCTGGCAACATCCTTGTAAATCTTTTCTGCACCCTTTCAAGTTTCACAGCGTCTTCCCTATAGCTACTTTGAACCCGTGACCCCCTCAGTCTTCTTATACTGTTTACCTTGAACCATCTGAAAGGATGGTTTGCTTTTGTGTTCTACCCTGAGAAGTGCGTTGGTTCCAACAACAACCTTAACTTATGTAGCACCTTTCATGCAGTCGAAATATTTTATTCCTACAAATAAGAAAATTCCAAGGGGAGGATCCTCATCTTTGTTTCCCTAAAAAAGCTAACAAGAGAGTGAGGAAAAAAGTGTTGGGTCAGATAACTGGTCAGAACACAAAGAACATCAGAGACTAACTAAAATGTTAATCGGAACTAATAAAGTGTGAGGGGAAGCTAGAAATGTAACAACAGAGAGAAAAAGTTTCCAGAGATAATGAAGAGGAAGTAAAGTGAGTGTTGGTTCTTGTGGGTGGAATGGGGAGTTAATAGTAGAAAATAGAGAAATGGTGCATATAAAGAAGAAATATTTTGCTTCTGTCTTTACTATGGAGGATACAAACTGCACCTCCCAGTCGCAAACCATTTCAACTCCCCCTCCCATTCCTCAGACGACATGTCCATCCTGGGCCTCCTGCCGTGCCACAACGATGCCACCCGAAGGCTGCAGGAACAGCACTTCATATTCAGCCTGGGAACCCTGCATCCCAATGGTCTCAATGTGGATTTCACAAGCTTCAAAATCTCCCCTCCCCCAACCGCATCCCAAAACCAGCCCAGCTCATCTCCACCTCCCTAACCTGTTTTTCCTCTCACCTAAAGCCACACCCCCATCTCCTATCTACTAACATCATCCTGCCCCCTTGACCTGTCCGTCCTCCCTGGACTGACCTATCTCCTCCCTACCCCCCTACCTACACTCACCTTTACTGGCTCCATCCCCGCCTCTTCGACTTGTCTGCCTCCTCTCCACCTATCCTCTCCTCTATCCATCCTCTATCCGCCTCCCCCTCTCTCCCTATTTATTTCAGAACCCTCTTCCCCTCCCCCATTTCTGATGAAGGGTTTAGGCCCGAAACGTCAAGTTTTCCTGCTCCTATGATGCTGCTTGACCTGCTGTGTTCATCCAGCCCCATGCTTGTTATGCAGTTTTAGTCTCCTTATTTAAGGAAGGATATAAATACATTTGAAGCGATTTAGAGGAGATTTTCTGGATTGATATTTAGAATGGGAGGATGATCTTATGAGGAAAGATTGGATATGCTGGGCTTGTTTTCAGTAGAGTTCAGAGATCGAAGGGTACTTTGACTGAAGTTTATAATGCCTGGAATGGCCTTGATAAGATGAGCATGGGAGGGATGTTTACTGTTGTGGCTGGCCTTGTATTGGAACTGAAAGGTGTGAGAGACGAATATTGCCTCAATACCATGCCCTAAACATAAATATGAGATAGTCACTAATAACTTCAGTAAGAAATAAGATGGGTAGCATGGGGCTCAGCTGTTAGCCCTGATCGCTCACTGCAATAACAATCTGCATTTCATACCGCTCTCGGGTGATTGCCTGTGTGGAGTTTGCACATTTTCCTGTGTCTCCAGGTGCTCAGGTTTCCTCCCACAGTCCAAAGATGTGAGGGTTAGATAGATTGGCCATGGGGAATGTGGGGACATAGGGATAGGGTCGGTGTGAACTTGACAGGCTGAATGGCCTGCTTCCACACTGTAGAGGTTGCTATGAAGCCAAGAGAGACTGGAAGAACAATGAAAATATGAAACTCATCCACATGCTGTAGTCAAGCTGAATAGTACAGGGTATTTAAAGGAAAGCTAGGTAAATGTATGAAGGGAAGTAGAGTTATAGAGATTTTTCGGCCCATTGTGTCCTTGCTGGTTATCAAACACCAAGCTACTCTAATCCCATTTCTCAGCACTTGGCCTGTATTCTTGTGTGCTACAATTTTCAGATGTTCATCTAAATATTCATAGATGATCTCACCTCTACCAACTCTTGCAGGCAGTGAGCTCCAGATACCCACCACCTTTCTCATGTCCCCTCGAAACGTTGCTCCTTACTTTGTTATTGATCACTCTACTAAAGGGAAAAATGTTAACCTATCTTCTCTATCTGTGCTCCTCAGAACTTTATGCACCTCAGTCAGTCCCTCCCCCATCCGCCTCTGCTCTGAGGAAAGCAGCCACAAGCCTATCTAATCTCTCTTCACAGGTGTGTCACTCCAGCCTCAGCAACATCCTTTTGTGAATCTTCTCTGCACCCTCGCCAGTGCAGTCACATCCTTCCTACAGAGTAGTGACCCGAAAAGCACACGGTACTCCAGCTGTGGTCTACCTAGCATAATATACAGCTCTGTCATATTCAGAATATAATGTAACATCATAAATGGAAGGTCACTCAGATAGAGTGAAGTGAGGAGGATTGGCTGGAGCTTTGGATGGAACATAAAATCCAGCATGGACCAGTTGGGCTGAATGGTCACACACTGCACGGTCAATTTGACATAGAGGTCTACAGCAGAGAAAAGGGCTGTTCAGCCCATCAAGTCTATGCTAGTCAAAAGCAAACATTCTAATGCCATTGTTCAGCACTTGGCCAACAACCTGTCATTGCAAGTGTAATCCCTCCAGCCGCAAAATGCTTGGCACAGTTTGAGAATAAGAGAAAATGCTAATAGCATTCACTCATTTTTCCAGGTACTCAACCTCTTCCTTGCTTTGCTCCTGAGCTCCTTCAGCGCGGACAACCTCAGCTCTCCGGACGAGGATGGCGAGATGAACAATCTCCAGATCGCCTTCGCCCGCATCCATCGCGGCTTCAGATTCATAAAGAAGGTCACTGTGGAATTCTTCCAGAGCGTCTGCAAGGGGGCTGAGCCCTCCATGGAAGGGAAAGCCATGATGGAGCTCCCAACCTACGTCTTCAATCACACTGGCACTGAGAAAGGGAAAGAGCTGGAGTACAAGGACGGGAATGGGACAGCCAGTGGTATTGGGAATAATGGCATGGCGGTAGGCAGGATGAACGAATCCATGGCCAATGATTCCAAAATGACCGAGGGCGTTCCCATAGCAGTAATTGAGCCGGAGTTAGAGTTCGTTGAAGAGGAGGAGCAAAGCATCTTCACAGAAGTGGCAGTCAACGAAGAGGTAAGAAAATGAGCCTTTCTTCAGTGGGACTCTTTGATTACTTCAATTGGGAGAAATACAGGTGACTTTGGGTTCTGGGTTTCTGAGGCTCATCTCTTCGCCTCACGTCCATCTCTGTTGAAGATTAATTAGCAGAGGTTAATTCATTCTGACTCTTCAGCAGCTCTTCCCATCTTGTGATGGGACCACAAAGATGGTAGAAATAAACCCTGGCTTTTGTTGGCCAGCAATTTCTATTCCCCTGTGTTTTCTCATTGCATTTGGAATTGTGAGGGTCAAACTAATAGTCTAGAATATTGAAATTCATGCAGGTTGAAAGGTTTTAAAAACTATTCACTCATAGGATGAGAGGGTCACTGGCCAGGCCAGTGTTTATTGCCCATCCCTAATTGCCCAGAGGGCATTTAAGAGTCAACCAGATTGCTGTGAGTCTGGAGTCACATGGAGGCTAGACCAGGTAAGGATGGCAGCTTCCTTCCCTAAAGGACAGCAGATTTTTTTTTAGTCCTAACTGACAGTCACTTCTTGGCTAGGTTTTAATTAGAAACTTTAATTCAACTTGTTCCACGCGGTGTGGTGGGATTTGAACTTATGTCTCTGGAACATTAGCTTGAGGCTCTGGAGTGACATTTCCATGGATTTTAAAAGGGAATTGGATGAGTGCCTGAAGAGAAAAGGGCTGCAGGAACATAGCGAGGAAGTGTGGCCAGCTGAGTAGATGTTGTAGAAGGCTGGCACAGATGTGGTGGATCAAACGGCCTCCTTCTGTGCTGAAGCCATTCTATGATGAACTGCTTGTGGCTCCATTACTGAAGTAGGCTTATGCTGGAGCTCTGTCTGCTTTTCTTGTAGGGTAGGCTGGGTGGCCTGACATATTCATTCCTCCGTCCTCTATCCCTCCTATCCCATTTATCCGACGGTCACACAGCTGGCCTGAGCTGGTCAGGAGCTCAATCCCCCAGTCAGCCGATCATTCTGAAACTCCAGTAAGTTGACCTGAAACTGACAGGCAGCCGATTGACTGGGGAGCAATGAGTTGGGAGGTGCTGCCATTGTACAGAGGGCAGGCACTCACCGTCAGGCAAATATTTACACACCTCCCAGCTGTGCTGAGGTCAGCAGATGTGTGCTGACAATGAAAGCACCAGAATAACAGAGACACTATACGCGGCCGTGATACAGCCTTATATATTGCTTTAGGTCATACACTCAAATATTTGTGTGAGTGGATATTAATTTTCAAAGGGAGATTATTGTCAATTGACAGACTATTGGAAGGGTAATTGAATTAGTTAGTAATTGGGAGCAGCCGCACGGTTATAACTGAGCTATTCATCATATCTCTTGCTACCAGCTGATTATATCTTAGTTTGAATGCAAAGCCTGGTGAGTCAGGGACTCCCTCCCTGTGTGTAGGTAAGGGCTTGGCTCAATTCCATGAAATTAGCTCTCTTTCAGACAATTGGGCACGACTCCAAAGCAAGTGTGGACAAGCAAGGGGGCAGGTCAATGGCAGCCTGAATGGAAAGTGAATTCAGCCTATTGGAGTCTTCAGAATGACACCCTAACCATCAAGCCGGCAGAGTTGTTTCCCTGTGTTCACCCAATTATCAAGGAAGGTCTCCTGCCCAAACCCCTGTCAAAGCCTGATCTCAGCTGAGGTTTAGCTGCAACTCACGGTTAATCATTAAAAGGGAATCAAAGGTTGTGGGGAAAAAGCAAGCAAGTGGAGTTGAGGATTTTCAGATCAGACATGATCTCATTGAATGGCAGAGCGGAGCCAATGGCTGGACGGCCTACTTCTACTCTTAAATCTTCAATTCTTAATATTGGGTCCACATCTATTAGTCATAGAGCCATACAGCACGGAAATAGACCTTTCAGTCCGTGCCGACCATCATTCCAAACTAAACTAGTCCCAACTGCCTGCGGTTGACACATATCCCTCCAAACATTTCTTATTCATGTATTTATCTAAATGTCTTTTATACATTGTAACTGTACCTGCATCCACAACTTCCCCTGGAAGTTCTTTCCATATGCAAACCACTCTCTGTGTTAAAAAAAAAGTTGCCCCCCATGTCTTTTTTGAAGATTGACTGACAGGGGAGTGCTGAGGCTCTCAGGTGACCAAATAGCTCATGTGTGATTCAGGGTAACACCAACAGCGTGAGGTTGGATTTGCCCCGCTTGCCTGTGGTCAGTCTAGGCCCGACTCCTCACTCTGCTCTGTTGTGAAGCCTGCTACAAGCCATCAGTCAGTGACCCTCTAATCATTCTCCAGATGTTCTCTGGAGAAGAAGCTGAGGAGATTTAATAAAGGCATTGAAATGCTTTAAGTTTTTAGATAGAGTTTTTATTATCATTCTTGGGATGTGGGCTTTTGTTGGTTGGACCAGCAGTTATTGCCCATCCCTTGAGAAGGTGGTGGTGAACTGCCTTCTTGAACCGCTGCAGTCCATATGCTATGCATTGACCCACAATGCCCTTAGCAAGCGAATTCCAGGATTTTGACCCAGCAACAGTGAAGGAATGGCGATATATTTCCAAGTCAGGATGGTGAGTGGCTTGGAGGGGAATTTGAAGGTGGTGATGTTCCCATGTATCTGCTGCCCTTGTCCTTCTAGATGGAAGTGGTCATGAGTTTGGAAGGTGCTCTCTAAGGATCTTTGACAAATTTCTGCAGTGCATCATAAATAGTATACATAGCTGTTATAGACTGCCAATGGCAGAGAGAGTGGGTACTTGTGAATGTGATGCCAATCAAGTGGGCTGCTTTGTCCTCGATGGTGTCGAGCTTCTTGAATGTTGTTGGAGCTGCACCCATCCAGGCAAGTGGGGAGTATGCCATCACACTCCTGACTTGTTCCTTGTAGATGGTGGACAGGCTTTGGGGAGTCAGGAGGTGAGTTACTCGCCACAGTATTCCAATTGTCTGGCCTGCTCTTGCAGCTGTTGTCTTTATGTGGTGAATCCAGTTGAGTTTCTGGTCAATGGTAACACCGCAGGATGTTGATAGCAGGGGATTCAGAGATGGTGAAAGCTTTGAGTGTCAAGGGGAATATCAGCAGTGAGGAAGGAGAAGCTGTTTCCCGGGATAGCAGTCAGAGGACATGGATATATTATAGCCAGAGATGAGGCCAAGAAAAATCATTCAGCGTTTGGAAAGCAGATTTGACAATGACTTTGGAAAATAAAATGCAATAAAATGCAATTCTTGAATGGGAAATGAATGGGGCGATGGGACAGATTGAGTAGTACTTTCAAAGAACCAGCACAGACACAGAGGGTCGAGTGGTCTCCGGCTGCGCTGTAAGGTCATAAGATTCTGTAACGAAGAGCCACTGGGGGAGTTCAGGAAGTGGTGTCTGAGAAGCAGCATTGTCCAGAGTTGAGTTGACTTGCACAGCCTCACGATGCACAGCAGGTGTGTTATTGAATGCGTGACAGATGCTTTCATCTGTGCTACTTGACATGAATGAGAACAAGAGCAGTTTAACAGGACCAGGCAGCTGGTAAGTGGCTGCTTCAACCAGCTTCTCCTCGATGGAAAATGATTTGTTTTTCTCCCACCAATCAGTGCAACGGTTTCTCCGGCTGTTCACAATAAAGCGAGTTATGTAAAAAGACGATTATTTTTTCAATTTGACTTGACCTTTCCATTACCCAGGCCTCCAGTACTTGCCTGTCCCATTTTATTCTGTTAAAGAGTCATAGAGATGTATGGCACGGAAATAGACCCTTTGGCCCAACACTTCCATGCCGACTAGATGTATCTAGTCCCATTTGTCAGCATTCGGCCCATATCTCTCTAAACCCTTCCTATTCATATACCCATCCAGATGCCTTTTAAATGTTGAAACTGTACCAGCCTCCATCACTTCCTCTGGAAGCTCATTCCATACACGCACCACCCTCAGTGTGAAAAAGTTGCACGTTAGGCCCCATTGTTGAGAACCAGGATGAAAGTCTGCCGAAACATTGAAAAAATTGAATGAAATGACGAGACGGTCCTTGATTTTGTATCTGTGAGCATCAGTGTTGACTGTCACTCAGTTACCCCTCTGAATCTCCAGGTTCAAGCTCCGCTCCTGGATTCGAGGACGCACGCTCCAATGCAGTACTGTTGGATTACTACCTTTTGGAGGAGATACATTTCCCTAGAGCGTCGGAGGCTGAGGCGTAACCTCATAGAGGTTTATGTAAAATCATGAGGGGCGTGGATAAGGTGAATAGTCAAGGTCTTTTCCCTAGGGTAGGGTAATCCAAAACTAGAGGGCATAGGTTTAAGGTGAGAGGGGAAAGATTTAAAAGGAACCTTAAGGGCAACTTTTTCACGCAGAGGGTGGTGCGTGTATGGAATGAGCTGCCAGAGGAAGTGGTGGAGGCTGGTACAATTATATCGAAGCATAGATGATAGGAGCAGGAAAAGGCCATTCGGTCTTCGAGCCTGCTCTGCCATTCTTCACGATCATGGCTGATCGTCCAACCCAATAGCCTAATTCTGCCTTCTCCCCATAACCTTTGATCCCATTTGCCCCAAGTGCTATATCTAGTCGCCTCTTGAATACATTCAATGTTTTGGCATCAATTATTTCCTGTGGTAATGAATTCCACAGGCCCACCACTCTTTGGGTGAAGAAATGTCTCCTCATCTCCGTCCTAAATCGTCTACCCCTCAATCCTCATACTGTGACCTCTGGTTCTGGACACACCCACCATTGAGAACATCCTCCCTGCATCTACCCTGTCCAGTCCTGTTAGAATTTTATAAGTGTCTGTGAGATCCCCCCCCTCATGTGTCTGAACTCCAGTGAAAACATTCCCAAACTGGTCAATCTCTCCTCATACATCAGACCCGCCATCCCTGGAATCAGCCTGGTAAACCTTCGCTGCACTCCCTCGAGAGCAAGAGCATCCTTCCTCAGAAAAGGAGAACAGAATTGCACACAATATTCCAGGTGTGGCCTCACCAAGGCCTGTAAAACTGCAACAACACATCCCTGCTCCTGTACTCGAAACCTCTCGCAATGAAGGCCAACATACCATTTGCCTTCTTTACTACCTGCTGCACCTGCATGCTTACCTTCAGCGACGGTGCACAAGGATACCCAAGTCCAGCTGCACACTTCCCTCTCCCAATTTACAGCCATTCAGGTAGTAATCTGCCTTCTTGATTTTGCTTCCAAAGTGAATAACCTCACATTTATCTAAATTATACTGCATCTGCCATTGATCTGCCCACTCACCCAACCTGTCCAGATCATGTTGAAGGATCTCTGCATCCTTGTCACAGTTCACCCTCCCACCCAACTTGGTATCTTCTGCAAACTTGGAGATGTCACATTTTGCTCCCTCATCCAAACCATTAACATATGTTGTGAATAGCTGGGGTCCCAGCACCAATCCCTGTGGCATCCCACCAGTTACTGCCTGCCAATTTGCAAAGGACCCATTAATTTAAAATTTCCATGCCCCCAACCCACGGCCTCATCCCATGTCCAAGCCTCCCTCTCATCCCTGCCTCATTGACCTGACACAACCTATTTCTGATGAAGGGTCTAGGCCCGAAACGTCAAGCTTTCCTGCTCCGATGATGCTGCTTGGCCTGCTGTGTTCATCCAGCCCCACACCTCGTTATCTCGGATTCTCCAGCATCTGCAGTACCTATTATCTCATCTTCCCTCCCACCAATCTGCCCCTCCCACCTCATTGGCCAATCCCCACCACTGCCTACCTGCGTTCACCTATCACCATCCCACCTACCTTCCCCAGCTCCACCCACCTCTCTATTTATTTCTGAGCTCCCTTCCCCCTCCCCCATTTCTGTAGAAGGATCCTGACCTGAAATGTCAACTTTCCTGCTTCCCCTGATGCTGCCTGGCCTGCAGTGTTCCTCCAGCTCCACACTGTGTTTTCTCTGACTCCAGCATCTGCAGTTCTTGCTATCTCCATTAATTCTTATTCTTTGTTTCCTCTCTACCAACCAGTTTCCTATCCATCTCAATACGCTTCCCCCAATCCCATGTGCTTTAATCTTGCACATTAATCTCTTATGTGGACCTTTGTCAAACACTTTCTGAAAGTCCAAATAAACCATATCGACTGGCTTCCCCCTTGTCAACTCTACTGGTTACATCTTCATAGAATTCCAACAGATTTGTCAAGCATGATTTCCCCTTCATAAATCCATGCTGACTCTGTCTGATCCTGCCACTGCTTTCTAAATGCACTGCTATAAAATCCTTGACAATGGATTTGAGAATTATCCCCACTACCAATGTTAGGCTTACCAGTCTATAATTCCCTGTTTTCTCTCTACCTCCCTTTTTGAATGTTGGAGTGACATTAGCTACCCTCTAATCTGCAGGGACTGTTCCAGAGTCTATAGAATCCTGGAAGATGACCACCAATGCATCCACTATTTCTAGAGCTACTTCCTTAATTCCTCTGAGATGTAGATTATCAGGCCCTGGGGATTTATCAGCCTTCAATCCCAACAATTTTCCCAGCAGCATTTCTCTACTAATGTTGATCTCCCTCAGCGCTTCCCTCTCACTAAATCTTGCCTCCTCCACAATTCTGGTATCTGATTTGTGTCCTCTTTTGTGAAGACAGAGCCAAAGTATGTGTTTAGTTCCTCAGCCATTTCTTTGTCCCCCATTATACATTCCCCCGTTTCTGTCTGTAGGGGACCTACATTTTCTTTACCAATGTCTTTCTCTTCATGTACCTATAGAAGCACTTAGTATCAGTCTTTATGTTCCCTGCAAGCTTACTTAACATTTCAAAGGTATCTGGATGGGTATATGAACAGGAAGGGTTTAGAAGGATATGGGCCAAATACTGGCAAACGGGACTAGCTTGATTTAGGATATCATGGAACAGTTGGGCCGAAGGGCCTGTTTCAATGGTGTACAACTCTATGACTCTATGAATTTGAAACTGATGGCACTTAAAAATTATGATCAAGAGGTGAATGGTTTTAGGCTAGATGTGCTGCCTGCTCATTCTACCTGAGATTAGAGGGAAAGACAAACTTATATTTATGTAGTTGCTATATATAATTTTATTATTTAATGTTATTTATTTCATCACCTCAGCATGACCCAAAGCACTTTACAGCAAGCAAAGCAGGGTTTGAAATGTCACCAAATTACTGGGAAACATGGTGACCACTTTGTGCACAGCAAGCTCCCACAAGTAGCACTGCAATTATCGGAGTTAGTGATGTTAATTAAGCAATAAACATCGGTCACATCAAGAGATGAGACAGCACTCCCCCGTGCGTTCTCAAAATAGTCCCATGGGAACTTGGATACCCATCTGAGAGAGCAGATAGGACCACCACACACCCAGAACCTCTGACAGTGCAGCATTCCCTCAGTAATGCATTGAAGCTTTCTCTTCCAGTCTCTGAACCTGTTAACCAGAGTGGTTCCCTTGAGCTATGACTGTCACGCAAGGGCTAAAATTGTGCCTATCTTGATGATAAGGCATTTGTCAGTGCTCCTGAATGAACTTAATGAACTAAACTTAGTGAACTAACTTAATATCAATATCAAAATGCTTAATGTGTTTGTTGACACATTTATTCCTATCTGCCAAGAGTTGAAAGTCTCCCAAAAGTCTAAATACACCATATCCAAGTGTTCTCACTTATCTGTTATGCCAGCTACATCCTGAGAAAATGACTGCCAAGTCAAATCCTACCATTATTTTCTACGTTTGCTGTTCTTGTATCCTTAATTATAGATCCTAACATTTTCAAACCATTGACAATAGATTAACAGGATGACAGCTTCCTGTTTTCTCACTCCTTCCTTTCTTAAACAGTGAGGTTACTTTTTGCCACCTTCCCTTTGCCAGGACCATTCCAAACTCTGCAGAATTGTGAGAGATAACCACGATCAACTCTACAACCACCTCTCTCAGCACTCTAAGTGTAGCTCCCCATCTTCACTAGTCCCTAGATCCCTACTGTTTTCCTTTGTAGAGACAGGCACAAGGTATTTTGACTGGTTTCTCTGCCATTTCCTTACCCCCCATGATGAATCCTCCTGCCCCTGCTTGTAGTTACTTATCTTTGCTAATTCTACATTTCTATAAAAACTTTACAGTTCATTTTTATGTTTGTCATTAGTTAACTCATAATTTATTATCCTTTTATTAATCTGGTTCTTGGCCTTCCTTTGCAGAATTTTAAAATTGTCCCAATCTTCAGGCTTACCATTCGTTTTTATTTTTTGCAACATTATAGGCCTTTTCTTTCGGTCTAATATAATCATTGATTGTTCTTTCTTTAGCCACACTGGAACTTCCGTTGTTCTTGTGTGCGAAAGGAATGCATTTTCATTGTAAACTACATCTTAGTTCTTTGTTGCCCAGGCTAGGAGCAAATGAAATCAAAGGGGAAACGGAAAATGAAGAGAATATAATCCTTTCAAAAATTATACTGATGTTTGAATACTGGGTTCTTTTTGTTGCATTGTTGAGTTGTCTAGTCGTTAGGGTTAACCTATGTCTCCATCAATTATTAATTCAATTAGTTATAGAAGTGATGATGAGAATAGACAGTCTGACCAAACATTGGGGTTAGAGATGATTTTATATCACCTGCACAGAGACATACAACCAGATCTGGAGATCATGTTGCCTCATTCATCGTTTTGGTTTATGGTTGCTTGAAATGAGACACAGCATTGCAGAATACTAAGGACTTCCAGTCTAATTCACAGTGGAATGAAATAGATTCATGTCCAAGTAGGAGACCAGTGAAGCACCATATAGTGACCTTTACCCCATGTGGTTGTTTGATACTGACTTGCTTTTCCCATCTCATGGTCTCTGGTTCGAAGCCGCTATTCCATCCATTCAGTGGAGCGCATAAACAAGATTCCGGGGAATTACCATCGAGGGAGTGATTTCGAAATGGCAATTTTTACATCATCTCAGAGGACTGCCAGCCAACCTTACCCCTGGCCTCACATTCTCTCTCTCTCTCTCTCTCTCTCTCTCTCACACACTCACACACACACACACACACACACACACACACACACATACACACATGTATGCACACTCACTCAAACACATACTCTCTCACACACACGGATAGACACATACAGACACGTGTGCACACGCACAGACATGCACACACACAGACACTCATGCACACACACACAGACATACACACACATGTGCACACACACAGATACACAAAATCACACACGCGCACATGCATATACATATACATATGTACACACACACACACCCCACTTACACCACACTCACTCATACACACAGACACACACACACATGCACAGACATACACATACAGACTCTCACACATAGGCACATGCACACACACGCACTCACACACCCTTACCAACAGACACATACATACACATGCACATGCATATATATATTGTGTCTGTGTGTGCATGAGTCAGTATGTGTGTGCATGTGTGTTGGCAGGAAGAAATAGCCCCTCTAATTCTGAAAGTGCTGCATTATCAGAAACACCATCCTTCAAGTGAGGCTTTAAGCCTGTTTGTTCTCTCAGCTAGGTGTAGAAGATCCTGTGGCATTTTTGATGAAAAGCAGGGGATATCCCCTAATCACTACTTATCCCTCAACACTTAGCATCATGAGAGCAGCTTATCTGATCAATATCAGAGCCCTGTCTGCGGGAGCTTGCTGTTCACAACATGGCATGCTGCATTTCCTGTTGACAAGCCATGCCCATTCTTTCAATGTACTCCATTAGCTGTAAATGACTGGAGAATGTCTTAAATTGATGAAAGTCGCTATATGAATGCAGATCTTTCCTTGTCGCATCCTTTCATCCCCAATATGCACTCTGCAAAACAAACCTTCCGCATTGCAAACACGAGAAAGCAGAATTAGCTGAAATGCATCTAGTTTTTGACCTGACGACCGGAACATTTCAGGAATCTCTCAGTTACTTGGCACCTTTGCTGAGCTTTCTCATACATTTTTAATGTTGAAAAGGAAAACAGAGTGAAGGGAGGAAATTAGGAAATGGCAGCAATATTGAAATGGGAACAATGTTCATGGGTGCAGGGAAGGGCACAAAGTCATGATGCTAATGCAGACCCGATGGGCTGAATGGCCTCCTTCTGCTCGATAAGACTTCTGTGATTCTGCATTGAACAAATATCATGTGTCTGTCTTCACTGTAAAAGACACAAGTGACATAACAGAAACAGGGGGAAACTCAATAAAAGTCAAGAAGCTAAAGGGATTGATGTCAGCAAAAGTACTGGGATGCTCAAGGGACTAAAATTTAAGAAGCAAGGGACTTGCCAAGCACAGGCAGGTGGGACTAGTTTAGTTTGGGATTATGGTCAGCATGGACTGGTTGGACCGAAGGGTTTGTTTCTGTGCTGTATAACTCTATAGTTCACGTGGGGAAATAAAGAAATGACTAGCCTGAAATCAGTCAGAAGTCACACCACACCAGGTTATAGTCTAACAGGTTTATTTGGAATCACACAAGATTTCAGAGCGCGGCCCCTTCATCAGGTGCAGTGAGAGAGCGGAGCACACAGACACAGAATTTATAGGCAGAGAGATCAAGGGCAGAGAGATCAAAAGATCATTTAACTGGTGTGAGTGGAGAGTGAGATGATAAGCCTCTGCAGGTGACCAAGAGTGTTGGACGATGTGAGTAAAGCGTCAACAGCTGAATAACCAGTGAAGGGGTGACCTATAATCTGATTAGGTGAAGCAGAGAGATAATTACAAATACTTAAAAATAAGGTGGTGCTGGAGACAAACTAAATGACTGGAAACACATGCTGAATTCAAAACTGTGCAAACTAATTAAGGTACAGGAATCATAACGATTTATCAAGGTGATATTGTCAAAACAGGACAGTAAGGAACATTTTACAGACACAGAGCAGTGTGGTGGGGTCACCTGTGCTGCGACATGTACCCAAGATCCATGTTGAGGCCATCCTCATGGGTACCGAACTTGGCTATCAGCCTCTGCTCAGCGACTCTGCGTTGTTGTGTATCCCAAAGTCTGCCTTGGAGGACGTTTACCCAAAGATCTGACGACGAATGTCCTTGACCACTGAGGGAACATCCCTGTTTGGCGATTGCTGAGCGGTGTCCATTCATCCGTTGTCGTAGCGTCTGCATAGTTTCACCAACATACCATGCCTCGGGGCATCCTTGCCTGCAGCGTATGAGATAGACAATGTTGGCCGAGTCACATGAGTATCTGCTGTGCACATGATAGGTGGTGTTCCCATGTGTAATGGTAGTGTCCATGTCGATCTGACATGTCTTGCAGAGGTTGCACTGGCAGGGTTGTGTGGTGTTGTGGCTGATGTTCTCCTGAAGGCTGGGTGGTTTGCTGCAAACTGTTCAAGGTTTGTTAGTTGTTTGAAGGTGAGAAGTGGAAGCGTGGGGATGATCTTGGCGAGGTGCTCATCCTCATCAATGACCTGTTGAAGGCTGCGAAGAACATGCCGTAGTTTCTCTGGTCTGGGGAAGTACTGGATGACAAAGTGTGCTCAATCAGTCGTATCCTGTGTCCGTCTTCTGAGGAGGTCGTTGTGGTTTTTCATTGTGGAACGTCAAACCTGGTGATCGGTGAATTGAGCATTGTATCCCGTTCTTGTGAGGGCGTCCTTCAGCACCTTCAGGTGTCTGTCTCGTTCCTCCTCATTTGAGCAGATCATGTAGTTGCTCTGGGCTTGTCCGTAGGGAATTGGCTTCTTTAATATGTTTAGGGTGGAAGCCTGAAATCAGTCATTGGGAAATTGCTGGAATCTACTCTTGAGGAACTTGTAATGATGCAATTAAGCAAACTTAGGATAATTAGATCAAATTAACATGGTTTTACAAAATGGAAATCCTGCCTGACGAATGCATTGCAGCTGCTCAAGGATGTAACCATTTGTGCAAAGAGAAAAGAAAGCCACAAGATGTAGTTTACAGGGATTTTCAAAAGACATTTAATAAGATTCCACACAAATGACTAATGAAAACATAAGAGGCTCATGGAATTTTTAATTCATGGGATGAGGGCATCGCTGGCCAGTACTGCCCATCCCTAATTGCCCAGAGGGCAGTTAAGAGTCAACCACATTGCTGTGGGTCTGGAGTCACATGTAGGCCAGACCAGGTAAGGATGGCAGTTTCCCTCCATAAAGGGCATTAGTGAACCAGGTGGGCTTTTTCCTGACAATCAGCAATGGGGTCACAGTCATCACTGGACTCTTTAATTCCAGATTTTTATTGAATTCAAATTCCACCATCTGCTATGGCGGGATTCAAACCCAAGTCCCCTGAACATTAGCTGGGTCTGTGGATTAACAGTTAGAACATAGAACAAAGAACATAGAACATTACAGTGCAGTACAGGCCCTTCGGCCCTTGATGTTGCGCCGACCTGTGAAACCAATCTGAAGCCCATCTAACCTACACTATTCCATTATCGTCCATATGTTTATCCAATGACCATTTAAATGCCCTTGAAGTTGGCGAGTCTACAACTGCTGCAGGCAAGGCATTCCATGCCCTTACTACTCTCTGAGTAAAGAATCTACCTCTGACATCTGTCCTATATCTATCACCCCTCAATTTAAAGCTATGTCCCCTCGTGCTAGCCATCACCATCCGAGGAAAAAGGCTCTCACTGTCCACCCTATCTAATCCTCTGATCATCTTGTATGTCTCTATTAAGTCACCTCTTAACCTTCTTCTCTCTAACGAAAACAGCCTCAAGTCCCTCAGCCTTTCCTCATAAGACCTTCCCTCCATAGCAGGCAACATCCTGGTAAATCTCCTCTGCACCCTTTCCAATGCTTCCACATCCTTCCTATAATGCGGCGACCAGAACTGTACCCAATACTCCAAGTGCGGCTGCACCAGAGTTTTGTACAGTCGCAACATGACCTCACGGCTCCGAAACTCAATCCCTCTACCAATAAAAACTAACACACCGTACGCCTTCTTAACAACCCTATCAACCTGGGTGGCAACTTTCAGGGATCTATGCACATGGACGCCAAGATCTCTCTGCTCGTCCACACCGCCAAGAATCTTACCATTAACCCAGTACTCTGTATTCCTGTTACTCCTTCCAAAGTGAACCACCACACACTTTTCCGCATTAAACTCCATTTGCCACCTCTCAGCCCAGCTCTGCAGCTTGTCTATGTCCCTCTGTAACCTGCAACATCCTTCCACATTACCCACAACTCCACCGACTTTAGTGTCATCTGCAAATTTACTAACCCATCCTTCTACACCCTCATCCAGGTCATTTATAAAAATGACAAACAGCAGTGGCCCCAAAACAGATCCTTGCAGTACACCACTAGTAACTGAACTCCAGGATGAACATCTCCCATCAACCACCACCCTCTGTCTTCTGACAGCTAGCCAATTTCTGATCCAAACCGCTAAATCACCCTCAATCCCATGCCTCCAAATTTTCTGCAATAGCCTACCGTGGGGAACCTTATCAAACGCTTTACTGAAATCCATATACACCACATCAACCGCTTTACCCTCATCCACCTGTTTGGTCACCTTCTTAAAGAACTCAATAAGGTTTGTGAGGCACGACCTACCCTTCACAAAACCGTGTTAACTATCCCTAATCAAATTATTCCTTTCAAGATGATTATAAATCCTCTCTCTTATAATCCTTTCCAACACTTTACCCACAACCGAAGTAAGGCTCACTGGTCTATAATTCCCAGGGTTGTCTCTACTCCCCTTCTTGAACAAGGGGACAACATTTGCTATCCTCCAGTCTTCTGGAACTATTCCTGTAGACAATGCCGACATAAAGATCAAAGCCAAAGGCTCTGCAATCTCCTCCCGAGCTTCCCAGAGAATCCTAGGATAGATCCCATCCGGCCCAGGGGATTTATCTATTCTCAGACTTTCCAGGATTGCTAACACCTCCTCCTTATGAACCTCAATCCTGTCTAGTCTAATAGCCTGTATCTCAGTATTCTCCTCGACAACATTGTCTTTTTCATGTGTGAATACTGATGAAAAATATTCATTTAGCACCTCTCCTATCTCTTTGGACTCCACGCACAACTTCCCACTACTGTCTTTGACTGGCCCTAATCTTACTCTAGTAATTCTTTTACTCTTGACATACCTATAGAAAGCTTTAGGATTTTCCTTGATCCTACCTGCCAAAGACTTCTCAGGTTCCCTCCTGGCTCTTCTTAGCTCTCTCTTTAGGTCCTTCCTGGCTAACTTGTAACTCTCAAGCGCCCTAACTGAGCCTTTGCACTTCATCTTTACATAAGCCTCCTTCTTCCTCTTGACAAGAGATTCAACTTCTTTAGTAAACCACGGTTCCCTCGCTTGACCATTTCTTCCCTGCCTGACAGGTATATATTTATCAAGGACACGCAGTAGCTGTTCCTTGAACAAGTTCCACATTCCAATTGTGCCCAGCCCCTGGAGTTTCCTTCCCCATCTTATGCATCCTAAATCTTGCCTAATCGCCCCATAATTGCCTTTCCCCCAGCTATAACTCTTGCCCTGCGGTATATACCTATCCCTTTCCATCGCTAAAGTAAACGTAACCGAATTGTGGTCACTATCACCAAAGTGCTCACCTACCTCCAAATCTAACACCTGGCCTGGTTCTTTACCCAGTACCAAATCCAATGTTGCCTCGCCTCTTGTTGGCCTATCTACATACTGTGTCAGGAAACCCTCCTGCACACATTGGACAAAAACTGACCCATCTAAAGTACTCAAACTATAGCGTTTCCAGTCAATATTTGTAAAGTTAAAGCCCCCATAACAACTACCCTGTTACTTTCGCTCCTATCCAGAATCATCTTTGCAATCCTTTCCTCTACATCGCTGGAACTATTCGGAGGCCTGTAGAAAACTCCCAACAGGGTTACCTCTTCTTTCCTGTTTCTAACCTCAGCCCATACTACCTCAGTAGACGAGTCCTCATCAAAAGTCCTTTCTACCATCGTAATACTGTCCTTGACTAACAATGCCACACCTCCCCCTCTTTTACCACCTTCCCTGATCTTAATGAAACATCTAAACCCCGGAACCTGCAACAACCATTCCTGTCCCTGCTCTATCCAGGTCTCCGAAATGGCCACAACATCAAAGTCCCAGGTACCAACCCATGCTGCAAGTTCACCCACCTTATTCCGGATGCTCCTGGCATTGAAATAGACACACTTCAAACCACCTTCCTGCCTGCTGGTACACTCCTGCGACCTTGAAACCTCCTTCATGATCTGACTACTCTCAACTTCCTGTACACTGGAGCTACAAGTCAGGTTCCCATCCCCCTGCTGAATTAGTTTAAACCCTCCCGAAGAGCATTAGCAAATTTCACCCCCTAGGATATTGGTACCCCTCTGGCTCAGGTGCAGACCATCCCGTTTGTAGAGGTCCCACCTACCCCAGAATGAGCTCCAATTATCCAGGTATCTGAATCCCTCCCTCCTGCACCATCCCTGTAGCCACGTGTTCAACCGCTCTCTCTCCCTATTTCTCGCCTCGCTAGCATGTGGCACGGGTAACAAACCAGAGATAACAACTCTGTTTGTTCTAGCTCTAAGCTTCCACCCTATCTCCTTGAATTTCTGCCTTACATCCCCGTCCCTTTTCCTACCTATGTCGTTGGTGCCTATGTGGACCACAACTTGGGGCTGCTCCCTCTCCCCCTTAAGGATCCCAAAAACATGATCCGAGACATCACGGACCCTGGCACCTGGGAGACAACACACCAACCGCGAGTCTCTCTCGTTCCCGCAGAATCTCCTATCTGTCCCCCTAACTATGGAGTCCCCAATGACTAATGCTCTCCTCCTCTCCCCCCTTCCCTTCTGAGCAACAGGGACAGACTCTGCGCCAGAGACCTGTACCCCATGGCTTACCCCTGGTAAGTCGTTCCCCTCAACAGAATTCATAACAGTATACCTGTTATTGAGGGGAACGGTCACAGGGGATCCCTGCACTGTCTGCCTGTTCCCTTTCCGTCCCCTGACTGTAACCTATCTACTTTTTTCCTGTACCTGAGGTGTGACTACCTCCATGTAACTCCTCTCAATCACCCCCTCTGCCTCCCGAATGATCCGAAGTTCATCCAGCTCCAGCTCCAGTTCCCTAACGTGGTTTCCAAGGAGCTGGAGTTGGGTGCACTTCCCGCAGATGAAGTCAGCAGGGACACTAGTGGTGACCCTTCCCTCCCACATCCTACAGGAGGAGCATGCAGCTGCCCTTACATCCATTCCCACCGTTCTGAATTCTAAAAAACAGATTATTTGAAAAAAATACACTAGTAACTTATCAAATCGAGGCTCAGAACCTTTTTGGTTCGAGGTTAATTGGTTAGTTCAGTTAACAATACCACTCAGCTGTTGGCTCCACCTGAGGGTGAGAGTGACGTATGAGCATTGATAAAGGTTTGATTAATGGATAAAAAGCAGTTGAATTGTGCATTTTCAAGTTGGCAGACTAACTAGTGGAGTGTTGAATGGACCAGTGCTGAGCCATATTAATAATTTAGATGAAGAGACAGAGAATAATGGATCTAGTTTGTTGCTGATACAAATCAAAGTGGCATTCAAGCTGTGAGGATGACACTGAGGCTGCAAAGAGACTGTTGTGAGAATGGGCAGCAAATAGGAAGATGGGAGAGTGTGAGGTTATTCACTTTGGTTGGAAGAATAGAAAAGCAAAATATTTCTTCCGAGGATCGAAATTTGTAATGATCAGTGTTCAGAGAGACTGAAATGTACCCATACAAGGAACACAAAAACATCAATATGAAGTAACAGCAAGACATTGGGAAGTAAATGACAGGTAGGTCTCTCCTGCAAGTGGATGAACAAGCCTTGCTACAATTGTATAAACTTTGGTGAGCATCTACAATACTGTGTGCAATTTTGGTCTCCATATTTAAAGAAAGGTTGGAAGTGATGCAGCAAAGATTAATTAGATCAGACCCAGGAAGAGGGAGGTATCCTGTGATAAAATGATGAGGAAATTGGGTCTCTATTTAGGAGAGTGAGAAGTGATCTCACTCAAGATTATATAGAGGCTTGGCACTAGATACTGAGGGACTGTTTCCAATTGCTGTGGACTCTGGACCACAGCAGCGCAGTGTCTGGATAAGAGTCGATGATTTAAGACTGAGATGAGGAGAATTTTCTTCACTCGAAGACTGAGAATCTTTGAAATTCATTGCCTCAGAAGTTAGTGAGGTGTTTATAGCTGTGTGAGGCATATTTGTATTCTCTTAGGAAACCAAGGGATAGGGGGAAGTGGAGAGGAAACTGAAAATCAATCCTGATCACATTGAATGGCAGAGGAGGCTCGTTAGGTCAAATGGTTTCTGGATTTGATTTGATTTATTATTGAAAAGTTTTGTTTTGAATGCAGTACAGGCAGATCGTACCATACAAAGTGCATTAGGGTAATAGAACAGAACAAAGATTACAATGTTATAACTGCAGAGAAGGTGTGTAAAGAGTGAGATCAACATTGAAGTTAAAATTTCAGAAGGCTAATGACAACGGGGATGAAGCTGTTCTGGAATCTGTTGGTACATTGTTTGAAACTTTCGTATCGTCTGCCAGACGGAAGAGGTTGGAAGAGATTATACCCGGAGTGGGAGGGTCTTTATTGTCCTATTTCTTATATTTCTGTATTCTTAGAGTAGGGCATGGCCCCTATTGAAAAGGATACAAGAGTCACAAAAGGATTTTGGTAGACTGGATGAGGGGGTCATGCTGTGGAGATGGAGCTCAGTGTAATCAAGTGTGAGATGGTCCATTTTGGAACCAAAAGTTATCAGTCAGGGTAATTTCTAGATGGCATGAAGTTAAATACAGTGGATGTCCAAAGAGTCTTGGGGGTTCAGGTGAATCGATCGCTAAAATGTCACAAGCGTGTGCAGAAAATAATCCAAAAAGCTAATGGAATGCCAGTGTTTATGATGAGAGAACTGGAATACAAGGATGCTCGAGCTATACTGCAGCTGTACAAAACCCAAGTTAGACCCCCACTTGGAGCACCGTGAGCATATCTGGGCACCACACCTTAGGGTGGATACATTGGCCTTGGAGGGAGTATAGTCTAGATTTACAAGAATGACACTTGAACTTCAAAGGGTGTGTTATGAGGAACGATTATACAAATTAAGCCTGTTTTCTTTAGAATTTGAAAGGTATGATCAAAATATTCAAGACACCATCACAAAAAATAATGGAAGATAAAGATAAAATATTTCCACCAGCTGGGGTTTCTGGAGCTAGGGGGCATAGTCTGAGAATTAGGGCCAAACTTTCAGGAGAGATGTTAGGAAGCACTTCTGCACACAGAGTGGGCAGGATGGCATGGTGGCTCAGTGGTTAGCACTGCTGCCTCACAGCGCCAGGGTTTGATTCCACCCTCGGGCAGCTGTCTTTGCGGAGTTTGCTCATTCGCCCTTGTGTCTGTGTGGGTTTCATCCGAGTGCTTGGATTTCCTCCCACAGTCCAAAGATGTGCAGGTTAGCTAGATTGGCCAGGCTATAGTGCCCATGGATGTGCAGGCTGGGTAGATTAACCATGGGAAATGCAGAGATAGGGTAGGGGGGTGGGATGCTTTTCAGAGGTTTGGATGGGCCAAATGGCCTGCTTCCACACTGTAGGGAATCTATGATTCGAAGGGTGGTAAAATGTTGGGAACTCTCTTCTGCAAATACCCATGGATGATGGATCAGTTGTTAATTTTAAATCTGAGAGAGATAATTTTTTCTTAAGCAAAGATGTAAAGGGATATGGGCCAAAGGTAGGTATATGGAGTTAGACCGCAGATCACCATGATGAAACACAATATAAATCCAAGAATAGCCATTAGTTATATCAAGTTTGAATTTTGATAATAACACTTACTAGAAAACAGAAATGAGGGAAATAGTTTGAATCTTTCTGGTAGATAAGCACTTGGCCTTGGGAGATGATTCTTTTGCAAACACCTTAATCATAGAGCATGTGTCCTTTGTGAGAAAGAGCAGCATTTACTGCTTCATCGAAAAGGTTAGGCAAATGAGAAATGATGTCATGTTTACCACAATCGCATTCAGCCACTCCAGACAACTAGGGTGTAAAAATATCTTTTTCGCAAAGAGCAAAATAACCTTTTGTGGAATCTCTGAGGATTCAGGAGGGTCAGGAACCCAGGCATTCCATGACAAGGGCGGAGACTGAATGTGAGTGAGGCTTCAGTGACGGAGCTTGGATCAAAAGTTTAAACCAAAAACAAACACCAAGCACTGTATTTTTAGTAACATGGCCTCATGCACACACCAGCAAATGCTTGATGTCATGTTATTGAGGCTAGTGGGCAACCGTAAAAGGGAAGGTTTGCTTCCTTTGATAACCCTGTGAGGAACAAGCATCTACTTTGGCTCAGTCTGAAGGGATAGCTTGCCAGGGACTGTGTTTGATAATGTGACTCATTATGCAGTGTGAATGCTGCCACCCTGGGAACAATGAATACAGCTTGAAAGCAACTGGTCAAAACGAGGTGATAATGTGATGCCTTCCTATCCCTGCCCTTTCCTTGACTCCGCATCAAGTGCCCAATTAACTCCGCCAGCTTTCACAAAGCTAAGTCAACATCACCCCGGACTGTGCTGTACTGATTTTCCAACGCAAAGACTCCCCAGCCTTCCGGGTTCAGAGCAAGAGCTGTTCGAGGTGCAGCAAACTGTTAGCACTTCCCCTGGCATTTACCCAACCCGTCTCACCCCTCCTGGGAGTAGGGAGTTCCTCCGAAGAGTAATTAAGCAGGAGGGCCACAGGGTGATGAGCTGCAGAGCAAGCCCGCACCACCTGAAACCCAAGCCAAACAGCGGAGGAAAAACACTGCCACAGCAGCTGTTCACAGCTGTATCCCCCACCCAGCCCTGTGCACCATGAGCTACACACAAACATGCACATTAGGGACAAGAGTAGGCCAGTCAGGCCCTTGAGTCCTTGAGTTGCACGCAACATGCAATAAGGTTGAATTACTCCACATTCCCCCAAATACCTTCCAGCCCCTTGCTTATCTCTGGCTCTAGATGCTCCCACAAGAGGAAACATCCTTTCCATGTCTAACTTGCCATCCTCAGAATCTTCAATGTTTCAAGGCACCCCTTACTCTTTTAAAGTCCAGTGCATACAAGCCTGGCCTGCCCAACCTTTCTTCACACGACAATTCACCCATTCCAGTTATTAATCGAGTCTAGTAGTGGTGAAGGGGGCATAAGGAGGTTGCAGGCGGCTACAGAAAGGTTGAGTGAATGTGCAAAAACCTGGCACATAGAATCCCTACAGTGTGGGGGCAGGCCATTTGACTCATTGAATCCATTCCACCCCTCCAAAGGCAGCCCACACAGACCCAACCCCATGTAACCCTGCATTCCCATGCGCAATCCACCTAACCTACACACGATGAGCAATTTAGCACAGCCAATCCACCTAACCTGCACATCTTTGGACTGTGGGAGGAAACAGAGCACTTGGAGGAAACCCACGCAGACACAGGGAGAATGTGCAAACTCCACACAGACAGTCGCCTGAGGCTGGAATCAGACCCAGATCCCTGATGCTGTAAGGCAGCAGTGCTAACCACTGAGCCACTACACTGCCCAATCACAAAGCCATAGAATTACAGAATCCCTATGGTCCAAATGGAGGCCATTCAGCCCACCAAGTCTGCACCAAGGTTCCAAAGAGCATCCCAATCCTCCACCTTGCTTTGATAACCCCACATTTCCCATGGCCAACCCAGCTGGCCCGCACATCCCTGGACACTATGGGACAATTTAGCACTTGCAGTATAATGTGGAAAATGTGAAGTTGTTCACTTTGGTAGGAAGAACAAGAAAGCAGTGTATTACTTTAATGGAGAACGAGGTTTGGAAGATTTGATAGGGTTACCCCGGAGGATCTAAACTAATGTGGCAGAGGGGGTGGGAACTAGAGCAGCAGGTCAGTAGGTACAGAGACTGGGGAAGAACTTGAGTCTAAGGCAAATGTAGCTAAAAGGAAGAGCAGTCAGGGAGAAATTGCTGAGCCCAGCAGAACTAGAGGCTTCAACTGTATTTGCCTCAATGCAAGAAGTATAACAGGTAAGACAGATGTGCTTAGAGCCTGGATTAATGCACGCAGTTATGAAGTTGTTGCTAACACAGAGATACGGTTGAAAGAAGGACAGGATTGACACCTTACCATCCCAGGATATTAATATTTTAAATGAGACAGAAGAGGAAGAAAAAGAGGTGGGGGAGCTGCTTTACTGGTTGGGAAGCATATCACAGTTGGGTTGAGGGAGGACACCCCGCAGAGATCTTGCAGTAAGGCATTGTGGGTACAGCTCAGGAATAGGAAGGGTGCAGTCACAATGCTGGGATTGTCCTACAGACCTCCCAGCTGCCAGCAGGAGATAGGGGAAGAGATATGTAGTCAGATTCTGGAAAGATGTGAAAATAGAGTCATGGAGACGTACAGCATGGAAACAGACCCTTTGGCCCAATCCATCCATGCCGATCAGATACCTTAACTTAATCTAGTCCCATTTTCTAGCATTTGGCCCATATCCCTCTAAACCCTTTCTATTCATATACCCATCCAAATGTCTTTTAAATGTTGTAATTTTACCAGCCTCCATCACTTCCTCTGGCAGCTCATTCCATACATGCACCACCCTCTGTATGAAAAAGTTGCCCCTTAAGTCCCTTTTAAATCTTGCCCCTCTCACCTTAAACCTATGACCTCTTGTTTGGGAATCTCCCACCCCGGGGAAAAGACCTTGGCTATTCATGCCCCTCATGATTTTATAAATCTCTGTAAGGTCACCCCTCAGCCTCCGAAACTCCAGCGAAAATAGCCCCAGCCTATTCAGCCTCTCCCAGTAGCTCAAACTCTCCAACCCTGGCAACATCCTTGTAAATCCTTTCTGAACCCTTTCAAGTTTCACAACATCCTTCCTATAGCAGAGAGACCAGAATTGCACAAAGAATTCCAAAAGTGGCCTAACCAATTTCCCGCACAGCCCCAACGTGAACTCCCAACTCCTATACTCAATAAAGGCAAGCGTACCAAATGCCTTCTTCACCATCCTACCTGTGACTCCACATCCAAGGAACTCTGAACCTGCACTCCAAGGTTTGTTTGTTCAGCAACACTCACCAGGACCTTACCATTAAGTGCATATGTCCTGCCCTGATTTGCCTTTCCAAAGTGCAGCACATTACATTTGTCTAAATTAAACTCTATCTGCCACTCCTTGGCCCACTCATCCATCTGATCAAGATCCTGTTGTACTCTGAGGTAACCTTCTTCATTACGCATTACACCTCCAATTTTGGTGTCATATGCAAACTTACGAACCATACCTCCTATGTTCACATTCAAATCATTTATGCCAATGATGAAAAACAGTGGACCCAGCATCGATCCTTGTGGCACACCACTGGTCACAGGCCTCCAGTCTGAAAAGCAACCCTCCATCACCACCCTGTGCCTTCTATCTTTGAGCCAGTTCTATACCCAAATGGCTAGTTTTCCCTGTATTCCATGTGACCTAATCTTGCTAACCAGTCTATCATGGAGAACCTTGTCGAACGCATTACTGAAGTAACAGAAGCAAAAGCAGAAAGTGCTGGAAAAGCTCAGCAGGTCTGGCACCATCTGTGAGGAGAAATCAGAGTTAACATTTCAGGTCCGGTCACCCTTCCTCGGAACTCTGATTTCTTTTCACAAATGTTGCCAGACCTGCTAAGCTTTTCCAGCAATTTCTGTTTTCGTTTCTGATTTATAGCATTCACAGTTCTTTCAGTTTTTATTTAACGTGAAAATAACAGGGTTGAGGTGAGTGATTTTATCTTTCCTCCATATTGATTGGAACTCCCTTTGTGCTGGGAGTTTTGGGTGGGGAACAATTTGTTCGGGGTGTCCAGGAGGGTTTTTTGAAACAGCATGTGAATCTTCCAATAAGGGAGGGGGCCATACTGAACCTGGTATTGGGAAATGAGCCCAACCAGGTGATCAAAGGTTCAGTGGGGTAACTTTTCAGGAATAGTGACCATAATTCTGTACGTTTTCAGATACTAATGGATAAGGACAAGAGTGGACCTCAGATAAAGTTATTAAATTGGGGAAGGCCATCTATAACTAAATCAGGCAAGAATTAGAGAAAGTAGATGGGAGCAGCAGTTTGAAGGTAAATCCACATCTGACACGTGGAGTCTTTTAAATACCAGTTGATTAAAGTGCAGCACAGTCATGTTTCTGTGAAAATGAAAAACAGGAATGACAAGATTCGAGGACCTTGGATGACAGGGGAAATTATCAGCTTAGTCAACAGAACGAAGCGTATCTAAGGCCTAGGCAAAGAAAAAACAAACAAAGTCCTTGAAGAATATAGAGAAAGTAGGATGGATCTCAAATGGAGAATTAGGAGGGCTAAAAGAGACCATGAAATGTCCTTGGCCAGCAGGTTAAGGAGAATCTCAAGGCATTTTATACATATCTTAGGAGCAAGAGGGTAGCTATGGAAAGAGTAGGCCTGGTCAAGGATAAAAGAGGGAGGTTATGTGAGGAGCCAGAGGAAATGGGTGAGATCCTTAATGAGTACTTTACATTGGTATTCAACAAAGAGAGGGACGTGAGGGATGCTTAATGGGATCTAGCCCAGGGTTCTGTGGAAGGCAAAGGAGGAAATAGCTGGGGCTTTAACAGATATATTTACATTCTCTTCGGCCTCAGGTAAGGTTCCAGAGCACTGGAGAACGGTCAATGTTGTTCCTTTGTTTAAGAAAGGAAACAGAGATAATCTGGGTAATTACAGGCTGGTGAGCCTGACATCGGTGGTGGGGAAGCTGTTGGAGAAGATAGTAAGAGACAAGATTTATTCACATTTGGAAGCAAATGGACTTGTTAATGATAGGCAGCATGGGTTTGTGCGTGGAAGGTCCTGTGTCACCAACTTGATTGAGTTGTTTTGTGGAGGTGACAAGAATGATTGAGGAGGGAAGGGCAGTAGATGTTGTCTACATGGACTTTTAGTAAGGCATTTGATAAGGTACCTCATGGAAGGCTGGTATAGAAGGTAGAATCTCATGGGATCGGGGTTGAGCTGGCTAGATGGATACCCGAAACGCCAGCTTTCCTGCTCCTCTGATGCTGCCTGGACCGCTGTGTTCATCCAGCTCTACACTTTGTTATCTCAGACTTCAGCATCAGCAGTTCCTACTGTCTCTAGATGGACACAGTACTACCTTGGTCATGGGAGACAATGTAGTTGTGCAAAGGTGGTTTTCGGAATGGAGATCAGTAACTAGTGGTGTTCCACAGGGATCAGTGCTGGGACCTTTGTTGTTTGTAATATACATAAATGATCTGGAAGAAAATGTAGGTGTGGTCTGATTAGCAGATGACACTAAAATTGGCAGAGTTAAAGATAGTGAGATTGATTGTCAAAGGATACAGTGGGATAAAGATAGACTGCAGATTTGGGCAGAGAAATGGCGGATAGAGTTTAATCTGGACAAATGCAAGGTGATACATTTTGGAAGATCAAATTAAGTGCGAATTAATTAATAAATGGCGCAATCCTGAGGAGCTTTGACGTACAGAGGGATCTGGGCGTACAGCTTCACTGATCTCTGGGGCGGCATGGAGGCTCAGTGGTTAGCACGACTACCTCACAGCACCAGGGACCTGGGTTCGATTCCACCATTGGGTGACTGTGTGGCGTTTGCACATTCTCCCCGCGTCTGCGTGGGTTTCCTCTGGGTGCTCCGGTTTCCTCCCTCAGTCCAAAGATGTGCAGGTTAGGTGGTTTGGCTGTGCTAAATTGCCCATAGTGTTCAGGGATGAGTAGATTAGGTGAAGTATAGGGAGGTGGGTTGGTGTGGACTTGTTGGGCCCAAGGGCCTGTTTCCACACTGTAGGAATGCTATGAACATGGCAACACAGGCAAGTGAGATGGTCAAGAAGGCAAACAGCACGCTTGCCTTTAGCGCTCAGGGCATTGAATGTAAAAGGTGGCAAGTTACATATAATACTTTAATCAGGTCACATTTCGGATAATGTGTGCAGTTCTGGTCACCACACTACCAGAAGGACGTGGATGCTTTGGAGAGGGTGCAGAGAAGGTTTACCAGGATGTTGCCTAGTCTGGAGGGTTTTAGTTATGAAGACAGGTTGGATAAACTCAGATTGTTTTCACTGGAGAGACAAAGACTGAGGGGCAACCTGATAGAGGTCTACAAAATTATGAGAGGCATGGATTCGGTGGATAGTCGGAGGCTTTTCACAGGATGGAAAGGTCAACTACAAGAGGGCACAGATTCAAGGTGAGAGAGGGAAAAGTTTAGGGGAGAAGTGAGGGGAAAATGTCTCACACAGAAGGTGGTGGGTGCCTGGAACACACTGCCATTTGAGGTAGTGGAAGCAGGCATGTTAGCAATGTTTAGGGTGCATCTCTATAGACAAATGGCAAGGAGACAAACAGAGGGATAGACACCGCATATGGGCAATAAGTAGTGGTTCTTAATAAGGATTAGGAATTGGTGGAAGCTTGTTAGGCCAAAGTGCCTGTTCTTGTACTGTATACTTCTTTATTCTTTGTACGTTGTAATGGGTTCAGAAGCTGAGTGCCCCTGGCGGAACCCAAAATGGGCATCAGAGAGTAGCTTAATCGTAAACAAATGCTGCTTGATAACACTGTTGATTATACCTTTCAGCGCTTTACAGATGATCATGAGTAAACTGGTTTTGGCAATCTGATATTTATATCAATGGTCATCCCTTGAATTTTAGGTTAGATGCTGGGCTAGTGACATTACACTAACAGATAGTGAGCCATAGGTAAGAGAATACTGCCTATAGTTGACAACAGTGCAATTGCATGGTTGAAGAGGCATTGCACTTCAGATTAAACATATGTTTCAATCAGCTTCCCAATATAGAGGACATCCAATAATCAAAAAAAACCAGAGATAAAAAGGTACTGCAGATGCTGGAGAATCCAAGATAACAAGGCGTGGGGCTGGATGAACACAGCAGGCCAAGCAGCATC
>JAHRHZ010000034.1:6653593-6663707 GCA_024137785.1 Ginglymostoma cirratum | reverse complement strand
TTACCATTTAAATGCAAGCTCAAGTGAAAATATTTCCGCTGTAGCTCTTTAATTACTGAAATACTGTTCGATTGTTGTATTTATTACAGCTATTTCTGGGTTCTCACGGATGTGTATTTATTGAATAATTTCTGCTTCATATTGATAGGCTAAGCCAGATTATATTCATCTAGAGTTTCCCATTTGTCACAAAAACACTGAACCTAATGGTTCCCACCATGCACAGAGGTCCTTTCTCTGTTGGATGAATTATGGTAACAAGGGAAAAGTGAAATTTGAATCATTTCTCGCCCTAAGCAAGCATTTAGATTGCAAAAGACATTCAGTGCAGGAAGGAGTTAATCTGCCCTTGTCTGTGATACACAGCAGACACAAACTGGTTGTTCTTTCTTATGATCACATGTGATTGCTGTTGTAACACACACTCACTTTGAATACGCTGCCCTTTTTTGTGTGTGGATCTGATTGTACATTTGCAAATGAAGTGGTTGAAACTTGCATGGCCTTTCCCTAAACTACCCGACAGACCAGACCTGGATCTGTCACAGACCTCCGGCTAGGAATCTGCTCGAATTCACGGTCAATCTCACCTACAGGAAGAACCGCGCGTTGGACGGTTGGGGGTGGGGGTGGTGTTTGCCAGAGTTGGGGTTCGGAAATGAGGGAGCTAGCAAATCCAGAGCAAAATGCCCTCTGTCAGACCCCCATCCTGCCTCTGCCCACTATCGGTAGAAACTTGGAAGACAGCAGCAGGAGTAGGCCATTTGGCCGTTTGAACCTGCTCTGCCATTGAAAATGATCATGACTAATCACTGGGCTCAATCCCCTAATCCTGCCCTCCCCCAATATCCTTTGATTCCGTTAGCCACAGGAGCTACATCTACCTCCTTCTTGAAAACACGTGATGTTTCTGTGGCAGTGAATTCCTCAGGCTGTCTGCTCTCTGGTTAAAGATATTTCTCCTCATCTCAGTCCTACAAGTTTACCCCTTATCCTTAACCTATGACCCTACTGGTTCTGGACTCTCCACCATTTGGAACTTTCTTCCTGCATCGAACCTGTCCATTCCTGTTGGAATTTTACAGATTTCCATGAGGTTCCCACCTTAATCTCCTAAACTCCAGTGAATACAATGCCTACGGAGTCAGTCGCTCCTCCTAAGTCAGGGCTGCCTCTCCAGGAATCAAATTTGGTAAACCCCCACTGCACTCCGTCAATAGCAAGAACATCCTACCTCAGTAAGGAGATCAAAACTGCATATAATTGTCTGAACTAGTTTCTCTGCAGCGGTGGCGTGAGTCCTTCAGCACCAGTCAAAAGCCAGTTCGGTTTAGGAGTGGAAGATGCTGGTTGCTAAAAATCTAAAATTGAAACAGACAAAGCCAGCAGGCCAAGTCGCATCTGTAGAGAAAAACAGAGGGAACATTCCCAGGCTTTAAAGATATTAGACTTGAAGCATTAAGAAAGGGGATGGAAACTATGGTACATTTTTCCAGAATGTGAAAGTAAGCAGGTAATTGGCTTAACGTTTGATTCATGTTTTACATAGTCCGGTGTACAGTCGCTGTCACAAGAAACAGGAGGTTGGTGTAAAGTGTCTCACACACACTCTGAACAATAGGAGGACACCACATTTCAGTCAGAAACTGTCTCCCAGGAGGAAAACCTACAGGATAGCATCAGAGAGAGATAAAGAAATTTCCTTCAGTTTGGTATCAATAATTTAACTCAGAATGTTCAGGTGTTTGTTTTTTATTAACTTGGGAGTGCTAACGTGTGGAATACTGCAGTGAATCCCTTTAGAGATTATATTCCAAGTGTGGCCAGGGGAATTAAAAAAACGGCCTGGTAATCTAGTGAAGTTGCTGTGCCATACAAAGAACCATGCAAAACAGACAGGAGGCCATTCTGCTCATCTTATCCCCTTTCCACCTCTTTGAAGAAAGGGCAATTCCTTACTTGGGGCCCTGCTGTTGTCCCAGAATCCTGACGCTTTCCCTTGCTCTGCCATTGAGGGTGGCTCAACTTTGAGACAGCTTCAAAGTCCTCTTCCCTGAGTGATGTGTCTCCAACATTTAGGGGCGTGCCTTGAACAGAGAATTTCATGACCTTTCCAACTCAGCACTTACATTGGTTAGTTGTCTCGAAATTCCATGATCTCAAGCTGACCATATGATGAGTTGGCGCAGAAGAGAGAGAGAGATAGGATTATGTCATTCTGTTCAGTGCAAGTGTGGGACTATAATTAACTGTTGATCTTAACACCCTGAGGTGTGAAGTACAGAATACAATGTGCATATGTGTCTGATAATTACAAAGGCCTTTCTTCCATATTAGCGCAAGGACGAATAGCAGTGTCCTCAATCTCGTGACACTCTGTCAGATAATTGCAGGAGAGTTCTTCCCATCACTTGACTGATGGGTGGTTCCTGTTTGCAATGGATGAAACAGTAACTCGGACATAACCAGCAAAGACCCCGAACAGCAGGGGAACTAGCCCCCAGAGAAGGGGTAACCCACCCTCTCCTCACATTCCCTGCTCAAAGGCAGGTCTGATGCACAGTGTCACAGGGTCCATTGTGGGCAGGGCGAGGAGGCAGCCCCAGAAACCCCCCAGACAGGGCAGGGATCAAACGCCACGCAGTTGGCACCATCCTAATCCATACCCAGCATCCAGCCGAGGGGCTGTCATCCGCAGCTACAGATAGCAATAACAGAGAGTCTGATTATATTTCCAACATGTTGGTACCCAACCAGCTGGGAATCTTTCCTGCCTGCCATTGGGGCGTGTTGGAAGGACTTCCTTGTTGATATTCAGCCCGATTGACCATGATGCAGGCATGTCTTCATTGACCGTCATGTCCTGGAGTGGGACTAGAACCTGGGGCCTCTTACTTGGAGGCAGTGACACTCCCCATTCTGCCAGAAGACACCAAAACAAGGTAAAAAATACGAAACCTTGAATTAGAAACATTGAAAATAGGAGCTGTTCAGCCTTTAGAACTGCTCTGCCATTCAATATGATCAAGGCTGATCATCCAACTCCGTCCCCTGTCCCCACTTTCTCCCTCCATCCTTTGATCCTTTTAGCTGAAGGAACTATATCTAACTCCTGCTTCAAAACATTCAATGCTTCAGAGTCAACCAATCTCTGTGGGAGATAATTCCACAGGCTCACCACACTCTGAGTGAAGAAATTTGTCCTCATTTCAGTCCTAAATGGCCTTCCCTCTATCCTTAAACTGTGACCCCCTGGTTCTGGGCTCCTTGGTCATGGGGAACATCCTGCCTGCGTTTACCCTGTCTAGTCCTGTTAGAATCTCATAGATTATGTTATCAGAACCGCCCTCATTCTCCCAAACTCCTGTGAATCTACTCCTAACCAGTCTTATCCCTGAGAAGTGGAACTGACTAGATCAGATGGTGAACACAAATAATTCGTTTGAGTAGACAGTGTCATTGGTAAACAAGGGGATTATAATCCCACAGAGCTCCTTCGATGAGGCAGAAAGATACAAAAGCCGAACCATTAAACAGTGGAAATTAAAACCCTCCAACAACACACCAGTAGATTAGACCTGTTACAAAGTGCGACACGGATTATCCATACTCCACAGACATTCCCATTAATCTCATTCCGATTCTGCCTTAGACCAGAGATAGGACACCTCTGAAAATAAAGTGTTTAATGGTGAACAGCAATTGCCATCTTCTCAAGGGTCAACTCAGGAATGAGTAAACAAAAACCATAGACCATAAGATCATAAGAGACAGGAGCAATTAAGGCCATTTGGCCCATCAAGTCTGCTCTTTCTCAACCCCATTCTCCTGCCTTCTCCCCAGAACTTCTGATCCTTTTAATAATCAAAGAAACTATCTCTATCTTTAACACACTCAATGGTTTGGCCTTCACAACCTGCTGCAGCAATGAGTCCCACCGAGTCACCATCATCCTCCTCATCTCGGGGTTCCCTGAGGCTGTGCCCTCTGGTCCTACTCACTCTGACAAGTGGAAACATCTCCATGGCCACTTTCTCCGGGCCCTCATTCTTCTGAACAAACCGGTAAACTTTCCAACCAAGAAGGAGGTATTTCACGTTTTTTTTAACACTTGCCTACATTTTTCCATCAAGGGGTGGGAGGGTTTCCTGTGCCCAGCAACTTGGGGAAATGGCTCAGGCCGTGGGTCCAAACCCAGGCCTATTTCATCCCACTCTGCCCTGGGATAACTTGGCTTCAGACAACAATGGGAAAGGCCGATGCAGGTTTCAACAGGCAGGGAGTTCGCCGGGGTAGGGGGGGTGATCCTGTGATTAGCCATACCCTCTGTGAAAATGGTATCCTAGCCACTGATCATGGCAACGGGGCTTTGTTGGATGTGAGTACATTATAGGTTAAAAGTGGTTCAGAATAGTTAGTGGAGGCGTCGTGAAGGTAAACACAAATGCTTTACATGTCTAACATTGTTACTAACGCATGCACATTCTTACAGAGGCCTGGGGAAGGTTTTGACATGCCTGCACGCGTTGTGGCTCAGTGTTTGACCTTTAACCCTGTTTTGAGTGAGCGACCCGGCAGGTTTTGAACTCTGACCTTGAGCGGCTCGATCAGACCCAGCGTGTTTCAGTGCCCTCCCACCACCACCACCACCACCAACCCCCCTCAACCCAATACCTCTGGGCTGTGGGATTTTTAAAGAAATCATTTGCCAGCCCACCACGCTCCCCCACTACACCAGGAGCGGGGCTGTTTCGAGCCAGACTGCTTCCTGCTCCCATCAGCGTCAGCCATGCTTTCTGAGACCGCTCTGCTCAGGTTATTATCTCTGGTTCCCAGATGACTGCTGTTGCTTGGTTACAGAATCCAACAAACCTGACTAACTGTAACAACAATGGAAAAGCCGGAATTCCCCGAGGAGCTGCTGTTTGGTTGGCAGAGCCTGAGCTGGGTGAACAAGCTGCTGCCCGCTGCTCCATCTAGCAGCTCGAGGGAGAGAGAAAGAGCACTTGTATACGGCACCTCACGAGGATGTGGCAGTGCATTGTGACTGACGCTCAAACTTAGGAACCTGACGCCCCCACAGACCATAACAGCGTTGAAGGCAACACTTCTATTTTACATTGGAAGGGCTTTTTCTTAAAATGACACGGTCTCATGGCGATCTTGCCCCTCAACCCATCAAGTCTGTGCCAACCGATCTACACTGATCCCATTTTCCTGCACTCGGCCCAAAGCCTTGAATATTATCACATTTCAAAGGCTCATCCAAGTACTTTTGAAAGGTTGTGAGGTTTTCCACCTCAACTACCCTCCCGGATAGTGCATTCCAGACCCTTAACAACCTCTGGGAGCAAAACATTTTGCTCAAATCCCCTTCAAACCTCTCACTTTAAGATGGTTCCCCCTTGTTATTAACCCCTCAACTAAGGGGAACAGCTGTTCTCTATTCACCCTGTCCATGCCCCTCATAATCTTACACTGGGCCCCTCCCAACCTCCTCTGCTCCAAAGAAAACAACCCGAGCTTATCCAGCCTCCCAAGAAAGCTGAGGGCTCCACCTCAGGCAACATTGTCAATAAATCAAAGGTGTCGATTTGTTCTACATCTCAGCGTTGACCAGCGTGATGAGTCTTGGACTTTCCGCTGGTGTAAATACAGCAGCAAGTGAGAGGGAGACTAACCTCTCACCTCAGACAAGGCTTTGTCACGCTGAAACCAGACACGATGAGATGTCAGACAGGCTGCTCATCCTGAAGTCATGGCTCGCGGTATTTCACCCAGCGTGAAAGTTGTGCCTTCGAATCCCGCTCCAGGGAGTGGACCGCAGATTCTTGGCTGGTGCTGAAGAAGAACCACGCTGCCTAAAGTGCCCCCAATTCCCACCCCTGCCCCCTTCCTTTGAGTAAGTCATTAAAACGAAAACCTATCCTCCTCTTTCTCAGCTGGACATCTCATCTTTCTTGAAAGTTGAACAAGAACAGAAGAGTTTCCCCACTTGTTAAGGGCCATTGGGTTCTGTGCTGAGTTTAGATGGCTGTCATCTAAAATTGAGCGTAATCCACCAATTTCTAGCCTAAACCCAGAGCCACATCAAAGGCTTGCTTGCTGTGATAAGGGTGTATCAGGAGTTAACCCACTCAGTGGGCCCCTTCATGACTATGAGCCTTTGCGCTGGGGGCATTGCATGCAGGGATGATTGATCACACCCCACCCCAAACACAGCATATCTGTTGACCTTTAGAGAAGACAAGGGTGAGAGCAAGTGGTGCTGGCTGGTGCTGGAGGGAACAAGGGGCAGGGGGAAGGCGTGTTCCTCAGGCTGCAATGTCAGGATGAGGCCTAAGGACAAATACTACCCAGCAGAGTCCTGCACTGTTTTAACAATCTATCAATGTGTTTCCGACATCCTGTTGGAGTGGCTCTTTATGAGTCAGACACAAGTGATGCACTTCCACAGAAGTCTTGGCCTGGCACTAACAATCCGTTATAGGTGGGTTTTTTTTAACTTGTCGCTTCGTCAAAAAGGCACCATTAGTTTCTACTTCAGCGATTAATCCAGAGTCTCTGATATCTATTGAATGTGGCCTTTATTGTATCTCCACCTAACCGTATGAAACGACTGTACGTAGATAACCACTCAATTCCATTCCATTCAATCTGCACAGATTTCTGTTCTTTGCCTTTTGACAAAGACTCTTGGTTACGACCAGTTTGTTGCCATGAAATCTCTCAGGACCCTGAGGGCACTGAGGCCGCTTCGAGCCTTGTCCAGATTTGAAGGCATGAGGGTAAGGGCAACTGTATACGTAGCTCTATGACCATCTTAATAACATTGCCTGTGTAAGTACTAACAACTGATGGGAGGTACAGAAACTTTTATGTCTGCATTAACTGGGTCTTTCTTTCCTTTGTACAGTTTTTGAACGGGTGTTTCCTCTCAGAAATATTGCTTCAAACCTGCCTAAAGCCAAGCCGAGTCTGAGCTTCAGAATGATACATGTTGTACTGTAAATATAAAAGACCTGGAAGATCTTTTATAAGCCTGCACTAAATTAGACCTGACATTACCACGCAATGTGGGCCGGTCTGTTGTTTGCACTTTCCAACAATCTCAAGAGGCTACAGAAGAGCGTTAGTATCAATTCCACAGATTTATGGCTTGCAGTATGTTGACACAGCTCAGTTTAATTTAGATCTTGGATTGCCTGAAGGATTTTCAAGATAAATCCACCTGTCCCTGATTGCAATAAGCTTCTATGATGACATTTCACTCCCACCTTTTCCTGAACCATCTTAGCCACAACAGACTAGATTTTACATTGTTGCCCACCTAAAGGTTTGAAGATGGGAGCAGTGCTGATAAAATACAACGGGGGTGTTTGGGAGTTTTTGGATTGTCACCCTGTCCCATCTCCAACCTAGAATCATAGACTTTTACAGTACCAAAGGAGGCTATTTGGTCCATCATATCGTGCTGACTCCTGACAGAACTACCCAACTGGTTCCATTCTCCAGCCTTAACTCCATAGCCCTCTAAATTCATCACTTTCAAATATATATCCAGATGCTATAGAAACCATCTTCTTCACTCTCTCAGGCACTGTATTCCAAATCCTAACAATTCTCTGAGTAAAGAAGTTTCTCCTCATCTCACTCCTAGCCCTCTGACGGCCAATCTTGAAATTGTGACCCCGAGTTGGAGATTTTGCCGGGAGTTGGGGGAGGGGCGTTGGTTGGACATCCTTCCCGTTGCTTAAGTGGTTATTTATGACCACCTCATTAAGAGGATAGGAACAGGGATAGGCCATTCAGCCCCTCCAAGCCTGTTCTGTCATTCAATGAGAACCACGGCTGATCTGTGGCCTTAACTCCATGTACCTGTCTTTGGCCCATATCCCTTGATAATTTTACTTAACAACCATTTATCTACCCCAGACTTAAAACTGACAACCAGTGCTCTTCCCAAAGTGGGGACAGACCATGCTGTAAGGGCAGCCCAACAAGGGCTGGTGTTGGAGGAATAGGACACCTCATTCAGGAGCTTTCGGAGCCCACAGAGCCATTCATGCCCACACCAACCCTACCCCCAACCGCCCCCCCACCCCGCCACCACCCAGGTAATTGTCCCACACCCTTAATCTTCCCCTCTACCTCTTGACTTTTGCCCCCGCTCATGACTCCTGACACTGGACGTACCTTGGCAGTTTGAGGAGCCGGTGACCCTCCAGGCTGGGGCTAGGGAGGTGACGCATCTTGCGACCTTCTCAAAGTGACTCTGCCGAAGGCCATGGTTCCAGCAACGCCTGCCCGACCTTCGAGCAGTCAGTGCCGCTCCCTCAGTTAACTCGGGCAGCTTCAGTCCCTTCACAACATTTCAGCCGAGGCTGGGCACCTCATAAAGTCCAGCCCAAGGCGTGAGGAAGTGCCTGTCACTCCTGCCCTGTTCGGCTGTTGAACTATTTCCATTCACTGGAATGGCTGAGGGGTTGAGAGGATGTAAAGGGCAATCCATGCTCACCCACAAAGTGACTACGTGGTTGCTGTTGATTTCCTAACCACCTGATACTGAGAACAGCACAGCTCCTGAGCCAGGGCTATTGTCTGACTCATCCATTTTACAAAGGCAGTCCCACATCAAAGAGAAGTGAGACCACAGGACAGCTGGAACCATTGATGGCAAGTTATTTCAAGAAAACCCAGGTTCTCAGACATTTCGCTGCCATGTCCTTACTTGAACGTTTCACACTTGAACCAAGAATTGGGGTGCGTGGATTGGCTGAGGGGCTAGTGGTCTGGGGGCAGGGATACAGGCACAAAAGAAATCTAAGGCCCTAATCACCCTGCATCGCTGTCGATCTCAGGGTTCCTCCGATTCATTCAGATTGGCAGGCTAAAATAATATTGTGAATGTTTAAGGGGAGTTTGCAGCCTATCGCAGGGACTGTTAGATCTGAATCTCCACTGCACAGGTGCCTCAGTGTTCACAACCTTAAGTGGTTGTCCCTTGGCACCACCAGAACAGTGAGTGGGGGGTGGGGGGAAGGGGTGGGCTCCCAAACTCTGGGTTTCCAACAACCCTCCCCCACTCCACTAACCTACAGCTTAATCTAGAACATCACCACTGCTGATTCTCCAATTCTTGACAAGATCTGAGATGGAGGCAGATTGGTCCATTACGTCAGCTCTTTGCTAGGGCTGTCCATGAGACGTAGGAGCAGAAGTGGGTCATTCAGCCCATCAAGTCTGTTCCGCCATTCAACAAGGTCATGGCTGATCTGATAATCCCTAACTCCACTTTTCTTTCCGATATGCCCCACACCACACCTCTTTCTCCACAGCCTTGGAAATGGAATCCTTTCCCAATGGATACCAGCCCTTTTTTTTTATTCATTCATGAGATGTGGGCATCACCGCCCAGCATATATTGCCCATTCCCAATTGCCCAGAGGTGCAGTTATGAGCCACCTGGATCTGGAGTCACACATACCTGGTTAAGATGGCAGTTTCCTTCCCTAAAGGACATTAGTGAACCAATTGACGTCATTAGACTCTTAAAACCCCTTTTTTATTAAAGTTGAATTCAAACGGCGTACCAGGGGAGGCAATGGCCTAGTGGTATTATCGCTGGACTGTTAATCCAGAGACCCAGATAATGCTCTGGGGAGCTGGGTTCGAATCTCGCCACAGCAGATGGTGGAATTTGAATTCAATAAATATCCCGAATTAGGAATCTAATGATGGCCGTCAATCCATTGTTGATTGTCAGAAAAAACCATTTGGCTCACTGGCCTCCTTTAGGGAGGGAAACTGCCATCCTTCCCTAGCCTGGCCTACATGTGACTCCAGACCCACAACAATGTGATTGACTCTTAACTGCCCTCTGGGCAATTAGGGATGGGCAATAAATGCTGCCTGGTCAGTGACACCCTCATCCCGTGAATGAATAAAGGATTTGAATCTGAGGTAAGGCACTTCCACACCAAAGAGCGGGGACACCACAGATCAGGTGGGAATATTAATGGCAGGTTACTTCGATAAAACCCAGAATAAAGCTTCTCAGACATTTCATTGCCATGTCCCTACTTTAATGTTTCCCCACCTATACTGACAATAA
>JAHRHZ010000034.1:6614410-6653193 GCA_024137785.1 Ginglymostoma cirratum | reverse complement strand
CCACACCTTGTTATCTCAGATTCTCCAGCATCTGCAGTTCCTATTATCTCTCATTGAAGGCTGCCTACTGAATTTGTTTCCAGTGCCCTTTCAGTCAGCGCAGTTCAGATCACAAATACGTTTTTAAAAAAAGCCTCATCTTCTCCCCCCTTGCTTCTTTTACCAGTTGTCGTAAATTCATGCCCTGTGCCCTTTATGAGTTGACCCTCGCTGTCGATGAAAACATTTTCTTCCTGTTAGAGAGGGTCTGCTAAATTGCTAATGCTCAGAGGGAACAACATGTAGAAGCTGTGGCTCAGACTCTGCTGGTGGCTACGCTAAAAAAACGCTTTCTTTCTGTGGGCAGCCAACACAACTGACCAGCAATTGTAAGGAAAAACTTGATGCTTTTCTTCCAGCAGGTACCAATCTACATTGCTTTACAGGTGAACCATCCCAAGAGAAAGACACTGCTGTTCAGGCACCTCACCCCAAGCTCCCCACTGCCGGGGGTCCTAGCAGAGTGATAGGATGTTTGATAATGGAATGGATTCTCGTCTTTTCTTGTGTTTCTATGTAGGTGTCTGTAGTCAGCCTAACGGCTAATGCCCTGGGATACGCTGAACTAGCTCCCATAAAATCTCTTCGGACACTCAGAGCTTTGAGACCATTAAGAGCCTTGTCACGATTTGAAGGGATGAGGGTAAGACGGAGAGAAAGAAGGCCTGTTCCCATGTGATTGAAGCATGGCGGGTAAAAACCGTACCCCTACGCATCATTCCCCATCCGACAAAATGGATACAATTGCATGTCAAGTAGCGTAACCCATCGCAGGTCGGGTTTTAGCATTAGGGTTAGGTTTATTGTCAAGTGTACTTCAGTCACAAAAGAACAGGAGTACAGTGAAAAGCGCACAATGTCGCAAACACACGATGCCATCTTAGGTGCAAAGTATTCTAGGTGCAAATTTTAGAAACAAAAAATAGAAGAAATAAAGGCAAAACGTTACACTACATTACATGTATATAGGGTATAAGCTAGGAAAAGAAGATATAAAGCTAAAAAGACCGAGATTACTGTCTTTCAATAACGGCTTCCACGTAGTTTGACTGGGCTCCATTGGTTCCCAACCACTCCGCTCCAGGCCCCTGCCCCACTCCGCTCGGGCCCCTGTCCCCACTCCGCTCCGGGCTCCTGTCCCCACTCCGCTCCGGGCCCCTGTCCTCACTCTGCTCCGGGCCCCTGTCCCTGCTCCGGGCCCCTGTCCCCACTCCACTCCGGGCCCCTGTCCTCACTCTGCTCCGGGCCCCTGTCCCTGCTCCGGGCCCCTGTCCCCACTCCGTTCCGGGCCCCTGTCCTCACTCCACTCCGGGCCCCTGTCCCTGCTCCGGGCCCCTGTCCCTTCTCCGGGCCCCTGTCCCCACTCCGTTCCGGGCCCCTGTCCTCACTCCACTCCGGGCCCCTGTCCCTGCTCCGGGCCCCTGGCAGAAGAGGGAAAAGGCAGAGAAGGAAAAAACAAAGAAGGTGGAGAAACAGAGAAACAAATGAAAAGGTACAGATGGATTTGACAGCTCCAGCTGGAGTGTGGTACTCCGCGGCCATCTTTGATTATTTCCTAGATAACAAGGTGTGGGGCTGGATGAACACAGCAGGCCAAGCAGCATCAGAGGAGCAGGAAAGCTGACGTTTCGGGTCTAGACCCTTCATTAGAAAATTTTGATTATTTCTTGTAGTTTTGGCAGCAGCAGGGTAACCATGACATAACCCTCTAAGCCTCCCTTTTCCTGGTTCATGTTGGTTTTGTTTAGCATGGTGAGTTAGGGTTACTGGGTGGCACCATTGGGCAGCCAAGTTGAACACAGGTTTTGGTTCCTGGTTGCTGTAAAAATGTTGGCAAATGTGTGCTCTGTGATTTGGGAATGATAGACAGGCCACGATTGTGCCTGTAAGTGCTGTATCCCCTGAGAATCACCCAGGCTGAATGAGGTAGTGCCGTTAGATGCAGTTTAATGTTGAGTTTCATTCCTTGTTTGCGATTTCCAAAGTGATGATGGGAGAGTTCAAAGCTAATTCAAATTCAACATTTACTGCGGAGGTTTCGCTGGAACTTTTGCTGTAAATTTCTACAATTACTAGTTCTCATTGAGGGGAATTCTTCACTCATTGTCATGCGTAAAACCAGATTCTGCAGATGTGAACAACAAAAAGCTGAAAGAACTGCCAGATCTGCAGAGTTTTACCAGTTTCTGTTTTTGTTTCTGGAGAGGTCAATCTCCAACTGATATTGCTCCCTCGACTGAACCACACTGCATCGCTGACTGTCTTAGGAAGAGCTGGTGACATTTCCAAACATTAATGGATTAAAGTGTTTCCAATTTGAAAGGTTCAGATCTAAATATTTAGAAATAGCATGAGGTGCCACTATGATCAAGCTCCCAAGAGGCGATAGCTCCCACTAGTTCAGCTTGAGGAGCTGAGATAGACACACTACAGGATAAGTCCCAGGTTAGATTGTGAACATCAAACCCTTGCGTCAAACTCTGTCTGCAGCAATGGTTGATAAGAGCATACCAGACTGATTTCTGGATTAGCAGAGCTGATACATGAAGAGAGACTGGATCTGTTAAGGATTATATTCACTGGAGTTTAGAAGAATAAGGGCGAGCTCATAGAAACTTATAAAATTCCTCACAGGACTATAAATGGTATACGCAAGAAGGATGTTCCCAATGACCAAGAAGTCTGGAACCAGGGCTCCCAGTCTGAGGATAGGCTATTTAGGACTGAGAAATTCCTTCATCCAGAGAGTGGGGAGCCTGTAGAATACTTTGTCACAGAAAGGGGTTGGGGCCAAATCATTAAATGTTTGAAGTAGGTGTTAGATGTAGTTCTTAGACTTAAAGTGTTCAAAGGGTATGGCGGGAAAGCAGGAAAAGGGGACTGAGCTGGATGATCAGCCATGTTTTTATCGAATGGCGGAACAGGCTCAAAGGCCTAGTCCTGATCTTATTTTCTATGTTTCTGTAAGAACACAAGAGCTAGGAGCAGGAGTAGGCAATTCAGCCCCCTGAGCCTGCTCCACCATTTAGTACAACCATGGCTGATCCATTCTCCGCCTCAATACCATTTTCCTACCTGCTCCCCATTACTAGTTAAAAATCTGTCTATCTCTACATTTAATTTACTCAATGTCATGGCATCCACTGCACTCTGGGATAGTGAATTCCACAGATTCACAACCCTTTGAGAGAAGTAATTCCTCTTCATCTCTGTTTTAAATCTGCTACCCCTTACCCTAAAACTATGGCCTCTCATTCTAGATGGCCCCACATGAGGAAATATTCTTTCTGCGTCTACTTTGTCAACTCCCTTTAGCATCTTACATACCTCAATTAGATCTCCTCTCATTCTTTAGTGAGCACAGGCCTGAATTGCTCAATTTCTCCTCATAAGACAAGCTTGTCATCTCTGGAATTGGTCGTAATGTTTGTACAGTCAGCCTCAGGATTAGAGAAAGGAAACTTCCTGATTGTGATCCAGTAAACCCAACAGCAACTTGTTTCTAATGCAATGAAACAAAGCAAGGCATTGCACAGGATCATTCATTGACACCAACTCCCACAAGGAAAACTCAGGTGGCCCAAAGGAGCGTTGAGCAGAGGTTCAAAATTCCACTCTTGGTGTTGACTAGATGCCTTCCTATCAGAATTCCTTTCTGAACAATAATGGACACCCAACCACATCTTCAGACATTAGGACTGTGCGTAGTTTCAGTCTCCTTGTTTAAAGAAGGACATTCATCAATTACAGATAGTTCAGAAGAGGTTTACTTGATCATTGTAGAATCCCTACAGTGTGGAAGTAGGCCATTTGGCACATCAAGTCACACTGACCCTCCAAAGAGCAGCCCACCTACCCTATTGCTGTAACCCTGCATTTCCTACGGCCAATCTGCCTAATCTGCACACCTTTCAACTGTGAGAGAAAAGCCTCACAGGCACGGGGAGAACATGCAAACTCCAGACAGTCACCCAAGGCTGGGGAATCAAACCCAGGTCCCAGCGTTGCGAGGCAGCAGTGCTAACCACTGAGCCGCCGTGCTGCCCTTGACACCCTGAATGAGTGGGTTGTCTTATGAGGATTGTTTGGACAGGCTGGGCTTGTTTCCACTGGAGATTAAAAGAGAGAAGGCTAACCTGAGATCCTGAATAATCTTGAAAAGGTAGACATGGAGAAGATGCTTCCTGTTGTAGGTCAGTCCAGAGTCGGGGGGGCACTGTTTAAAAATTAAGGACAGAGATGAGGAGAATATTTTTCTATCAGGGTCATGTTTCTTTGAGACTCTCTGCATCAGTAGGTGATGGATAGAGGGCCATTAATTATTTTTAAGACAACGGTGGATAGATGCTTGTTGTGAATGAAAGGTTATTGGAGTAGATGGGAACGTGTAATTTGAAACACAAACAGATCAGCCATAATCTTATGGAATGGCAGGAGGGGCTGAATGGCCCACGCCTACTGTTTGTGGGTCATGTGACCCAAAAGCTTGGCCAGATGAGTAGACATGAGGAAGACACCACAAACTGAGGCATGTAGGAACTTGAAAAGCAGAGCTCAAAATGATGAGTTCCATTTTGTTGGAGTGTAATGGAAATGGTGCAGGGGGCAGATAACAAAATTCAAACACAGGGTTTTGGACAGGACGTAAGACTTAACTAGCATGGAAAAAGATCATCCAGAGCCATATTTGTGCTTCCGTGAGTAAAATATTTGAAAGCACTTGAACAGTATTTCTAAATTGCAAAATAACCGGCACAAGTCCCTGGGGCCTTTGAACGTGGTTCAGGTTTTGTATTGACTACAGAGTTGAACAGAAATTGCAATGGACGCGTACAGCCAAGGATTTAAAAGGATGTCTACAGTAAATGATTATAACAAATATATGGGAAATCCAGGAATTTCAGTAAATATAATTTATAGCTTTATTTGCCTGTACAAAAGAAAATCGTTCTCCAATAGATTTACCAACACAAAGCCCCTTCTCTGTGATTAGCGTCCAGTATTAACTTTGGTTCGTACCAATGTTTGAACTCCGAGACTAAACACCATTATCCTTTATGTGGTTTCTTGACTCTATCTTGTGCCTGTCATGTTTGGCAGCTGTGTTATTCAACAGAATGTGAACTGGTTCCATTCAACCTGAGTCTGATGGACTTTTGACATTTCCACTGAATGGAAGATCCAGGGACTGCACTTGATGAGCATTGGTGCCCTGGCTAATTTTCTGTCCCCCAGTCAATACTTTCAAAGCAAACCAACTGACAGTGTTCTTGTGGCTGGTTCTGGGGACTTTGCTGAGCACTCATTGACTGCTACACGTACCTGCACACAAACTTGGGGGGAAACATTAAAAGCTGGCGAATACTTCGGAACATCCCAAGGATGGGAACATTGCTCTGCCTGCAAGATTTACATTCTCCGCAGTTTAGCTGTGCACTGGCCCTCACCCCAGAGCTAACCAGGAGTGATAGCACATTTCTCTCTCCGCATCTGCAAAGGAGGTGACCCCAGAGTTAGTCATTCTGTTGGAAGAGGTGACTTCTGCCCTTACACCTCCAAGTCACTGCTGCCTACAAATGCTACGTTCAAGTTGTCCACTCATTTGCAGCTACACTGAGTCTGTGGTGATAACTTTTGCTCAGCCGGGAGCTGAAGTGTTTTGTCTATTCATGCACCAGCGCATGCTAACGGGATGAGCGGTTACTCTGCGCCAGTATACAACGTTATTGTTTTATCAGCTGTCAGGAGTGACTGACCTGAATTGCAATCCACTGCTGTCCCCAGTGACTGACTCACTGAGTTGGCTGTACGCATTAATGATCACTTTCTCTGTTGCTGCCAATACAAGGACCAGGAAAATTTGGACCCATTCCTCCGTTTCCCTCACCCTTTCCAGATGGGTCAGACTCCCATGGTGCGAGCACTTTGGTCGGTGCCAGCCCGACCCTGTTGCACAGGCGGGGGCCATTCTGTCCCGCATGCCCGTGCTGGCTCTTTGACAGAGTTATCCTTTAACTCCACTCTTTCTTCCTCGCCTCGCTCTTTCCTCACATCCCCGCAATTAAGGGAAGTGGATAATAAATAAAAATAAAAGGAATGTACTGTGGATGCTGGAAATCCGAGACAAACACAGAGAATGCCGGAGCAACTCTGCAGGTCTGGCAGCGTCCGTGCAGAGAGAAACAGAGTTAACATTTTGAGTCCAATATAACTCTTCTTTAGAACACACCATTCTGAATAAATAAGAATATTCTGGCAAAGATCAGTCAGTGACAATATGACTCAGAAACTTAGAAGGCCATTTGAAATCACCACAGTCTAATAATAGCATTTTATCAGTATTTAATGAGGTACCTGTTGGAGTCCTCTGCTCTCTAATGGATCACAGGATTTCAAATTGTTGCATCTACCCAGCTTCTTTCAAGAGACCCCAGCAACAAGTGCTAGAATTTTGTCTCATTATCTCAAATATAGATGGTCTCTTGCATGTGTATCCAGACCCGTTTGCCAGTTAATGCATCTGCTTAATGGATAAGATTGGAGAAGATCTGTTTATCTGATATGATCTCTTTTTGGTCCATTTGTTGCAACAAAGTGAAGGGATTCGTGTTACTTCAAGAAGAGTTTTTTTTTAAACTCTTTGGTGCCCACGTCATATTTCAAAACATTCTGAGTGTGGTAATGAATATTATTGGAATCTATACTGAAAATAACAAATGTCGGAGATCACAGCAGGTCACGAAGCATCCATGGAGAGTGAACAAGCTAACGTTTCGTGCTGATGAGTCATCTAGACTCGAAATGTTAGCTTGCTCTCTCTCCATGGATGCTGTCGGACCTGCTGTGATATGCAGCATTTGTTGTTTTCAGCACAGATTCCAGCATTGCAGTAAGTTGCCCCTCCACTATTGGAATGGGATTCCTCACTTGAACAGACTGATGTGCAAAAATAACAAAGAATGATAAGACCAAAATATTGACTGTTTTCAAGGAGTTAGATGTAGTTCTTAGGGCTAAAGGGATCAAAGGGTATGGGGAGAAAGAGGGAATAGAATACCCAGTTGGGTGATCAACCTTGATCATATTGAATAGTGGAGCAAACTCGAAGGGCCGAATGGCCTACTCCTGCTCCTATTTCCTCCTGTTTGCACTTGGCCTGCACCTGGACCTGATGGAGACATTCAAAACAGGCTGACAGCCAAGGTAATGTGTACCATCAGTAAATTTGGAGCAAGTTTCAGCCCTGCTTTATCTTTGTTGGTGTCAAGCGCCAATGTCAGAAGAAAGGAATTGACAAACAGAAAAACTTTCGTGAAGAATACTTCAGCATCAGGTCTAACTGGGGCTTGATCTTTACCTGGACTATCTCACCAGATCCTCTAGGACAATCAGCATTAGTGCGGTGACACATAATAGAGAGATGAGCTCACCTTTTTGAGAATCTGCTAAAGACACAGTTGAAGATTCAGTTGCAACCTTCGTGAATCTTGAGGGTTTTCAGCCTGGGGTGCTCTGGAAGGACTAATCAAGCCTTTTCCCCTCCTGAAGCTACACGCGTGTGTGTGTGTGTTTGGGCTTAAACACAGTGATGCTTGTGAGAAACCTTTCCGGTAATGAAGCAGCTCATTAACGTGACAGAAGAGAAGAAAAAAAACCTCCACATTTGGGTGAGAAAGCTGTCATCATTCCTGTTGGATTCACTTGTCCAGAATCAGATGATATTTCGCCAGGAGATACCATGGTGACCAGAAGATGCCTTTCAGTGCATAACTACACCCTCTCTGTACGTTCGGGTGGACTCTGTACCAGCCAAGGAGTTCTCCCAAGCCACTCTCATGTTTCTGTCTGTTCACAAAAATCCCTTATGTCAATCCAAGACATTGGTTTCTTTCTCTTCTCATTGCTTTAAAGTGTAACTCACAACAGCAGTGATGACAAAGCCTCGCTGTTCTCCATTGACTGTATTCACAAACGCAATTGGAAACCAAGAGGAATTTTAGGCAAAGTTATTATGGATTATGGCTGGAACCCATGCAGCTGGATAGGGTTAAGGTGCAGTTCAGCCACAGATGATACCACAGGTCTGATGGACTGAGTGGCCTCCTCCTGTTTCTCATCATTGTCAGTTTCTAACACCATTCACTACTTTTCTCTTGTTTCTGTGTGTCTTTCCCAGAGTGGCATTGCAGACTGGGATGGGAATTGTTGCCTGGCCTTCCACATTGTAAAGACAATCCAATCACCAGCTTCACAGGAAGGTGGGAAAGTATGGTAGATGAAGGGAAGTCTTTCCTGCCCTTGACCTGCTCTTCCATTATTCACGGTTCGCCCAACAATCCATCTGCTTGACCACTTCCCCTCTTAGCAACAATCTGCCCCACCCCCAACCACCATTACTGCAATTTCCTTCAATCTGTTCATCTCAGTAACAGTGCACCATGCTGTTTTGTCTATCTAATGGGCTAGACAGGCACAGTATCCTAAATGTGGCTGTATGCAGACAAGGCATTTTTGACATTCAGTTAAGTTATTAGTAACTGGCCCATTTTACAGGTTTCCACCATGGTAAATAGGTGGAACACATTCTCAGGGAGTTATCTGCATGATTTATTAGCATGGACATCAAGAGATACCAGGGCCTGTGCCTCAGACTAGCATTGCTGTCCTTGTCCCTGCTAATAAGACGCCAAATGCCTATTTTATGCTCTACCCTCCCCTTATTCAAAGGTTAAGTAGTGGTCACCACCAGAAAAAGGTAAAAAAAATCATCTGATTGGAAATCCAGAAGGCATAGGAGCCCATTAAAAACTCAGGCTTGCATTGGGCACTGGTCAACACCCCCAACGCCAAGTCACTGATTGCTCTATTCTTTCTTCTTAGTCACTGACCCTCACCCCACCTTCATTTCTAAACCACCCTGTTTTCCAACACCAATCTGAGTCACAGTGACCTAAAGTCAAAATCGTCTCTGCTAAGCTCTTTGGGACATGTTGAACAAGCATATACAGTTTGGAGTCAGGTATGATTATGGTCCCCGCATTCTCAATCATGGAAAATCTGGAATCTGGCACAGTTGCGGTCCCAAGATCACTGGGTTTTGGGCAGGGGATCTCGATAAGTGGAAGTGCAAAAAACTGCAGTTGCTGGTACACCGGCAGCATTGGTGGAACCATCAACAGAATCATTGTTTCAGTTCTGCTACCTTTCATCCAAATTGTTCTGATGGAACATTGTCAACCTGCGATGTAAAGTCTGTTTTCCGCTCAACAGATGTGCCAGGTACTTCTAGAACCTATTGTTTCCACAGGAGTGCAGGTTTTAACAAGTACGGCCTAGCCTGATCCACTGGTATCCCCAGCCTCACGGAGGGGAACTAGCTGCTCTCCAACTACAGACAGGCCCAGGATCGCAAACACTGGAGGAAATGCAGCCTAACACCAGTTGACTCAGCACCACATTACACGGCAGGCCAACCTCAGCAATATTGTACCATTTCCTGGATTTAAATCTTGGAAAAGGCTGACTCTGTGCAAGGATGAGTTTGAAATGGATGTTTGTTGAAACCTGAAGGTTATTGAGAGCCATTTCAGTCACACGGGAGAGGGCCTGGCAATCATTTATTTATTTATTAAATAATTAAATATGAATCGATTGCACAGGAAGAAGGGGAGAGAATGGCTCCAATTTGGGATCAAGATAATCATTAATATGTCCAATAGGAAAATAAGATGAGATTTCTTTAAGTGATTAAAATGTGAAACTCAGTCCTAAAGGAACAGCATGATATAAGTAGGTTGGTTTCCAAAAGAAAAATAATCCAAAGAGACAGAGATAGAAAGATAAGCTGTAAAACACAATTGAGGCAGATAAGTTCAGAAGAAATTCAGCAGCGCAGACTGGTTGGGTCAAAGACCTATTTCTCAGCTGTATCGTATGTGTAACTCATTGTGACTAAAAGATCATAATTAACAGCAAGTATCCACTTCCAGATTGAAGCCAGTTGTGGAGAGGCCAAGTCTAGAGCTTCTTAGGGAATAGCATTACACATTTTACATTGGACACGGACATCTCCATTTGACTGCTTTCTTTATTAGATTTTCTCATAAGTATTACCTACAAACAAGCAAAGACATACAGATGTATATGTTCTCCCAAAATTGTGAGGAGGTAACTTCTTGCGTGTTTTTAATGTCCTGAGATTGTCTTCCATTTTGTCAGAACAATACCCCTCCCTCAATAAAAAAAATTGACGGCACGTACAGCGCATGTGATATTCCAGGATATCAAGCATGTTGCATTTCCAATCAAAGGCTAAGGCAACTTACTATATACCCATTGAATGCACCAAGTGTCAGGAAATTTTGGATTCTTGCTGATATTCTATCTCTTCTCATAACATTTAGATGAAATTAATTGTTCTGCTTTGGTTTTGCACACCGCCTTAAAATGGGATATATAATAAGTCATCTTTTTGTGTCCATTGGCAGGATCAATGATCAAAGCATTACGGGTAATCGGCAGCTATTTCAATTTGGGCCTTTTGATTGGGGTTGCCAATTCTGGTTGAACACCTTCCTGGAGTTTTATTCATATGATCCCTGGTGCCAACCCAGCAGGTATCTGCCGTTGGCCATCTGACACTTGTACCTCTGTAGTGTACCATCTTGGCACATCGATTGGAAAGCAAACGGGTTTTCAGGTGCCCTTTACTGATGGTTGCATCCCATTTTCAATAGATCTATCACTGGTAAATGACAGCATTCTAAGAAAATAAAGAAAGGATTGTGTCATTTAAAAAAAAATACCCTCAGTGATTTTTTTCTCTGAGATTGTCCTGGAGATTAATCTTTTAATTCCAGGACTGACCTGGGGGTTGGCATCCGTTAAGAATGGTTCTAATACCTGAACAAGTATTCTGCAAAGTTTTTTTGTATTATATCATGGTGGGTTACATGGATCACAGACTCAGAACCAGTTTCTGAATTGGATCGCCACCTACATCCACATAACCGACAATGACATTTTGGAATGCATGTTCAATAAATTTTTGGCATTGTGAGGCCTGGGGTTTGTCCTCTAGTTGGGGAGGGAATGAAAGGAGTCTTAAAAGAAACAGAATCTTAAAAGATGCTTTGAATCAAACAACCTGCTTCTGACACTGAATCCATTCTTGCCACCTAATGGTAAAATGGTTTACGTTGCATGTTATTGAGTTCTGCATGGATTTGTAAATGAAGACATATCTCTTATTCAAGTCAAGAGACTCAACAGAATTCAGCTGATAATGCTAGGCCATACTGGTTTCCTGATACTCTCTCCACGATCCACTGACAGCCAAACTCCATGGGCAATGGAAATTTGGTGTCTCTGTACTAATTAATGTGAATAGGTGGAACACTGACTGAGTTCCACTGCAAACAAACAATGCTGTCCAACTCATTTCCACTCTTTCCCTGGACTCAAGGTTTCATCACCTGACCTCCAGCTGCCCAATCCCCCCCACTACCACACTCCTGCCGACATGTACAATCCCATGATTCACCACCTTCTCACAGACAATGGAAAAGGGAACAGACTCAACACTATTGGACAACTTGTGCCTGTCAATTAAATTGTATTTTACCCCCATTCCCTCAATGCTGTTGTAAGCAATAAAACAAAGTGTTCAACAAAGAATATGAGATTAACATCATTTCTCTTACTTATCCCTTGGGTGCACTGGACATTATCTTCAATTCCTGGAGTCTCCAGGGCAGCTTTCAAGAGAAGAGACAACTGATTAATCAGATAATCCTGCGGTAGAGGGAAAAAATGTTCCATTCATTGTGAGAACTGAGAAAACAAAATCTCTGCTGCGACCAATTGCAGTCAATAAAATGTAAAGCCTTCACAGGAGTCTTAATTAAAGCCCCTTTTGGCCATACACATCCTTGAATGATAAATATCTCCAATATAATTTATCACGGTAATCCCTGCTTTGAGTTAGCGGTGAAGATTTGGTGAGTTTTAAAATCAGATACAGGTTAAGTAGCAATCCCTGCACTACAAAATAAGGGTCAACCTGAATGACATTATTATCTGGGTATGGATCTTTTGTTGTGAGACCTCACATACTGCAATTACAAATGTAAAATTTTGAAACAACTCCACAGAGGCAGGTATCCCACTACCAAGTCCCCCTTTATTTATATGTGGAGAGTCCTTGACACTGATCCAGCTCCCTCAGAGCCAGCTCGCAGAATGAACAGAACCTCTGACACTCCTGTTTATATCTGTCAGCCCGGGCTCCCTGATTGGACCAGGTTAACAGCCACAAACAGGGAACTCATATTCAATGAGGTCTACCTGGCTGACCTTGTCACAGCCATTACAAATTTAAAACCAACAAACCGAAGAAATGGACTGCAACATTATCCTTTAATTGGGACCAACAAAGTCCAAATACCTGCCACTTCCCCATGGTTATCCCATTCTTTCCCACAGGGTAGATATATAACCTTCACATATCCACTTGAGCATATCTCTCTTTCTCTCACTGCAAACTATTAATGAAATTTTACAGGTGTCTAACCTCCTACACTGTTCTTGCTGTTTCATTATGGAATAACAAGTGATATTGTTGAGAAAAGACCTGGAACTGACAGCATTCCCACACATAACTAACTTCCTATCTGAAAACTGTCTTGACCATCTCAGTTCACAATATGGCCACAATAAAATGTCAACAAATTACGCATGCTGTATCCAACATCTTGAACCTTTAACCAAAACCAAAAAGCGCAAAATTTCTATCTCGACACTCACAGAAATTAGCAACTTTTACCATTCCAACATTTTAGCTACAGTTCAGGTAGTTCTGCTTTAACGCGTGTTTCGTTAATGTGAATTGGCTGTCACGCGATTGGTAAATAGCAGTCATTGTTTGTATAACACAAACTTTCTGCGGTACAGGTATACTGATTTTCTATAGCAATCTCCCCGTAACATGATTTTCTGTGTCGGTTTTCTATAGTATGAGGTCACACAAGAATGCAACTATCGCGTTATAGGAGAACTACCTGTACAAGCATACAGGAAGACAGAATGCATAGCCTTAATTATATGAGATTAACCTTAAACCCAAACTGACAAAGTCAGGTACACCCTCTCTCTTATAGGAGACCTAACAGGGCCCAATGACAAATAGTTTAGAAAAGAAGTATTTTCTTTCTCTTACCCCAAGTAACAATCACTTTTCAATCAATGAAATCTTCTAGCTGTATTTGACAGATCAGTATAATCTCCTTCAAGATTTGTAATGGGGATTGAGTTGAAATTCTCATTGAGTTTATTTATCCATTGGATCTGTTAATGAGAGATTGCTTGCGTTTATATAGCCAGGGCTACAGCAAATAACAAACACTCAAGACATAATCCTTTTGATTTATTCACCAAGGAATGCGCAGCACTATGGGATCGAGAGCAATGACTGGGAAACATGCCCCAGTGGTGCTTTGAAGCAAATGCTCAGTTCAAGTAAAGAAAAAAAGCTGATTAATTGCAATAAACATAAAAGGCATTTAACCAGACTTTAAGGGAGGAGTGGTAAATAAGAGCTGTCCGTTTACATAGTACACATACCACAAGCAAACGTAGTATAGCCAAAGGCTACTTCATCATGTTCCTTACTGTGTATATGTGTGTATAACTTAGTGAAAGCAAAAGGAACACATTAATGATGATTGCAGTATCAGTATAATCATCATGATTTCTTCATTATGTGTGAATAAGAAATACATCTGCTTGTCATTCCCTCAATACAAATCTGTGCATCTCAATAGCGTATTGAAACATACAGTGCACCGCTAATGAAAGCTGACAGTTAGCACATCTGGTACTGCATAGTTCTGTCCATGTGTGTTCTGTAGTTGAACTGTGTGGCCAACATAGCAGTGAAGATGGCAATCTGAGAACGATGGTGAGATGGAGTCAGCAGATTGGCATCAAGTGCAGAAGTCATCTGGTGGCTAAAATTGCGCTGTCTGATATTAGCAACAAATGCATTAACTATGTTTGGTTAAACTGTGCTGATTAATTTCTTTGCTGGACAATAACAAAGGAATTACATATGTAAGCATGTTAACCCCTCTGTTATTAAGATCAGACAACGTAGTCTCAGCCTGGAGAGCGGTAGATGTTAGAAGATGGCATGTGGTTTCTGTGTGATGGTGTGCAGTACATGTACCAGTGTCAGCATTTACATCGGTGTGAACTGTATGTTATGTGTTATTGCCCTCATGTTAATAGTGGATTGATGTATACTTACGTAATGATGAGCATGTGAGGGTGTTTCTGAAGGTGGTCAGGTCCATGCTGTGTTTTTATGCGCCTTCAAATCCCATTGTATAAACCCATTGCAAGGCTGCCCTCTACAATCAGACAGCAGCGGCTTTTTAATTCATCTGGCTATCACAAAAGTACAAGAAAAAGGTGGAATAATAGCAGATGTAGTTTCTAATTTTCCATGTAGCATTATCCCCCATTAAACATGGAACCGAATAATGGGAGATTTGAATGAAATGGCAAACTAAAAGCCTAGTCACCAGCTGCTGACCACTTTCTCTCCCTTCCCATGCTTTCTTGACCTTGTCTTCTCATTAAACAAAACTTTTAAATTGGATTTTCAAACAGTGATCGTCCTTCAACGAAGAGTTGAGGATAAAGCAATAACAAAGTGTAAATGCATGTGTCTGCCACCGAAAGTCTTCACTGCATGCTCCTTCACAGTTAGTGGACATGTTAAAAACCCAGTCTTAGCTCGTTGTATGATTTGTTTGCCTGAGCTGAACTGTTTATAGATGATGCACTGCAGTTCATGGCTGCCCAGTCTCTCTTACCTTGTACCCCTTTGGACTGGCAGAAAAGATGTTCTGGGCAAGAAAGGAAAGGATATTGTTGGGTGTCTAACTTGATCAATGTCTTCAGAATGCTTCTGCACTGAAGCAATGTGCTGTTTGCTTAATAATTTCCTTTGGAGGCATTTCAGAGATCCAAAGGAGAGAGTCTCCATGTGCAATCTGCCGTTGTCTTCTAGAAATAAATGTGGTCAGTTCCTGATACCTCGGGAGTAAGGTTAAATAAAGGCACCAGTCACAAATTGGACATGGAACAATTTTGCATTGATTTCACTATCTGTGAGATGGAAAGAAAAGAAATGATACCTTCTTAAAGTCCAGTTACAGACATTGACTCATTTTTTGAGACAGTGACTGGTCAATAACTGGACCATGAGTCAACAACCCAGTGTGATCTGACAGCAAGCTGCACTAGAGGTACATGTAGCAATGGTCCAACAGGAGTCTCCATTTCCTGTTCCCTCTTTCTCTCTCATTTCTTCACTGTTTTGGAGTGGGTCAGGGTCAGAAATCACACAACACCAGGTTATAGTCCAGCATGTTTATTTGAAATTGCAAGCTTCCAGAGAGCTGCTCTTTCATCAGGATGAAGGAGCGAGGCTCCAACAGCTTGTGACTATATCCTGGTGTCGTGTGGTTTCTGACCTTGTCCAACACTGGCATCTCCACATCATGTTTTGGAGTGAGCTGAGAGGAGATTCACCCCGCTGCTTTTGTACCAGACAACAGAGGGGTACAAAGTAATTAGATCCAGTGTCTTTTTACCGTGCAGAATGTTTTCCTCCAGATTTATAACCATTTTCCTTTCCCCAATTCATCTGGTTTAGGTGGTAGTCAATGCACTGATTGGTGCCATCCCATCCATCATGAATGTTTGCTTCGTCTGTCTCATCTTCTGGCTCATTTTTAGCATTATGGGAGTCAACCTCTTTGCAGGCAAATTCTATAAGTGCAAGAACCTGACCAGTGGCGAGACATTTCCCATTAACGTCGTCAACAACAAGACTGAATGCAACATGCTGAACAGCTCCGATGTCCGATGGCACAATGAGAAGATCAACTTTGACAATGTCCTGATGGGCTACCTCGCTCTGTTGCAGGTGGTAAGTGTCAAAGAGAAGTTAAACAATTCTACCATAAGATTGTAAGACAAAGGAGCAGAAATTAGGCCATGCGGCCCATCGAGTCTGCTCTGCCATTCAATCATGGCAGATGACTTTCTCAACTCCATTGGCCCGCTTTCTCCCCATAACCTGTGATCCCTTTGACAATCAAGAACCTATCTATTTCTGTCTTAAATATACTCAATGACCTGGCCTCCACAGCCTTCTATGGCAGTGAATTTTCCACAGCTTTTCTTGCTAATGGTTTATTTAGTATCAGGCACTGTCCCTGAAAATGTACAAATTGAAATGAGTATTTGATTTGATTTGTTCTGAATTATTTATGTCACACGTACCTAGGTACAGTGAAAAGTTTTGTTTTGTATGCCGTACAGGCAGATGATACCATGCAAAGTGCATTATGGGAATAGAACAGAGCAAGGAATACAATGTTACAGCTGAAGAGAAGGTGCCCAAAGAGCGAGATCAATTTCTCGTGCTCCACAAACCCCTCCCAACCTTTTTTTTTTAACTGATTGCTTTGCTTACCAGAAAAGATGACGTAGAAGAATATTATGCCAAATAGCATTTGGTAACAAAAACAGAAGTTGCTGGAAAAGCTCAGCAGGTCTGGCAGCATCTGTGAAAAGAAATCAGAATTAATGTTTTGCGTCAAGTAACCCTTCCTCAGAACTGATGGTAGTTAGGAAAATGTCGGTTTATATGCAGAAGATAGATTTCAGGGAAGGGGTTAAGCAGTAAACAATGGGTGGTGATAGATTTCAAAGAAAGGCAAGAACAGTTGGACAAACAAAACAGTGGATAACAATTAGGATAGGAGGGTGAATAGCTATTAATAGGGACTTTTAGTGGCTAACAATGGGTTGTATGTAATAGTTGACTATGTGATAACAAGACCTGGTGTGTGGGGGTTGGAGCAAGGACATGGGAGAGCTCAAGCTCTGAAGCTGTTGAACTTGATTTTGAGCCTAGAGGGCTGCAGGGACCCCAAGCGGAAAATGAGATGTTCTTCGTCCAGCTTGCGCTGACCTTCACTGGAGCACTGCAGCAAGCCAGAGACAGAGACATTGGCCAAGGAATAGGGTGGTACGTTAAAGTGGCAGGCAACAGGTAGCTCAGGGTCTTCTTTTGCAGACAGAACGTAGATGTTCTGCAAAACTGTCATCCAGTTAATGGCTCATTTCCCCAATTTAGAGGAGACCACATTGTGTGCAGCGAATGCAGTAGATTACATTGTGGGAAGTGCAGGTGAAGTGTTGCTTCACCTGGAAGGTATGTTTGGGCCCTTGGACATTGGGGACGGAGGAGGTAAATGGGCAGGTGTTGCACCTTAGGTAGTTGCGGGGGAAGGTGCCATGGTGCGGTGGGCGGGGGTTTGGGCAGTGAAGGTAGAGTGGGCCAAGGTGCCCCAGAGGGAACGGCCCCTGCAGAAGGCTGACAAGGGAGGGGAGGGGAACATGTGTCTGGTGGTGGCATCTTGCTGGATTTGGCAGAAATGGGGCGAGGGTCAAAGTGTGGGAGATGGGTCAGACCCGGCTGAGGGCCCTGTCAACAACGTTGTTGGGGAATCTACTTCCATACGGCATTCCCTTTGAAATAAAGGTCAACACTCCTGTTACCTGCTGAACTTGGATGCTAGCTATTAACTTTTTGGAGGGGCCTTCTGAACGCTTCAAGGGTCAACTTAAACACTGACATCGAAGTGATCGCCTCAAATATATCTGTTCAGTCCCACTCCTCTGCTGTTTGCATATAGTCCAGTATTTTCAAATGGATATCTAATTCCCCTTTTGCAATACCCTGCTAAACCTGTTGCCACCGTCCATTTGGGTTCCCATGCCAAATCATTGCGTTCCAGTGTGAATCAGCCATGGTTCTAATGAAGAGCAGCGCATGTTTGAGGGACAGAATGGCCTTCTGCTGCTCCTGGTTTTTACGGTGCCATGGTCTTAAGCAAATGACCTGGGCAGACCAGCAGGTCAAAATACGGGCCTTTATCGCAAGGAGATCAGAATAATGAGTAACAAGGTCTTGCTATAATTGTGTAGGACTTTGATGAGGCTGGATGCCATTTTGGTTTCCCTGTTTGAGGAAGAATGTGCTCATAATGGAGACGGTGTGGCACAGGTTCACTAGCTTGGTTCCTAGGATGAGTCATGGGTTATAAAATTCAGTGTGAAAAACAGCATATTATTTCAATGGGAAATGTGAATTTGCTTAATCTTTATACACGGTCAATGAAGTAAACAGGCAGCAGCACCAAGCAATGAGAAAGGGAAATGCTGGTCTTTACAAGAGGGTTTGAGTTCAGAATTAGGGATTTCTGACTTCGGTTATATCCGGATTTGGTGAGACCACACCTGGAGTATTGAGTGTACAATGGGTCTCTCTACCTAAGAAAAGATACACTCACCATAGAGAGAGTGAAGCGGAGGTTCACTAGGCTGATACCAGAGATGGCTGGACCGTGCTATAAGGAGAGTTTGTTTCGAATGGGCCTGTATTCACTAGAGTTTAGGAAGATGAGAGGGGATCTGAGTGAAGCTTATGAAATTGCAACAGGGCTGGACAGTTTAGATAGAATCATTGAGTCATACAGCATGGAAACAGACCCTTCGGTCCAACCAGTTAATGCTGACCATGTTCCGAAACTAAGTTAGTCCCACCTGCCTGTTCTTGGCCCATATCCCTCCAAACCTTTCCTATTCATGTGCTTATCCAAATGTCTTTTAAATGTTGTAACTGTACCTTCATCCACCACTTCCTCTGGCAGTTCACTCCACACATGAACCACTCTCTGTGTTAAAAAATTGCCCCACATGTCCTTTTTAAATCTTTCTCCTCTGACTTAAAACTAAGCCCTCTAGTTTTGAGCTCCCTCATCCTAGGCCAAAGACACTTGCTATTCACCTTATCTATGCCTCTGATTATTTTATAAACCTCAGTAAGGTCACCCCGGACCTCCTACACTCAAGTGAAAAAAAATCTCAACCGTTCCAGTCTATTTTTATATGATTCCCCTGGTTGGAGAGGATAGAAATAGGGGTCACAGACCATTATGACTGATATGGGAAAACATTTCTTCACTCAGAGGGTAGCGAGCCTGTGGAATTAAAGCTGTGGAGGCCCAGTCACTGAATATATTTGAGATAATATTTAGGTTTTAAAGGCATCAAAAGCAATACTGTGTCTACACCGCGCAGCTTCGCGAATGTGCAGTCACTATGGTGTTCTCCGCACTGTAACTGCCATTTGGAAGTGAATCGCAGCATTGACTCCTGGTTCCAGATCGTCGCTAACTCTATCTGTACTTTAGTTTAGGCAGCCAAACCCCACCCTGATTGAGTCCCTTAACTGGCCAAGAGAGGGGAGGGGAATATGTGTTTGGTGGTGGCATCTCGCTGGAGGTGGTGGAAATAGTGGCTAATGCTCCTCGGGATGTGGATGCAGGTGGGATAATAGGTAAGGAAAGGGGGACCCCTATCGCTGTTGTGGGAGGGAAAAGGTGGAGTGAGGGCACCTACGGAAGGGCTTCTTCACCAGTGCTCTAGCTGAACTGACAACAAGGACTTTAGGAATGAGGGGAGTTATTTTCCCTAGGTACTTCTACTTGGACGTGTGTGTGTGTGTGTGTGTGTGTGTCTGTGTCTGTGTGTGTGTGTGTGTGTGTGTGTGAGAGTGTGTGAGAGTGTGTGTGTGTGTCTGTGTGTGTGTGTGAGTAAGTGCGTGTGTGTGTGAGTGTGTGTGTGTGTCTGTGTGTGTGTGTGAGTAAGTGCGTGTGTGTGTGAGAGTGTGTGTGTGTGTCTCTGTGTGTGTGTGAGTAAGTGCGTGTGTGTGTGAGAGTGTGTGTGTGTGTCTGTGTGTGTGTGTGTGTGAGTAAGTGCGTGTGTGTGAGTGTGTGAATAGGGGTGTGTTGGGGCTATTGCCAGGGAAAGTGATTGAGGCAGGTATAATCGCAACATTTAAAAAACCATTTGGTTGAGTACATAGATGGAAAGGGTTTAGAAGGGTACGGACCAAATCCAGGTAATTGGAACTAGCTGAGTGGGCACCATGGTCTGCATGGACCAGTTTGGGCTGAAGGGCCTGTTTCCATGCTGTATTACTCTATGACTCTATTTCCTACCCTAAAGGACACTACTGAACAACCAGGTGGCTTTTCTTTTTAACAGCAATTGACAATGAGGCTGCTCTTTATTTCAGGTTTCAGTGAATTCAAATTTCCCCACAGCGAGATTGTGAACCCACGTGCCCAGAACATTAGTCTGGCATCTCGGGATTGCTGGCCCAGTGACAATTCCACTATGCCACCCTGAGATACATGTTTGTTATTTACCTCAGTGCGTCTTCTGCGGCTATGTAGACCAGTACAGCAATGGTCTCCGAATGCAACTGCAGCATCTGGTGCAGGAAGCTTTTAACCTGCCTGTGTGCGGGGGAGGAGAAGGACAGGGGTAGGGTGGTGGGGAGGGGGAAGGATGGTGATAGGTGGAGGGAGGGCTACTCTATCAGACAGTGGTGGCCTAACAGGCCCATGTGTGGCCTGCACACGTCTGTGACAGTTAAAATACTCTGCTCTGCATCAGCCAGAAAAGTCCTCATCGCATAACAGACTGCGCAGGCCTCTCTTCAAAAATTGCCTTCAGAAGTTTTCCATTCCCTTGTTTGTTGGGCTCTGCATTATTGACACCTGCAGCCCACAGCCTGGCAGCTGAGGTGCTGAAATATTTGCACTAATTGTGCAAACAAACACAGTCACTCGATGGCTTCTCCCCAGTGAGTTTGGCTTTAGGATGTGGGTGCAGCATAAAATCCATACAAGACGGCAGCAACAGTGGGCTGGTGTGGCACCTGAACTGTCTCTGATACATTCACGTGTGGAATACTAAAAGAATCATACCTAAGTCAGAGTTTGAGCCTGTGCATGCCCTGTATGTGTGATGAAATTAGTTTGAGGGTGTCTATTACTTTCATACAATCACTCAGCTGCCTTGAGGTGCTATGAGTAGAGCATTTCCTGATACCTCCCTCCCTATGGCATCACTGAACTTCTCGTGGGTTTGGTTCATTGGTTTTGTGTGTCTCTGAGCAACGAGCCTTTCAGTTATACACCAGCCCTCCCCTTCCAATTCAACGATGCACAGAAACACAGTGCATCATTTGCATTTGAAACACTCAATCACCCAGATATAACAGGCAGTCTAAAATTAGCACCATTGAGGGATGAGCAAACAGAAGTGCTTCGCTGTGATAGGATTCTGCTTTTGTTGTTTTAATGCAGGGACCTTTGTTTGGATACAGTAATGCAGGCCGTGCTCTCTGTCTCTCACAAATCGAAATGGACATTAGTTCTGATCGGATCAGAGTGATTTGTTGTCACCTCTCCTCTACTCCAGCTCATCGGTATCCTACCTTACACCAAATGTCATTCATCCATCACCCTCCTGGGTCTATGCTAGTTCACAGTCTGCTACATCCCCAGTTTTAAATATTGTCTCATGGCCAGTTACGTCAGTATACCTTTGAGAGACATGCTAATGAAATCATCACTGTATGAAAATGTGATCTGAGGATACTAAGATCTCACATTCCATCTTACCTTGGATCACTTGAAGCATGGCACTCTACAGGAAGTGTGCTACTCTATTGTCACAGCTTAACAGCAGCCCAGACACTTATGTGCCTGTGAATATAATGTTTTCATATAAGAGAGATTTGTAATAAAAGTCTGTTGGATTCTTCAATCCCACAATATCCACACCTAGTTTCTACTTAGGGGAGATAACGTAAATGTTGCTGCATCAGGGAAAACCACTCTGCTGGAGGCAAACTCACACCATTAAGAATCTCATCTGGTTTGAAGTTCCCTCCACTGCCTCAGCACCACCCCCGATCCCCGGCTGCACAACCTCCTCCAGCCCTTTAACCTTACAAAATCTCTGTGATCCTCCAACTCTGGCCTTGCGTGCGCGTGCTGAGTTTATGTGGTGTGATGCTGGTAATGTCAGTGAGCTGCTAATCCAGAGGCCCCAGGTTGAATGCTGCATAGGCACAGGTTCAATACCACCCTATCGGTCTGTGAATCTGATTCCAATTATTCCAATTAATCCAATTAATTCCAATTTATATCTGTGATATAAACCTAGCCTTAGTGAAGGTGACTGTGACAGACATCATTGATTGTAATGGTTCCCCTTAGAGGTGGAGGTCTGGCCTACATGTCACTCTGTGGTCATATAGAGTCATAGAGCTGTACAGCTCAGAAACAGACCGTTCGGACCAACTCGTCCATGCCGACCAGCTAGCCTAACTTAACCTAGTCCCATTTGCCAGCATTTGGCCCATATCCCTCTCAACCTCATGCTGGAAATTTTTGCAAGCACTGGATTGGCAAATGTCAAACCTTGGCCAGTAAGAGAAAAGCAGCACATTTAATTTTATGTAAGAAAAAATGGAAAGAATTGCAGATGCTGGAAATCGGAAACAAAAGCAGAAATTGCAGGATAGAGTCAGCAGGCCTGGCAGCATCTATGGAGAGAAATCAGAGTTAACGTCAGTGGTGCCTTCTTCAGCACTAACTGGAAACGTTAACTTGGATTTCTCTCCACAGGTGCTGCCAGACCTGCTGAGTTTTTCCAGCAATTTCTGTTTTTGTGCCTTTAATTTTATGCCTCATTTCTTCAGCCTGTCCTTTGTGCACAAAACAGCTTTCCAATGGCTAACCTAATTGGCATTATTATATATGCTGGAGTAGCAAAAATTAGTGTAAAATTAAAATATTTTTGTAACAGTAAGAGCAGAGCATATGACTTTAAAGTGGGGACTGAACCACAAACAGGAATTGCTGGGAAGATTCAGGCCAGGTAGTGTCTGTTAAGTAAAGAACAGGATTTCCAGTTCAGTTGAGTGAGCTTTCATCAGAACGAGAAGGGCTTTCAGATGTAAAAGAGATAAAAGGTACTGCAGATGCTGGAGAATCCGAGATAACAAGCATGGGGCTGGATGAACACAGCAGGTCAAGCAGCATCATAGGAGCAGGAAAACAAACAACTGCACCTCCCAGTCACGAACCATTTCAACTCCCCCTCCCATTCCTCAGATGACATGTCCATCCTTGGCCACCTGCAATGCCACAGTGATGCCACCCGAAGGCTGCAGGAACAGCAAATCATATTCAGCCTGGGAACCCTGCAGCCCAATGGCATCAATGTGGATTTCACAAGCTTCAAAATCTCCCCTCCCCCAACCGCATCCCAAAACCAGCCCAGCTCATCTCCACCTCCCTAACCTGTTTTTCCTCTCACCTCAAGCCACACCCCCATCTCCTATCTACTAACATCATCCCGCCCCCTTGACCTGTCCGTCCTCCCTGGACTGACCTATCTCCTCCCTACCCCCCTACCTACACTCACCTTTACTGGCTCCATCCCCGCCTCTTCGACTTGTCTGCCTCCTCTCCACCTATCCTCTCTTCTATCCATCCTCTATCCGCCTCCCCCTCTCTCCCTATTTATTTCAGAACCCTCTTCCCCTCCCCCATTTCTGATGAAGGGTTTAGGCCCGAAACGTCAAGTTTTCCTGCTCCTATGATGCTGCTTGACCTGCTGTGTTCATCCAGCCCCATGCTTGTTATCTCGGGCTTTCAGATGTGCTGTGTTTATGAGCAATCTTTGGGATAGAGAAACAGCAGGAGGAAAAGATTTAAAAAGAGGATCTGCGATAGGCTGGTTTTATTCATTCATCACTGATTGGACCAACATTTACTGCCCATTCCCTAATTGCCTGTGAACTGAGTGGCTTGCTAGGGTCATTACAGAGGGCAGATTTCCTTCCCTCAAAGGTAATAGTGAGCTAAAGGGACGTTTGCAATAATTCACAATGGCTACTGCCCAGTCGCCATTGGGATGGTAATTGAGTCATAGAGCCATACAGCACGGAAACAGACCCTTCGGTCCAACCAGTCCATGCTGAACGTAATCCCAAACTAAAGTAGCCCCACCTGCCTGCTCCTGGCCCATATCCCTCCAAACCTTTCCTATCCATGTACTTGTCCAAATATCTTTGAAATGTCATAACTGTGCCCACATCCACCACTTTCTCAGGAAGTTCATTCCACACGCGAACCACCTTCTTTGTTAAAAAAACTGTCTCTCACGTCTTTTTTAAATCCGTCTCCTCTCACCTTAAAAATGTGCCCCCTAGTCCCCCATCTACCACTGATCTACCCAACTACCATTATCCAAATCCCTCACGATTTTATAAATTTCTATAAGTTTGCCTCTTTACCTCCCAGGCTCCAATGAAAAAAGGTCCCAGCCTATCCAGCCTTTCTTTATTAATCCCAGATTTTCAATGGTTCACGTTTTACCGTCTGCTAAGGCAGAATTTGGACCAACAATGCACCAGAGCATTGATCTGGGGATTCAGGATTACTGCTAACCCAGTGACAATAACATTATACCACAGCCTGTCTGCTGGCAATAATGTTGTAAAGCCAAAGGGATGATAGTGAGGGGAGGAAAGGGGAACAGAAAGGCAACTAACTGGCCAGTAAACCTATCTCCCTTTACAACAGCAAATTCGCCAACAGCTGACTGTGTCCAACATCATGTCCACTGATTAAATGCCTCGACGATCACTCGCCAATTATAAAAATTATTCTTTCCCTCTTTTAATCAGCTGCCCGCCTCCCTCTTTGATGCAGAACTGTAGCTCAATGTTTAGCCCGCCTACAGATAAGGCAACATGAAACAGCTTTCATTGTAAGCTTTAAAAAGCAAAGGCAACCCTCAGGTCACCTCTGAATAGCAATTTCCGGACTTACCTCTTTACTCGTGCATCTTTAATACTGCTTTGAGAGACATGCTGAAATGCCAGGTACTAAATGGATAGTTGTGAGGCTTTACAATTGTCAGTCAGGATATGTGAATTCTGCGGTTTCAGATAAGCTGATGAAAACTGGAGCTAATGAGACTTCTTCTGGTTAACATGTATGATTACATCTCAAAAACCTTTCTAATTCTCTCTGTTCTACATATTTGTATACCTATAGTTAATGTACCTATGTACCAAAAGTGTAATCAATAGAAATATAAATGTTACAAGGGAAGAAATATATTTCTAAAGATCTGAATCTATATACAGGTCTATATAGTGAGTCCACTTCAAAAGTACTTTGAATTATTTTTAAGTATTCTTAGATCTGGGGAGGTGATATATAATTGCAGGTTTTTATTTAACAGATACAAAGTCAGAGGGTTTAGGCCCGAAACGTCAAGTTTTCCTGCTCCTCTGATGCTGCTTGACCTGCTGTGTTCATCCAGCTCCACAACTTGTTATCTCACTATCAACAATTGAGCAGCTGTGGCTTTTATTTAACCCACATAGTGACAGGAGGGCTGGGTCTCATGTGGTAGCGACACTATCTCTGTGCCAGGAGGCCTGGCTTTACTTCCACGTCCTCTAGAGGTGTACAACAGCATCCCTGAACGGGATGACTAGAAAATGTCTTCTCCCGCACTGAGTAACTCCAGGTTATTTTATTCTTTCTCCAATCCCATTGTTCAGTAAAACCTTTCTTTGCAATTTTGACACTCTTCCCTTCAAAACCAAAAGCTGAGAACCCAGCTTCTGATATTTTTTCTCACTCATCCCACTGTTGAGTGATGGCATTGGGAAGAGAAAGTGGCAAGACAAATGAGGAGAATTCGCATTGTTTAAGGAAGGGTGAAGCAGAAGCAGTGGCATCTTTGGCTCAACTGGGAGCTGAAAGGGCATTTTACATTTGACTTAGGGCAATGGAGGTGCTCACTTATTTGAATGGACTCCGAACCCAGAATGAATGATCCATGTCAGCCTGCTCCTGGGGTCCCAGATACCAGCTTTCAGCCAATTCATTCAGTCTGTAGAAACAACTGAAACCACTGGATACTGCAAAGGCTGTGGGTCCTGATAACATCCCAGTTGTGGTGTTGAAGGCAGGTGCTCCAGCATTAGTGGCACCACAAGCTGTCTGGTGCAACCACAGCACCAAAGTCTTCCTAAAAATGTGATTAGAATATTGAGGCTGGTGGGCTCGCCGAGCTGGTTTGTTGTTTCGCAGACGTTCCATTACCATGCTCAGCTGCACTGAGGATGTTACCCAGCATGGTAATGAAACGTATGCGAAACAACAAACCAGCTCGGCGAGCCCACCAAGCTCAACACCTACAACCCGAGCTACAGATCTACTCCAGAACCTGTGATTAGAATACTTAGGAGCTTGGTTTTTGACTGGTATGGATGTGATAGGCCACAGGGCCCTTTTCTGTGCTGCAGATCTCTGGGACTCTAAGGTGGGAAATATTCAGCAATGTCCTGCCCGTAAAGCATAAAGCAAATCCAATCTGACCAACCACCACCCATAAGACCATAAGACACAGGAGCAGAATAAGGCCATTGGGCATTTGATCATGGCTGATATAGAGTCATAGAGTTGTACAGCACAGAAACAGACCCTTTAATCCAACTTATCCATGCCGATCAGATATCCTAAATTATTCTAGTCCCATTTGCCAGCATTTGGTCCATATCTATCTAAACCCTTCCTATACATATACACATCCAGACACCTTTTAAATGATTTAAATGAACTTAATGATGGGAAGGGTTTAAGGAAGGGTTTAGAGGGATATGGGCCAAATGCTGGCAAATGGGACTAGATTAATGTAGAATATCTGGATAAGTTGGACCGAAGGGTCTGTTTCCATGCTGTACAACTCTATGACTCTATGACTGTAAGGTAATTGTATCAGCCATGTTTCTCAATCCTATTCTTCAGCCTTCTTCCTGAAACCTTTGATCCCCTAATCATCAAGACCCTATCCATCCCTGTCTAAAATACATTGTCAATGACTTGGCCTCCACAGCCCTCTGTGGCAAAAAGTTCCCCAGATTTACCACCTGCTGCCTGAAGAAATTCTTTCTCCTCTCAGTTCTAAAGGATCATCCCTTCACTTGGATCCTAGTCTCTCCTGCTAGTGGAAACATCATCTCCACGTCCACTCTACACAGACCTGTCAATATTCTGTAAGTTTCAAACAGATCCCTCCTCATCCTTCTAAATGCCATCGAGTACCAACCTCAACCACTCCTCCTACAACAAGCCCTACATTCCTGGGATCATTCTTATAAACCTCCACTGGACCCCCTCCCCCTCCAATGCCAGCGCATCCTTCCTTAAATATGGGGCCCAAACCTGCTCACAATATTCCAAACGCAGTCTGACTAGAGTCTTATGCAGCCTCAGCAGTACATCTCTGCTGTTGCATTTTAGCCCTCTCATAATCAATGCCAACATTGCATTTGCTTTTCTAACTGCCAACCGAATCTGCATTTTAACCTTAAGAGTATCCTAAACTAGGACTGCCAAGACCCTTTGTGCTTCAGATTTTTGAAGTCTTTCCCCTTTTAGAAAATAGTCTCTATCTCTATTCTTCCTTTCCCACATTGTATTCCATCTGCCACTTTGTTGCCTACTCTCTTACTCTGTCCAACACCTTCTGCAGCCTCCCTGCCTCCTCAACATTACCTGTCCCTCCGCTTATCTTTATGTCATCTGTAAAATTAGCAACTATGCCGTCAGTTCCTTAGTCCAGATGGTTAATTATTAATGTGAGTAGTTGTGGTCCCAACACAGACCCCTGCGGAACTCTACTCTCTCACTGGTTGCCATCCTGAAAAAGGCCCCTTTATCCTCACTGTCTGCCTTCTGCCAGTCAGCCAATCCTTTATTTACACCAGCACCTTGCCCCTAACACCATGGCCTCTTATTTTATTTAGCAGCCTTCTGTGTGACACTTTGTCAAAGGCCTTCTGGAAGTTCATGTCCATTGGCTCTCCTTTGCCTAACTTGCTCATTACCTCCTCAAAGAATTCTAATGGATTTGTTAGGCATGACCTCCCCTTTACAAAGCCTTGCTGACTCAGCTGTATCTTATGATGCACTCCACAATCTCTTCCTTAATAATGGGCTGTAAAATCTTACTGTAGCTGACAAGGGAAAGTCAGGCTTATTGGCCTATGGGTTCCTCCCTCCCTTCTTAAACAGGGGTATTACATTAGCCATTTTCCATTCCTCTGGGACCCTCCCCGACTTCAGTGATTCCGGAAAGATTACCAGCAATCCCTCTACAATCTCCTCAGCCAACACCTTCAGAACAGCGGGGGATAGTCCATCCGATCCAAGTGAATTTACCTTCAGATTTTTCAGCTTCCCCAGTGCCATCCCATTAATGATGGCCCCTACACTCAACTCTGCCCCCTGACTCTTGTATTCTGCTGGTGTCTTGCACCACGGAGAATGATGCAAAATGCCTGTTCAGTTCCTCCCCCATTTCTCCTGCAATCTTCTTTTATATTACTAGCTAACTTACTCTCATGTTTCATCTTCTCCCCCTTCATTTTTGTGTAGTGATCCTCTGCTGGTTTTTAAAGGCTTCTCAGAACTCTAGTTTCCCAATAATCCTCACCATGTTGTATGCTTTTGTTTTTGCTTATGCTTTAAGCTGTCCATGACTTCCCTTGTCAGCCATGGTTACCTTGCCCTCCCCTCAGTATGTTTCTTCTTCCTTGGGATAAATTAATGCTGTGCCTCCCAAATTATCCCCGGAAACTCCTGTCATTGCTGCTCCACCGTCCTCCTTGCTAGGCTCCCCCCTTCCAATCAACTCTGGCCATCTCCTCCCTCACGTCTTTGGAGTTACCTTTACTCAATTGTAATTCCGTTATATCTGATTCCAGCTTCTCCCCTTCAAACCACAGGGTGAATTCTATCAAATTACAGTCACTGCCCTCTAGGGGTTCCTTCACCTTAAGCTGTGGTTCGGGAGGCGACGGCCTAGTGGTATTACCACTAGACTGAAAACCCAGGGACCCAGATAATGTTCTGGGGACCCGGGTTCAAATCCCACCATGGCAGATGGTGGAATTTGAATTCAATAAATATCTGGAATTAACAGTCTAATGATGACCATGAATCCGTTGTCGATTGTCAGGAAGAACCCATCTGGATCACTAAAGTCCTTTAGGGAAGTACATTACCTGGTCTGGCCTATATGTGACTCCAGACCTACAGCAATGTGGTTGACTCTTAACTGCCCTCTGGGCAATTAGGGATGGGCAATAAATGCTGACCCAGCCAATGATGCCCTCATCCCATGGATAAACAAAGAAAAGCTCCCTCATCAAGTCTGCGTCATTACACATCACCAAATCCAGAACTGCCTGTTCCCTCGTGGGCTCCACCACATGCTGCTCCCAGAAAACTATCTCATTGACATTCTTGGGATCAGCTACCACACTAATTTTCCTAGTTCCGTTGCATATTGAAGTTATCCCATGATTATTGTAACAGTGCCTTTCTTACATGTATTTTCTACCTCCTGATTTATTTTCTTTCCCACTTCCTGACTACTGCTACAAGGCCTGTACATAACTTCCATCAGGATGTGTTCTCCTTTGCGGTTCCTCGACTCTACCCACACAGATTCTACACCTTCCAACTCTATAACACTTCTTACTATCAATTCAATTTCATTTCTTACTAACAAGACAACACCGCACCTCTCTGCCCATCAGCGTGTCCTTTCAATAGGGCATGCATCCTTGGATATTTAGTTCCCAACCCTGATCCCCTTGTAGACACGTCACTGCAATACAACATTGTAACATCAATGACGACCCTGCGCTCCCGACAATTTAGTTTACAATCCTATCCACAGCCCTAGTTATGCGATTCTCCAGGACTCTGGTCCCAGCATGATCATCCCTTCAGAACAGCTCCCTCCTTCCCAGTAGCGATGCCAATGTCCCATGAATTCAACCTGTTTCTGCTACACCAATCTTTGAGACACGTGTCTACCTCTTTAATCTTGTTGATCCTGTGCCAATTAGCTCATGGATCAGAGAGTAATCCAGGGATTATTACCTTTTGGTTCTGCTTTGTAATTTAGCCCCCAACCTGCCCATATTCCCTCAACAGAACCTCTTTCCCCTTTCTCCCTACATCATTGGTACCTACATGGACCATGACAACTGGATCTTTCCCCCTGCCCACTCCAAGTTCCTCAGCAGCCCAGATGAGATGTCCTGAACCTGGGTGCCAGGCAGGAAACACAGCCTTCAGGACTCTCGATCCTGGCCACAGACACAATGTCTATCCCCAATTACAAATACAGTTTTCTTTTTTTTATTCATTTCTGGGATGTGGGCATCGCTGGCTGGGCTGAGCATTTATTGCTCATCCCTAGTTGCTCTTGAGAAGGTGGTGGTGAGTTGCCTTCTTGAACCAATGCAGTCCACTTGCTGTGGGTTGACCCACAATGCCATTAGGGAGGGAATTCTGGGACTTGGATCCAGCAACAGTGAAGGAATGGCGATCTATTTCCAAGTCAGAATGGTGAGTGATTTGGAGGGGAACTTGGAGGTGGTTGTTTTCCCAGATAGCTGCTGCTCTTGCCCTTCTAGTTGGAAGTGGTTGGGGGTTTGGAAGGTGCTGTCTGAGGATCTTTGGTGAGTTTCTGCAGAGCATCTTGTAGATAGTACACGCTGCTGCTACTGTGCATCGGTGGTGGGGGGAGTGGATGCTTGTGGATGTGGTGCCAATCAAGTGGGCTGCTTCGACCTGGCTGGTGTCAAGCTTCTTGAGTGTTGTTGGGGCTGCACTCATCCAGGCAAGTGGGGAGTATTCCATCACACTCCTGACTTGTGCCTTGTAGATGGTGGACAGGCTTTGAGGAGTCAGGAGGTGAGTTACTCGCCACAGTATTCCCAGCTTCTGGCCTGCTCTTGTAGCCACTTTGTTAATGTGCCCCCTCTTGAACGGCTCCCTGTATCATGGTGCTGTAGTCAGTTTGCTCATCCGCCCTATAGCCCCTGCTCTCATCCACACACCGAGCAAGAATCTCAAACCTGTTAGACAAGCTTAAGGGCTGAGGCTGCTTTGGCACTACTTCCCGGATGCCTCTACCTACCTCGCGCATTGTCACACCCTCCTGTCCCTGACCACTGACTGAATTTAAGGTAGTTAATCTAAGGGGTGTGATTGCTTCCTGAAATGCAGCATCCAGGTAACTCTCCCCTTCCCTGATGTGCTGAAGTGGTTGAAGTTCAGTCTCCAGGTTATCAACTCTGAGCCAGAGTTCCTCAAGCAACCAACACTTGATATAACCAGGTGTAGCGCTGGATGAACACAACAGGCCAAGCAGCATCAGAGGAGCAGGAAGGCTGATGTTTCACGTCTGGACCCTTATAGATGTGGTCACTATGAACCACAATGGGGTCTCACCAGATCCCACATCACACAGGTACAACATATCGCCTGGCCCGTCATCTCTACTTTATTTACTTATTTCATCATTTTTTCTTTCTTAAAGATTTCCTACTGGTCTTTTAGTTTCTAATCTGTTCATATTTCTCTTTTTTACATTCAACCTGAAAGCAACCTAAAATAGTCAAATTAGCAGCCATTACCTAACAATGAACTTATGGTTTTCGTGTGATGTCACTTTTTGTGCTGGGACCCTAATCCTGAGCTTCAAGTTATCCTGTAAAAAAGAACTTTTCAAACTATGAGCCAAAAAGGCAACCAAAAACATCTCTTAGAGATAGGAAGAACTGCCGATGCTGGAGTCAGAGGTAACACAGTGTGGAGCTGGAGGAACACAGCAGGCCAAGCAGCATCAGAGGAGCAGGAAAGTTGACGTTTCGGGTAGGGACCCTTCTTCAGAAAAGTATCTCTTCCCCTCTGCATTGATTTCCCACGCTGCCTCCAAATTTCCCGAACTATATACTCACTCGGGTTGTGTCTCCCTCTGGATGAGAGCTGTCCTTCCTGACAATGAGGAGCTTACTGATCATGGCGTATGCTGTGTTAGCTTTCATTAGTAGAGGGATTGAGTTCAAGAGCCGTGAAGTTATGCTCCAGCAGTACAAAAGCCTGGTTTGGCCACATCTGGAGTATTGTGTCCAGTTCTGGTCACCTCATTACAGGAAAGATGTGGAGACATTGGGAAAGGTGCAGAGGAGATTTACCAGGATGTTGCCTGGAATGGAGGGAAGGTCTTACGAAGAAAGGTTGAGAGAGCTAGGGCTTCTCTCTTTAGAATGACGAAGGATGAGAGGTGACTTGGTAGAGGTGTACAAAATGATCAAGAGGTATAGATACAGTAGACAGCCAGAGACATTTTCCAAGGGTGGAGGTAGCTTTTACGAGGGGACATAGTTTTAAAGTGAAAGGAGGTAGATATCGGGGAGTCGTCAGAGGTAGGTTCTTTACTCAGAGAGTGGTAGGGGCGTGGAATGCATTGCCGGAGAGGGTAGTGGAGTCGGCCTCATTAGGGGCAATTAAGTGGTTATTAGATAGGCATATGGATGATAGTATAAGGTAGGGGTGGAGGTTAGATAGACCTTAGGATTAGGGTAAAAGTTTGGCACAACATCATGGGCCAAAGGGCCTGTCCTGTGCTGTACTGTTCTATGTTCTGTCACTTTACACCTCATCAGTCTGTTCCTTTCAACCATCTGTAAAGTGAGGAAAGGTGCCATTGGCATTGCAATCAACTCCGCTTTGTAGATCAGTTCCCTACTAACCATTGGCCTAAGTTTGGGTTCCGTCAGGGCTGCTCCTCTCCAGACCCACGACTGTCTTGGTCCAAATAGGGATAAAAGAACTGAAGTGTCGAGATGAGGTGGGAGCAACTGCCCTTGACAACAAGCCTGTATTTGATTGAGGGTGGCATTAAAGAGCCCATCAAAGAGTAAATTCAGAGTCAATGGATACAGAAGGGAAAACACCCCCACTGATTGGAGTCATTCCTAGCACAAAGGAAGACAGATGCAGCTACAGGAGATTAGTCATCACCGTCCCATACATCACTGCAACCACTGTTTGGCTGCTTCGTCAATGACCTTCTCTCCATCATTAGATCTGAGAGGTGAGGATGATTTCTGAGGATTGCACAATTCCCCGGGATCTGATCAGGTGTACCCTAGAATGCTGTGGGAAGCTATGGGGATGATTGCTGGGCCCCTTGCTGAGATATTTGTATCATCGATAGCCACAAGTGAGGTGCCAGAAGACTGGAGGTTGTCTAACGTGGTGCCACTATTTAAGAAAGGTGGTAAGGAGAAGCCAGGGAACCATGGACTGGTGAGTCTGACATTGGTGGTGGGCAAGTTGTTGGAGGGAGTCCTGAGGGACAGGATTTACATGTATTTGGAGAGACAAGGACTGATTAGGGATAGTCAACATGGCTCTGTATGTGGGAAATCATGTCTCACTAACTTAATTGAGTTTTTGGATTGATGAGGGCAGAGTGGTGGACATAATCTATATGGACATCAGTAAGGCGTTTGACAAGGTTCCTCATGGTAGACTGGTTAAAAAGGTTAGATCGCATGGAATAAAGGGAGAACTAGCTGATACAGAACTGGCTTGAAGGTAGAAGACAGAGGGTGGTGGTGGATGGTTGCCTTTTAGACTGAAGGCCTGTGACCAGTGGTGTGCCACAAGGATCAGTGCTGGGTCCACTGCTTTTCGTCATTTTATATAAATGATTTGGATGTGAATATAGGAGGTATGGTTAGTAAGTTTGCACATGACACCAAAATTGAAGGTGTAATAGAGAGTGAAGAAGGTTACCTCAGAGTACAACGGGATCATGATCAGATGGGCCAATAGGCCAAGGAGTGGCAGATGGAGTTTAATTTAGACAAATGTAATGTGCTGCATTTTGGAAAGGCAAATCAGGGCAGGACTTATACACTTAATGGTAAGGTCCTGGTGAGTGTTCCTGAAGAAAGAGACCTTGGAGTGCAGGTTCATAGTTTGTTGAAAGTGGAGTTGCAGGTGGATAGGAAAGTGAAGAAGGTGTTTGGTACGCTTGCCTTTATTGGTCAGTGCATTGAGTATAGGAGTTGGGAGGTCATATTACGTCTATATAGGACATTGGTTCGGCCACTTTTGGAATACTGCATGCAATTCTGGTCTCGCTGCTGTAGGAAGGATGTTGTGAAATGTGAAATGGTTCAGAAAGGATTTACAAGGATGTTACAAAAACAGAAGTTGTGCAAAAGCTCAGCAGGTCTGGCAGCATCTTTGAAGAAAAAACAGAGTTAACGTTTCAGGTCTGGTGGCCCTTCCTCAGAATGGTTCTGAGGAAGGGTCACCAGACCCAAAACGTTAACTCTGATATTTTCTACACAGATGCTGCCAGACCTGCTGAGCTTTTCCAGCAACTTCTGTTTTTGTTCCTGATTTACAGCATCTGCAGTTCTTGCAGTTTTTATTTACAAGGATGTTGCCAGGGTTGAAGTGAACAGCATGAATCTTGCAGCTGCTTGGTTAAAGATTAATTATAGTTTCTTTTTTACAGTTTTACAGTTATTATAGTCATTATAGTTTAATAATATAAGACTTTTTGCCATTTAGTTTTATTAACATTCGAGAAAAACAAAACAAAACCCAAAAAATCAAAATAAAGTTATCTCGGATTCTCCAGCATCTGCAGTAGTTATCTCGGATTCTCCAGCATCTGCAGTACCTTTTATCTCTGAAACAATTTTAACCCCATTGCGACGCCTCTTCTAAGGATGCCTCCTATCCTCTCCTCTATCCGTCTTCTATCCGCCTCCCCCTCTCTCCCTATTTATTTCAGAACCCTCTTCCCCTCCCCCATTTCTGATGAAGGGTCTAGGCCCGAAACGTCAAGCTTTCCTGCTCCTATGGTGCTGCTTGGCCTGCTGTGTTCATCCAGCTCCACACCTTGTTATCTCTGATTCTCCAGCATCTGCAGCACCTATTATCTCTAAACGAAATCGCAATTGTTTTTCAAACTGGCTTTTTTAAAAACATTTTTTAAGGGTTTACAGTGAACGGCTGAGTTTTTTTATTCTTAATTCAGATGTTAAAAAACGTGTTTTATCTGTGTTTTAGAAAGTTTTTTATACATTGCGAAAGTTTTTGTTAAATAAGGAGTTGTGTTTTTGTTCGGGAGAGTCCTACCTGTGGTCAGCTCTGGAGATCTTTTTCCTTCGAGGAATTTATTGAAGAGGAATTATTTTTATTCAGTTCATCAGCTAGGTGGTTGATTTTATTCAATTTGATATCTTTTTTTTTCCATTTTAACATTATTTTCTGTAAGTTATGAAGGATAGTTTATTTTATGTACAAGATATAACTGAAACGTCTCTTTTTTAGGCTTAATATTATTAAGGCCATATATAAGATGCAGAGTGAGAGTTAGAAAAGTTATTACCCAGCAGGATCAATCAGATAGATGGATGACTGTCAGGAAAGGTAAAAAGGTAGTTCAAAAGTCTCCGGTGACTATTCCTTTATCAAATAGATATTCAGTTTTTGGAACAGTTGAAGGGAATAGTCTCTCCAGGGAAATGGAAGGGCCAGTCTGTTATTGGAATGATTCTAATGTTAGGCAGCATTTGACAAGATTTAATAGAATTATTGTTATGGGGTCTCTCCTGTTAGGGGCATAGACAGACGATTCTGTGGCAGTGAGTGTAAATTTAGGATGGTTTGTTGCTTTCCTGGTGCTCGGATTAAGGAAGTTTCTAAACATTTCAAGCATATTGTTAAAGGTGAGACTGAGAAGGCAGAAATTATTGTACACGTTGGTAGGAATGACACGTTTAGAGAAAAGACTAAAGCAGTACAGAGTAAATTTAAAGGGTTAGGTAGTAGATTAAAAAAAAACCTTAAAAGTAGTAATTTCTGGTTTACTCCCAATGCCAAACTCAAACAAGGGCAGGAAAAAAGATTAAAGGACATAAATGAATGGATGAAGAGCTGGTGTATTGTCTGTGTGATTCAGGTTTTTGGACAATTGGAATATCTTTTGGGATAGAAAAGATCTGTTCAAAAAGGATGGGTCTAAATTAAACTGGAAACAGACCAATAAGTTAGCAGGGAGATTTTCTCATTCTGTTAGGGGAGACTTTATATGATAGAGAAGGTGAGTGGAGGAATTCTAAGTAGCAATGTGAAAGGAAGGATTGCAGTTGGTTCTGAATGCGAGGCAAGCACATCAATTAGAAAAGAAATGAAGAGAGAATCAGAGTATGTAGTAACTCTGAAGACCTAAATTGCATTTATTTCAATGCAAGGGGTCTTACAGGTAAGGCTGATGAACTCAGGGCATGTTTACGGACATGGAATCGAGACATAGCTATTACAGAAACTTGGCTGAGAAACGGACAAGACCAGCAGCTCAGTGTTCCTCGTTTTAGATGTTGTGGGAAGGATAGAAAAGGAGGCAAGAAAGGAGGGACAGTGGTGTTTTTGATTAAGGAATACATTACTCCTGTCACTAGGGTAGATATTTCTGAAAAATTGTCCAGTGAAAATATATTGGTAGAAATTGCAAATAAGAAAGGAAGGATGGGGTTGTACTATAGGCAACCGTTTTGTTAGAGGGAAATTGAGAAACAAATGTGTCAGGAGAGCTCGGATATATGTAAGCATAATAAGGTTGGAATAATGGAGGATTTTAATTTTCCAAACATTAACTGGGACCACCATAGTGTTAGAGGTTTGGATGGCAAAGAATTTGTCAAATATGCTCAAGAAATTTTTCTTTATCACTACGTGGATGCTCCTACTAGAAAAGGAGCCAAACTGGACCTCCTTTTGCGCAATAAGGCAGGGCAGGTGGCTGAAGTAAAAGTGGGGGAACACTTTCGGTCTAGCAATCATAATTCTATTAGTTTCAAAATGGTTATAGAAAATGATAAGCCTTCCATAAAAGTTGAAGCTTTTAATTGGAGTAAGGCAAATTTTAATGGTATGAGACAAGAACTTTCAAAAGTTGATTGGAACAGGCTGTTCTCAGGTAAAAGGATGTCTGACAAGTGCCAGGCATTCAAGAGTGTGATGATGAGACTTCAGAGGCATTTTGTTCCTATTAGAGTGAAGGGTAGGCTGGTAAGATTAAGGAACAATGGAGGAATAAAGATATTGAGGTTCTAGTCAAGAATAAAGGATAATCTTATTTTAGATATAGACAGCTTGGTTCAATTGAATCTCTTAATCAATATAAAGAGTTTAGGGGCATTCTTAAGAGAGAAATCAGGAAGGTGAAAAAGGGATATGAAATAGCATTAGCGGATAAGGTTAAAGAAAATCCAAAGAGATTCTACAAATACATTAAGTGCAAGAGAGTAACCAGCAAGAGGGTTGGGCCTCTTAAAGATCAAAGAGGTCATCTTTGTGATGAACCCCAGGAGATGGGAGAGATACTAAATGAATATTTCACATCAGTTTTTTACTGTACAGGAAGAAATAGAGTCTAGAAAGTTCAGAACAATGAACTTTGATGTTTTAAAAACAGTACACATTACACAAGAGGAAGTTCGGGAAGTCTTAGAGAATATAAAGGTGGATAAATCTCCGGAACCTTATCTAATGTATCCCAGAATGGTGTGGGAAGCAAGGGAGGACATTACAAGACTTCTTACAGAAAAATTTGCATCATCTGTAACTACGGGTAAGGTGCCTGATGACTGGGGTGTGGCTAACGTTGTACCTTTGTTTAAGAAATTTTGTAAGGAGAAACCAGGGAACTATTGACTGTGAGTCTGACGTTGGTTGTGGGTAAATTGTTGGAGGTGATTGTAAAAGATAGGATTTATGTACATTTAGAGGGGCAAAAATTGATTAGGGATAGTCAGTATTGTTTTGTGTGAGGAAAATCATGTCTCACAAACTTGATTGAGCTTTTTGAGAAAGTTACCAAAACATTTGATGATGGCAGAGCAGTAGACATTGTTTATTTGGATTTTAGTAAAACCTTTGACAATGTTCTGCCTGGTAGACTATTCAATAAAATCAGGTTGCATGGGATTCAAGGTGAGCTTGCCAATTAGATACATAATTGGCTTAATGGCAAGAGATAGTAATGGTGGAGGGTTGCTTTTCGGACTGGAGGCCTGCGACCAGTGGTGTTCCACAGGGATCAGTTCTGGGTCCTCTTTTGTTTGTCATTTATATAAATGATTTGGATGAGAATATAGAAGGCATGGTTAGTAAGTTTGTGGATGACACCAAAATTGGTGGCATTGTAGACAGTGAAGAAGGTTTCCTAAGATTACAAAGGGATCTTGGTCAAATGGGTCAATGGGCTGAAAAATGGCAGATAGAGTTCAGTCTGGATAAATGTGAGGTATTGCATTTTGGTACAACAAACAAGGGTAGGGCTTACACAATTAATGGTAGGGCCTTGGGTAGTGTTGTAGAACAGAGGGACCTAGGGGCACGGGTACATAATTCTTTAAAGTTTGCGTCACATTTGACAGGGTGGTTAAAAAGGCATTTGTCACACTAGACTTCATTGCTCAGTTCTTTGGGTATAGGAGTTGGGACGTTACATTGAGATTGTACAGGACATTGGGGAGGCCTCTTCTGGAATACTGTGTCCAGTTCTGATCACCCAGTTATAGGAAGGATATTATTAAGCTGGAGAGGGTTCAGAAGATATTTACCAGGATGTTGCCGGGTATGGAATGTTTGAGTTATAAGGAAAGGCTGGGTAAGCTGGGACTTTTTTCACTGGAGCGTAGGAGATTGAGAAGTGGCCTGATAGAAGTTTATAAAATAATAAGAGGTATAGGTAGAGTTGATGGTAATTGGCTTTTCTCTAAGATAGGGAATTTCAAGACTATGGAGCATATTTTT
>JAHRHZ010000034.1:6582305-6609410 GCA_024137785.1 Ginglymostoma cirratum | reverse complement strand
GGTCAGTCCAGGGAGGACGGACCTATCTCCTCCCTACCCCCCTACCTACACTCACCTTTACTGGCTCCATCCCCGCTTCTTTGACTTGTCTGTCTCCTCTCCACCTATCCTCTCCTCTATCCATCCTCTATCCGCCTCCCCCTCTCTCCCTATTTATTTCAGAACCCCTTTCCCCTCCCCCATTTCTGAAGAAGGGTCTAGGCCCGAAACGTCAGCCTTCCTGCTCCTCTGATGCTGCTTGACCTGCTGTGTTCATCCAGCTCTACACCTTGTTATCTCAGACAACACTACCAGTTTAATGCATTAGGAGATATTCCAGCTAGGTGTTTTGTAGCCCAAAGTAGGGGACCATAAGCAGAGAAGATAGCCCCCTGAGTCCCTAAAGATTCCCCAAAGGACTTTCTGCTTTGACCCTGGGCATTCCTGCCTTGCCATATTGTTCTTGAGTTGTCTGTCTGAACTACAATGTCTCCTGCCTAACTCAGCAGCACCCACCTCCCCCAGTCAGCAGTGACACGACACCAGGTTATAGTCTAACAGGTTTATTTGAGATCACACGTTTCCAGAGCATAGCCCCTTCGTCGGGTAACTTTACTCTCCCAGTGGCATTACTGAGGCATCTGAGTGGCCCAGTAGAATCAGGGCCCGGACAACCATCCTTCATTGGGAACGTGGGAAAAGCCAGCAAACAGGAAAGTGTGTGATAGGATGGAAGACAGAAGGGAAAATAAAAGAAAGGGGATGATGGTGTAAGGATGAAGGAGGTTTGAGGGGGTGGAGTGCAAATGGGACAAGGAAAGAATCACAAGATGAAGGGAGGCTTAAGTGTTAAGAAAAACAGTGCCAAAAAAGCACTGGGAGTGATCGGAAGTTGTTGAATTTAAATGTTGAGCCGAGGAGCCTGAGTAGTGCTAAATTGAAGACTGTTTCTCAAGTTTGCATTCAGCTTCTTTGGCCCCGATTCTTGACTGTGTTGTTTTCGCAGATTGGTGAACAGCCTGATTATGAGACCAACGGGTATATGTATGTGTACTTTGTAATCTTCATCATATTCGGCTCTTTCTTCACCTTGAATCTCTTCATTGGTGTCATCATCGATAACTTCAACCAACAGAAGAAAAAGATAAGTACCAAGACACTTCCAAAATGATTTGCACTAGGTTAGTGGGATGTTCTAAGCTTGACAAAACCACCTCTGTGCTTCAAACTCTTAAAGTCCAGATGCAAATAAGTGTGCTTAAGCTTCAGAGTCCCCAGTGTGGCCTGTGTACCTTTCTTCATGTGCACTAACCATTCAGCCATGTCAATGTGATTGGACACCAGCTGACCAGAACCCAGCTCTGCTTAGTGAAGCCCGAAGATAGCCAGTGCTGAATTGTGGTTAGGTTGGTTAAGGTGCACTAGGACGATTCAATTTGGTTGGATTACTGTTGTGATATGCACTGAGATTCAGTGAAAAATATTGTTTTGCATGCCACGCAGGCAGATCGTACCATACAAAGTGTATCAGAATAGCAGAACAGAGTGCAGAGTACAGTATTACAGCCTCAGCGAAGGTGCAGAGGAAGATCAACATTAACATTTGAGAGGTCCATTCAACAGTCTGATAACGGCGGGGAAGAAACTGTTCTTGAATCTGTTTGTATGTGTTTTCAAACTTCTATATCTTCCGCCCAACAGAAGAGGGTGGAAGAGAGAGTATAACCAGGGTGGGAGGGATCTTTGATCATGTTGGCTGCTATCCCAAAGCAGCAGGAGTCAATGGATGTAAGGCTTTTTTTTCATTTTTATTCTTTTTTTTGTGGGATGTGGGCATCGCTGGCTGGCCAGCATTTATTGCCCGTCCCTAGCTGCCCTTGAGAAGGCGGTGGTGAGCTGCCTTCTCGAACCGCTGCAGTCCACCTGCTGTAGGTTGACCCACAATGCCATTAGGGAGGGAATGCCAGGATTTTGACCCAGCGACAGTGAAGGAAAGGCAATATATTTCCAAGTCAGAATGGTGAGTGGCGTGGAGGGGTGTGTGAAGGTGGTGGTGTTCCCATGTATCTGCTGCCCTTGTTCTTCTAGATGGAAGTGGTTGTGGGTTTGGAAGGTGCTGTCTGAGGAACTTTGGTGCATTTCTGCAGTGTATCTTGTAGATCGTACACACCTGCTACTGAGCGTTGGTGGTGGAGGGATTGGATGCTTGTGGATGTAGTGCCAATCAAGCGGCTGCTTTGTCCTGGATGGTGTCAAGCTTCTTGAGTGTTGTTGGGGCTGCACTTATCCAGGCAAGTGGGGAGTATTCCATCACACTCCTGACTCGTGCCTTGTAGACAGTGGACAGACTTTGAGGAGTCAGGAGGTGAGTTGCTCACCGCAGTATTCCTAGCCTGCTCTTATAGCCACTGTGTTAATGTGGTGAATCCAGTTGAGTTTCTGGTCAATGGTAACCCCCAGAATGTTGATAGTGGGGATTCAGTGATGGTAACACCATGGAATGTTAAGGAGTGGTGGTTAGATTGCCTCTTACTGGTAATGGTCATAGCCTGGCATTTGTGCAGCATGAATGTCACTTGCCAATTGTCATCCCAAGCCTGGATATTGTCCAGATCTTGTTGCACTTGGACCCAGACTGCTTCAGTATCTGAACAGTTGTGAATGGTGCTGAACATTAGCCTCTGTGTTGGATAAGAGAGGCCATTTGTGCCATCTTCTATCTTATTGCAGTTCTTGGGATAAGGGTCGCAGTTTTGTTATTTGGAAAAAATAACGGTGTCTTTCTTTCTTCCCTATACCTTGGAGGTCAGGACATCTTCATGACAGAGGAACAGAAAAAATACTACAATGCTATGAAGAAACTGGGTTCGAAGAAGCCTCAGAAGCCAACCCCCAGGCCTGTGGTAAGAACTGGAGGAAAGGTGCCATAACGTTGATATTGTGAGATGTGCTTTAAAGCCATCATGTATAATACTAGATGGCTGGGTCTTACCAAACTTTGCTCATTGCACTGGTTCAGTCATGCCACTGCATAAGCTGAGGTCATTTGTGAAGGTTTTAAAAACTGTTGGGACTTAAGTGGAACTGGAACATTAAATCATTTTCTTCAAAAAGAGGAAAGTATACAGTGAGTGGCAGGACCTTTAGGAGCATTGGCTTACAGAGGGATCATGGGGTACAAGTGCATAGCTCCCTGAAAGTGGCAACACAAGTGGATAAGATGGTAAGGAAGGTGCTTGCCTTCATCGATCAGGGTGCTATGTATAAAAGTTGGCAGAGTGTCAACCTGGGTCTCTGGAGTATTAGCTTAATGGGTAATAACACTCAGCCATCACCTTCCTGCTTACGTGTGATTGCAAGATGTAGGAGATGGACGATGCCTGCCCCTAAAGCATGTTCTGCCCTTTGATATGTTGATAGCTGATTTGATCGTGGGCTCAATTCCACTTTCCAACCTGCCACTTGGCAACCCAAAATCCATCAAACTCAGCCTTTAATGACCCACTCTCCATTCTGTTGGGTAGAGATTTCCAAAGATTAAAGACTCTCTGAAAGATGGAATTCCTACTTATCTTCGTCTTAAACAGGAGGCCTTCTTATCTGAAATTTGTGCACTTTGGTTTGACGTTTCCCACAAGAGGAAACATCTTTTCGGCATCTACCCTGTCAAGCCCCCTTTGAAACGTGTGTGTTCCGATGTCAATCACTGGTCATTCTTCTAAATTCAAAGAGTTTGGGCCCAATTTACTTAACCTTTCCTCATACAATATCATTTTAATCCCAGGAAACAGCCCAAAGTGAACCTTCTGTGCACTGCATCCAATGCAGATTTACCCCTCCCTAAGTAAGGAAAACAAATCTGTAGACACCGGTTAAGGGTGTTTTACAGGACTTCCCTACTTTTAGACTCGATCCCCTTTTGCAATAAAATAATTACGTGCTGTGTCTGTATGTACAAGGACACCCAGATCTACCTGCACCACCGAACTCTGATGTCTCTCTCCATTTTAATATTCAATTTTTCTGCTATCCCTCTGAAAGTATTTTTCCTACATTATGTTCTACCCACCAATTTTTTTTTGCCCGCGTTAACTATATTCCTTTGCAAGCTTCTTGTGTCCTCCTCCAAAATTGCTTTCGTACCAATTTTCCAGAAAATTAGATGATAATGTCTCTCATCCAACCATTAATATAAGCTGTAAATGGTCAAGGATCTAGCACTGGCTCTTGTGACATTCCATTAGCTATAGTTTCTTAAGTAGAGGTGTTGCATTTACAACTCTCTACCCTACTGGAACCTTTCCAAAAGCGAGGGAATTTTTGAAGGATTAAGACCAATGCATCCTCTATCTCTGCGGCCAGAACTTTTAAAACTCTAGGATGAAGGTCAACGGTTTCTTGGGACCTGACAGCCTTCATTCCCATTATTTTTTTTCTGGTACTTTATCTCTGGTGATCATGATTGCTTTAGGTTTCTCCCTCCTTTTTACCGTTTAATTTTATACTACCCTTGGGATGTTTTTTGTGACCTCTAGTAGGAAAAAAAATGTAAAATACATGCTCAAAGTCTCTGCCATTTCCTCAGTTTCTATTCGTTATTTTCATCTTTCGTTTGTTTCCTTTTTTTTGTTTGTTTTGATTTTTTTCTCTTATTTTATGCTTTCAGTTGGCATCTTCTGATCCTTTGTTTCATTTCTTGCCCCATCACTTTTGGTCTTGGAGGATTAACTTTTCTATCATTGAGTCTCCCCATTGTAGAGGCATACAGCACGGGAACAGATCCTTCGGCCCAATTCGTCTGTGCTGACCGGGTTTCCTAAACTGAACTCTTCCCAAATGCCTGAGTTTGGTCCATATCCCTCTAAACTTTTCCTATCCATGTGCCTATGCAAGTCTTGTTTAAGTTTTGTGATGGTACTTCTACTAGCAGCTTGTTCCATATACGCACCACCCTCAGTGTGAAAAAGTTGTGTCTCGTAGAACAAAGAAACCTAGGGGTGTAGGTACATAGCTCCTTGAAAGTGGCATCATAGGTAGACAGGGTGGATGAAGAAGGCATTTGGCATGCATGCCTTCATCGGCCAGAGCATTGAGTACAGGAGTTGGGATGCTATGTTCTGTATGTGCAAGACATTGGTGAGGCCACATTAGGAGTACTGTGTACAATTCTGGTTGCCTGCTATAGGAGGGATTTTATTAAACTGGAAAGGGTGCAAAAAATATTTACAAGCATATTAGCGAGACTGGAAGGTCTGAGTTATAAGGACAGGCTGGATAGGCTGAGACATTTTTCCCTGGAGCATAGGAGGCTGAGGGGTGATCTTATATAACTTTATAAAATCATGAGAGGCATAGATAAGGTGAATGGGTCACAGAACTTCCATTTGTCCTTATTCAAGACCTATTATATCTCTAACTATTCCCAGGCCTGATGGAAGATCACAGACCTGAAACGTTCACGCCATCTCTCTCTCTCTAGTTTTCTTTGTTCTACGAGACGCAACTTTTTCACACTGAGGGTGGCGCGTATATGGAACAAGCTGCTAGTAGAAGTACCATCACAAAACTTAAACAAGACTTGCATCTCTCTCTCCACAGATGTTGACCAACCTGCTGAGTATTTCCCGCATTTTCTGTTTTTACTTCAGGTTTCCAGCATCTGTGGCACTTTGACCTCCCTTGTCAATTGTTTCTTTCTAGCAAACCTTTTCCAAAACTCTCCATAACCTTGACATCTTTTGAAAAGCATGTTCTCCAGAACCATACCCTGTACTGCAGCTGGGGTCTACTATCTGGAGTGGAGGAAATGAGAGGTCATCTCATTGAAACATCTAGGATTCTTAAGGGGCTTGACAGGGTAAATGCTGAGAAGATGTTTCTTCTCATGGGAGAGTCCAGAGGGTATAGTCTCAGAATAAAGGGGTGTCAATATTGGGGAGGCGATGGCCTCATGGTATTATTGTCAGACTGTTAATCCAGAGACCCAGATGATGTTCTGGGGGACCGGGTTTGAATCCAGCCATGGCAGATGGTGGAATTTGAATAAAATAAATATCTGGAATTGAGAATCTAATGATGACCATGAATCAATTGTCAGGAAAAACCCATCTGGTTCACTGATGTCCTTTAGGGAAGGAAAACACCATCCTTGTCTGGCCTGCATGTGACTCCAGACCCACAGCAATGTGGTTGATTCTGAACTGTCCTCTGGGCAATTAGGGATGGGCAATAAATGCTGGCTAGCCAGTGACACCCTCATCCCTTAAAGGAAAAAAAAATTAAGATGGAGATGAGGAGGCATTTCTTCTCTCAGAAGATTGTGAGTCTTTGGGACTTCTTCCTACAGAGAGCTGTGGGGGTAGAATCCTTGTTCATGTTAAAGGCTGTGATAGATTCTTGACGGGTTGGGGAACAGGCATTGCATTTTTGAAATACAAACAAGGGCAGGACTTATACAATTAAAAGTAGGGCTTTGGGTAGTGTGTAGGACAGAGAGACCTTGGGGTTCAGGTATATAATTCTTTGAAATTTGCATCACATACAGTTTATGTGGTTAAGAAGACATTTAGCACATAATTTCTTTGCTCAGACCTTTGAGTATAGGAGTCTGGATGTTATGTTGAGGTTGTACAGGATGTTGGTGAGGCCTCTTTCTAGTTGACTGTGTGCAGTTCTGGACACTCTGCTTCAAGAAGGAATTATTAAGCTGGAGAGAGTTCAGAAGAGAATGGAGGGTTTGACTTATAAGGAGAGGCTGCATAGTCTGGGACCTTTTTCATTTGAAAGTAAAAGGTTGAGGGGTGACGTCTGTAGAGGTTTATTAAATCATAAAGGGTATAGATAAAGTGAATGGCAGATTTATTTTCCCTAGGGTGGGGTATTTCAAGCCTGGGGTGAAGGTTTTTAAGGTGAGAGAAGAAAGATTTAAGGAGATTTAACATGGAATAGACTATTTGGAATGAACTGCCAGAGAATGTGGTGAATGTAGGCACAGCTACAACATTTAAAAGACATTTGGATAACTACATGAATAAGAAATGTTTGGAGGAATATGGGGCCAAACAAAGGCAGGTGGGACTAGTTCAGTTTGGGGTTATGGTCGGCATGGGCCATGCTGTATGACTCTATGACAGGACAGTAGACATGAGGAATGTCAGATCAGTCATGATGGCCTACACCTGTTCCTATTTCTTGTGGTCTTATGGTCATAAATGCTGGAAGAAATTGTTCTTACATAACAGTGTCTGTTTACGAACCAGAATTTGACAGTGCTTAATTCTTGTGTATTTTTTGTTTGCTCCTTCCCATTTCCTAGAATAAATTCCAAGGACTAATCTTCGACCTGGTTACAAAGCAAGCCTTTGACATTTTCATCATGTTCCTGATCTGCCTTAATATGCTGACGATGATGGTGGAGACAGATGACATGGATCAGTACAAGAAGAAGATACTCTTCATCATCAACATGATCTTCATTGTGCTCTTCACTGCTGAGTCCGCTCTCAAAATCATCGCCCTTCGGCAGTACTTCTTCACCATCGGTTGGAACATATTTGATTTTGTGGTGGTGATCCTTTCCATTATCGGTAGGTATGACGGTTCCCGTGTTTCACTACTCATCCCTTTTGCTGAGAGATAAAGGCTATGAGCGTTGTTGCTGTATCCATGGAATCTTGCTAGGCATTCTCTCATTGGCAGTTTTTTGTTTCAAAGGCGCTGATGTATCTAACTGAGTTGGCACACAGCTGCAAGACTTTGGATTCAAAATGACTCGCTTTCTAAAGGAACATTTTAATCTAAATGGTTGCTGCAAAGAGAGCTGTGTTACTGAAGCTCAGGACACATGCAAGAATGCCAAATTTCCTACAGTCACAACAATTTCTAGTACAGAAGAAATTGCTGATTGGCAGGTTTCTGACTGGCTGTGGAGAAAACAAGGTGGAATCAAAGCAATAGGTGCCCCAAGCTCCCTAGTGATTTTTTTCTTCATTCATGCATCACTAGCTAAACCAGCATTCATTGCCCATCCCTAATTGCCCTGAAGAAGATGGTGATGAGCTCCCTACTTGAACCACGGCAGTCTTTGGGGTATAAGGATGCCCACAGTCCTTCTAGAAAGGAATTAAAACAACTTGACGACCAATCAGCACCCACTTGTCCTGTAGTACATATTGTTGTGACTGGTTGAAGTTTGGCACTCTTGCATGGGTTCTGATGAGTGCAAGGTACAAAGCTTCAGTAACATGTCGCTCTTTTCAGACAGATTGAAGTTCTGCCCTCCCCCACTAATTGTTTTAAATTCATTATTTATCATTGTGCTTCTCATATGGGACTCGAGCTCAGACCTTCTGACCCAGGGCTAATGGCACTACCGCTGCATCACAAAAGCCCTGGAAGGACTTGCATTTGATTCATCATTTAATCAACATGCTCAAGCATGTAATAATACACCTCCAGAGCAAGGGGTCTTGAACCCAGGCCTTCTGACTCAAAGGTAGGGACATTACCACTGTGCCACAAGAGCCAACTGACAGTGGGTCCAATTCATCCATACATTGTATAGGGTTGCCTGCAGATTTGATAAGTGCACACAGTTGCTAGAAATGACAGTGCAATCCCAGGACAGGCAGGAACCCATCAGTTCACCAGAATCTAGCCTGGGGTTTGCAAAATCTAAAGTAGCTACACCGCAGCAAGTGAAAGGTCTCCCCCTTTCATCTAGACTGTAACTCCTCATCTCCCAATGGCATGTTGCTAGCTTACCCCTTCCCTATTGTACATGCACTCTCATTTTGGCTATAATTCTCGTCTGGAACCTTCATAGAATCCCTACAGTGTGAGGCGGATCTTTCAGCCCATTGAGTCCATACCAAACCTCCAAAGAGCATGCCACCTACCCTATCCCTGTAAAACCCATGGCTACTCCACCTGATCTACGCATCCCTGTACACAATGGGGTAATTTAGCACAACCAATCCACCCAACCTACACATCTTTGGACTGCAGGAGGAAACCCACACAGACACAGGGAGAACACTGCAAACTCAACAGAGTTACCCAAGGCTGGAATCGAGCTCAGATCCCTGGTGCTGACCACTGAGCTACCATGCTGCCTCAGTGATTCAAACTTATTAAGTAACTTCTACAATTTCATAGACACTGAAATCCACAGATATTTTGTACTCTCCTAGTAGCCTCCTGACAGTTCATAGATACTTCCTCGACATTTAATGTCTAGCTACAGGGCCTTGGTGAGGCTACAACTGGAGTATTGTGTGCATTTTTGGCCTCCCTATTTAAGGATGGATGTTCTGGCGACAGAGTGAGTGCAACAAAGGTTTCCTGGGAGGGCAGGACTGACGTATGAAGAGAGACTGGATGGGTTAGGACTGTATTCGCTCGCATGTAGAAGAATGGGTGACACGGTGGCTCAATGGTTAGTGCTGCTGCCTCACAGCACCAGGGCCTCAGGTTCGATTCCAGCCTCAGGTGACTGCCTGTGTGGAGTTTGCACACTCTCCCCGTGTCTGTGTGGTTTTCCTCCCACAGGCCAAAGATGTGCAAGTTAGGGTGGATTGGCCATTGCTAGATTGCCGCATAGTGTCCAGGGATGTGCAGACTAGATGCATCAGCCATGGGAAATGCAGGGTCCCAGGGATAGGGGGAGGGGTGGGTGTGGACTTGATGGGGCTGAATGGCCTGCTTCTGCACTGCAGGGAATGCCATAAATGAAAGCAAAATCTCATAGAAGCCTATAAAATTCTAACAAGACTAGACAGGACAAACACATAGGATGATGTTCCTAATGATTGGGAACTAGCCCAGAACTGGTGGGTCACAGTTTAAGGATAGAGGGTGGGCCATTTAGGATTGAGGTGACGAGAAACCTCTATACCTAGAGAGTGGTGAGCCTGGGGAATTCTTGGCCACAGAAAGCAGTTGACGCCAAAACATTGAATGCTTTCAGGAAAGCGTTAGATTTGGTTCTTGGGGCTAAAGGGATCACACAGGAAATAGTGGTAACTGGGGACTCCGCTGGATGATCAGGTGTGGTCAAATTGAATGGCAAGACAGGCCTGAAGAGCCAAATGGCCTATTGTGCTCCTGTTTACTACGTGTGAATGTTTCCGAGGGAATGAGAGAAGCCTGCAATGAGTAAAGCTTAATTGACCCAGCTCAACAGTTTTCATTTATATCACAACTATTTCACTAACATTCAGCTGCACAGCAGGATAACAGGAAGCATCATGTATACAGACTGGCTCTTATTCCTCATGAAGAGCCCCATTAATATATCACTCACTTTTACACATTGATTGTCCTGCGGTATGTTTTCAGCATGTGCCCTCCGTTTAGTTTTCCAGTGTTCTAACATATGGAACTTAGAATTTGTTGAGTGCCTGTCCATACACTCAAAACACTTAGAGATAAAACAAAGAAAAAATAGCTGACAAGGTAGCAAAGCAGTTAAGGAGCTTTCTGTCACTGATCTGTGTTTGTGGGACAGTGCCCAGCATTTGATAAAACTCAACGTAAACCTGAGTAATCTGTTTAGATTTGACATGGTTCTTCAAGGATTTATAAGTTCCACTCAAATGACCTCAGATGGGAGGTCCATCGGAACAGGAGGAGGCTATTCTGTGCCTTTGAAGCTATGCTGCTGTTCCATTAGATCGTGGTTGGTTGAGTGCAAGGCTCACACTTATAACTGAAATCGGGTGTAGTGATTGTAACGAGATCAGCCAGGTGGATCCATAGAATATGAGTTCCCTAATTGGGGTTGTTAACCTGGTCCAATCAGGGAGCCCTGGCTGACAGATATAACCAGAAGTGTCAACGGTTCTGCTCACTCTGAGAGCTGGCTCTGAGGGAGCTGGATCAGTGTCAAGGACTCTCTATGTATAAATAAAGGGTGAGTTGGTGATGGGATACCAGCCCGTGCTCCTTATTTCATTCGGCAGCTGCCTTTTTAAAAAAGTTGGGGGCTTGCCTGCTCACAATTAACATAGAAAATAGGTACAGAAATAAGCCATTTAGCCCTTCCACCATTTGATATGATCATAGTTGATCATTTTACTCAATCCTACTTTCTCCCCATACCTTTTGATCCCTTTAGCCCTAAGAACTGTGTCTAATTAATATGTAGAATGAAGGTGGGATCTGAACTCTCAGCCAATAGTGGCAAGAAAGACAAAAGCAAAACTTGCAGATGCTGGAATCCAAGGTAGACAAACAGGAGGCTGGAAGAACACAGCAGGTCAGGCAGCATCTGGAGGAAAGGAGCAGTCAATGTTTCGGGTATAACCCTTCTTCAGAACTGAATGTGGGGGTCGGGAGAGTTGCAGATAAAGAGGGGTGGGGGGAAAGGGGTGGAGGTGCAATGGTGACGATAGGTGGACACGGTGGTAGGTACGACCTGATGGGTCGATGGGAGGGCCATGCAAAGTGGGCATGTGCGGGGCCATGTGGGCAGGTGGCATTCCCTTTATAACGGCCCGTCACAATCCATCAGATTGAAGGTCATGACCCCTTGGAACAACTCAGTCCTGGGAATCAAGTCAAACTTTTGTGGGTCAGTGCCACACATGGTACCCGTAAGAGGGCAACTTGTGTTGAGAGCAACGACAAAACTACCTGAATGGTCCTGCATAAGGACAGAATTCAGTAAAGGTACTGTGCAACCAAGGCACTGCCTGCTGTTTCATGTGTCATCCCCTGATAATGGATTCAATGAAAGGAGAAATATTGGCTAACAGAGAACATCCATTAGATTAATTGCTGCTTGATCCGTTCGCAAACAAATTAATTTTAAAAAACACAAACAAACACACTAAAGCCTGCCTTTTAGAAGTAATAACATTAAAAGGTCTCCGATCTGTGTAATAATTGGGGATGGAGGGGCAGCTGAAAGTCATTATCATTAACACTTCGTGAATAATAAGCCCTAATGGCAAAACTTCAAACATAACTCCATTGCAAACGGCAAATTGAATGGAGAAGGAGCAAAGCCCTAAGTGTACCATGGAATAAATAGCTAGCAGATAAAAGGGGTTGAGCAGGGTTTTGAGCACATTGTTTTCATAACTGCTGGGAGCTAGCTATCAACATGGACCACTCCAATGAGATGAAGGTCTTTAACATCTAAGGACATGTAGTTTTGATGTAGGGCCCAGCACGTACAGATTAAAACCAGGAGTTACTTTTGAACAGCAATAATGAGGCTGGCAGTCTGTCTTTCTAGAGGATTGGAAAGAGCCGAAGTGGTTTCTGAAGTCGCTAGCTTCAATTTCCAAGGTCTGAGCTCAGTCCAGGCTGACAAGACACAGTTGTCCCCTCACAAATATAGGAAACATAGTAGGTGTGGGCTGCTTTCATAGTATCCCTACAGTGTGGAATTAGGCCATTTGGCCCATCAAGTCCACACTAACTCTCCAAAGAGCATCACCCCAGACCCACCACCCCTACCCTGCATTTCCTTGGCTAATCTACCTGGCCTGCACAACCCTGGGCACTATGGTCAATCCAGCTAACCTGTACAACTTTGGACTATGGGAGGAAACCCAATCAGACACAGGGAGAATGTGCAAACTCCACACAGACAGTCACCTGAGTTTGGAATTGAACCTGGATCCCTAGCGCTGTGAGGCAACAGTGCTAACCACTGAGGCACCCTTTTCTTACCTATGCTAGCTTTAATCACTGTACCAGAGGTGGCTGGATCTTCAATCAGAGTCTTTTTTCCCAGGGTAGAAATGCCAATTACGAGGAGACATAGGTTTAAGGTAAAAGGAAGTAAGTTTAAAAGTGACGAGGTGTGGCACGGTGACTTAGTGGTCAGCACCACTGCTTCACAGTGCCAGGGACCCAGGTTTGATCCCAGCCTTGGGCAAATATGCATGGCGTTTGTACATTCTCCTTGTGTCTGTGCGGGTTTGATCCAGTTTTGTCCCTCAGCCTAAAGATGTGCAGGCTAGGTGGATTGGCCATGATAGGTTGCCCATAGTGTCCAGGGATGTATAAAATAGGTGGATTAGCTGTGGGAAATACAGGGATAGGGTGGGGCCTGGTGGGTCTGGGTGGACTGCTCTTTGGCAGGTTGGTGTGGACTTGTTGGGCTGAATGGCCTGTAAGGAGGGATTCTGTAAGAGGCAAGTTTTTTTACGCAGAGAGTATTAAGTGCCTGGAATGCAGTGCCAGAGGAAGGCGGTGGAGGTCAATGTGATGGCAATGTTTAATAGTCATTTTAACAGATAGATGAATGAACAGGGAATAGAGGGATATGGGCAGGATAAAGGCAAAAGGTTTTTACTTTAGAAAGGCATCATGTGTGAATGCAGTCTTGGTGGGCCGAAGAACCTATTCCTGAGCTGTGCTGTTGTTTGTTCTTCAATGGCCTGGGCCCCACCTCCTCCTTAAAACTCTTGCCCTCGCTATCCCACTTTCTTCCTTTCACATATTCCTCTGTGAGCCAACTTTTGGTCTTCAGATCTCTATCTCCCTACATGGGTCTGGGCCATACCTTTTAGCGCCCCGTGTGAAACATTTCAGGTTGTTTAATGGCATTAAAGGTGGCTGTACAGAAGCGAGTTATGGTTTTTACACATCCAGCAGACAGGACTCAGTCCTATAGCAAAAGGCAGGGAGATGGGTGAGGATGGGGTTGCAATATGGATGGGGAGACATGAGCAGGTGAGGCCAGTGTCTCTACCCCCAACTCCCTGGATGTGATGTCTTACTGAAGGTGGGTAACCCAGCAACAGAGAGAGATACCGCCCTCCTCAACTGGCATTGTGTGGGGAAAGCCTTCCACTTTGTTGACGGACTGCCACCAGCTCCCCTGGGTTCCTTTAAGTCACTGGCAGCAGAGGCTGTGCTCGTGACTAGGGTTACCACTGTTTGGAGCTGACGCCTCCAACCACCCTTACACCCCCACCCTCCCATCCTCATGTCGATCACGAGGTTAAAACAAACTTACCTATCCTCAGCATCAAAGGACCGTCCCCTTCACGCTGCAACCTCACCCCTGGCCACACGAGATGGTGGCGCTGACGAGCCATCAGCCTTCGGATTGAGCCAACGTCTGGGTCCCACCACCGTGAGGTTTCCCTGCCCCCATCCCAGCCTTTTTCCCGGTGGTGATGCATCACTACTTTGTGAGAAAATCCAACCCCTAGTTCTTGGTTAATGAGACTGTCACCCTGATGGAATCTGTAAAGAGTCGTGTATTTACAGAACAGGCCCTTCAGCTCAGTGACTGTGCACCGACAGAGAAGTACTAGGAATCTTTCCCAAGATAACACCAGGACCCTGCGCTCTTTCCCACATCAAAATACATCGTGCCCTAGTCAAAAGTATTACTGAAAAAATATGGTTGAGAACCTAGCTTTCACCATCAGAAACTAAAGTATTGTCACATGTATTGAGAAAAATCACCAGTTTGCTCTAGGTGATACGTTTAGCCACTTTAGCCACCTTCTCGAGAGGTTAACTTAACCGACAAATCAAATACACAAGTTGAGTGTTCCCAGCACGGATTTTGGCCCTTTCAAAGTCGAGTTCGAGACACCGACGTTTCTCGGCCCCATGGCAACATGTGAGGAAGTGGATGCTGGAAAATAAGGGGTGACTTCCCTATGGAGTCCAGTCACTGGGACAACAACTGACCCACCGGCCGATGTTGATCTGCAGGCCTAAGGCCTCAACTGGGGTCGGTTTTGTGACGCTGCCACCCTTTTTTTTTGACATCGGAGTACTCCCATCTCCCCACTCCAACCCCCGAAATTCATCACCATTCAGGGAAGGCTGCCCGGTCAATTGAGATGGGTTCCCTTCGGAAGGCCAAGAGCGTCACTGGAGCTGGAGAGTAGAAGGTCATAGGTCATAGCTGCAACCCAACTCCATCCACAGGATGAGGCTGCCCCCTTCCTGTCCTGCTCTGAAATCTTTGTCGCCGTAACTTCTCTCTGCCCCTGAGGTTGCCACCAGACAGTGACTACTTTGAGCTGTGTCAGCGGCACACACAGCTCTCCTGGTGAGGGCACCACGACCTCTGAACTGCCGATCAGGACCCTATCCACACTCCTCACCTGGGCCAGGAGCAGATGGGTCTCCTCACGGGCCTCCTTGGCGAACATCACTGAGCCCTTCTTGTCCGTCAACGAGAGAGGGCTCAGGACTCCATCACGCGTTGCCAACAGCAAGGCCTAGAAACCTGCAGGAAAATCTTACCCTTTGTTCGCTCACAACTCCAAATGTTCCAAGTCAATAGCCAAACAAAAACATTGTGGATTATTTCCCGCTCCGTTGTTAGCTGCCATCTGTTTGCACGTGGAAGTATCTGATGATTAGATTAAGGATATTTCACGGAATTGAACTGAAATGGAGTGTCAAGGGACAGACACTGTTCCGGGTTAATTAACATCTTTCCAGCCTTGTGCTCTCGCTCTGCGTACAGTAACGAGTGTGATGTCTGAGGGCTGAACACATCTGTGTTTGAGGCAGGTATGTGAAACTCCTCAGAAATAGGCAGCAGAAACACTTAAGCCCATGTAGCACCACCTAATGCTGGTAAGGTCAATAAACAGCAGTGAATATAATCTCATTAACTTCCATTGACACTGGGTTTTTTACTGACAGACTGTTCAAGGGTTGATTAAAACGTTCCACTCGCCTAAGGATAGATGAACAGTGCTCTTTCAGACAAAGTCTTTCTCCCACTGCACAGTCAGGACCCAAGGCTGGCATTCCCACATTCCCACATTCGCACAGTTGTAGGGATCGAGGGGTTAAACTGATACCATGTCTGCTATCTTGGATCCTGCTGTGCTATTTCAAAGAATATGGAAGTGGAGGCAGGGAATGGAAGGATTGCAAATGCTACACTCCATTTAAAAAGGGTCTTGTGGATAAATCTGATAACTGTAGATGAATCAGTCTGACATCAAACTGTAAGGCCAACGGCACAGTGGCTTAGTGATTAGCGCTGCTGCCTCGCAGCGCCAGGGATCTGGGTTCAATTCCAGCCTCGAGCGACTGTCTGTGTGGAGTTTGCACGTTCTCCCCGTGTCTGCGTGGGTTTCCTCCCACAGTCCAAAAACGTGCAGGTTATGGTGGATTGGCCGTGCTAAATTGCCCCATAGTACCCAGGGATGTGCCGGCTAGGTGGGTTAGCCATGGGAAATGCAGGGATTAGATGGGATGCTTTTCAGAGAGTCGCTAGGGGTTGAATGGCTTTCTCCCACACTGTAGGGACTCTGTGAACACTGACTGAATCCTAGAATGGCAGAACTGAAACATGAAGACATACTGGATGGGTTTGGATTATATCCTGTTGAGTTTAGAAGGACAAGGGGCAATCTCAGGGGAACCTATTGATTTCAATCAGGACTCGACAGGATAACTGCAGGAAGGATGAATCAGGAGTCACATTCTAAGGCTACGGAAAGGCCACTTAAGTCTGGGATGAGGGGAGTGGTGAGCTTGTACCACAGAAACTGGCTGAGGCCATACATTGAATGTCCTCAGGAAGGAGTTAAATATGGTTCTTCAGGTCAAAGAGTATGAGGAAAGTCAGGAACAGGGGATTAGATGATCAGCCATGATCATACGGAATGGTGGAGCAAGCTTGAATAGCTTACTTGTGCTCCGAATTTCAATGTTTCTGTGTTGGCAGAGAGGTTTGATGAAGGTGGTGCTATGTGTGCAAACGCACAGCTTATTTTATCCTCTCATCTTACCATCATGGAACATCCCAAGATGTCTCACAAGAAGGGTGATAAAACAACATATGACACTGAGCTACATGAGGAAGTATTAGGTCAGATGGTAACAAGTTTGGTCAGAGAGGTAGGTTTTAAGAAGGAATGGGGATTTGGAGAGGTGTACGGAGGAAATTCCGGAGTGTGGGATAAAAGCACCACCTGCGATGGTGGAGCAATGATAATTGGGAATGCTCAAGCCATCGAAGTTAGAGGAGCACAGCTATCTCAGGGAGCTGTGAGATGACAGAGATAGGGAGGGCCGAGGCCTGTGGAGGGATTTGAAAACAAGGATGAGGATTTTAAAATCAAGATGTTTCTTGACTGGGACCCAGTGCAAAGAGTTGACAGGGGAGCAAGCCGTGCTGCAAGATAAGTTATAGGAAGCAGAATTCTGGATGTCATCAACTTTATGGAAGACTTTCAAAAAGCATTTGATAAAGTAAAACTTTTTTTTATTCATGGCATGTGGGTGTAACTGTCTAGGGCAGCATTTATTGCCCATCACTAATTGCCCAGAGGGCAGTTCAGAGTCAACCACATTGCTGTGGGTCTGGAGTCACATGTAGGCCAGACCAGGTAAGGATGGCAGATTCCTTCCCTAAAGGACATTAGTGAACCAGGTGGGTTTTTCCCCAACAGTCAACATTGATTTCACGGTCATCAATAAACACTTATTTCAGATTATTATTGACTTCAAATTCCACCATCTGCTGTGGTGGGATTTTAACCCAGGTTCCCAGAAGATTTCCTGGGTTTTTGAATTAATAGGTCAGGCAATAATATCACCAGGCCATTGCCTGGACTCTTTGAAAGAAGGGGCACAGAATTATTGAGCTGGGAGGAGGTAGAGCCTAGCGCTGGATGGATAGCCTTCTGGCAGGTCCATAACATACAGTGAGGGGCAGCTGGGTAACCATCAATCTGAAAGGTGGTATGTTTGACACTGCTGCACTCCTCTGGTGGATTGTCAGCCAATAAGCGATTGCTTACTGCTGGCAAGCAGGTTAGCAGTTGGAGGTCATAGCTTCAAAATATTCAGCAAAAGAACTTGCTGTGAACTGAAATGAAATATTTATCACTGGGGATTGTCTCAGTCAGGAACACTTTGCTCGGAAGGGTGGCAGGAGCAGATTCCACAGGTGTGTTCAGGAGATGGCTGACCATGGAGTTAGCTGGTACAAAGAGAGGAAAACAGCTGAGGTGAGAGAGTAAACCGTTTCAAATAGGCAGCATAGGGCTGAATGGCCTCCTCTTGTGCTGGAAAACTCACTGAGTTGACAATCGATATGTCGCAGAATCACTACAGCACAACGCAGATACTGTTATCGGATAGAATCTCACAACATGCAGTGGGCTGAATGGCCTCCTCCTTTGCTGTAGTGATTCTGCGACATGTCGATTGTCAACTCAGTGAGTCTTCCAGCACGAGAGGAGGCCATTCAGCCCACTGTATGGTGTGAGATTCTGTTCAATAACAGTATCTGTGTTGTGACTTGGGATGTTTTGGGCTGTGAGATAAAGTGGCCATAGTCCTGTAGGGCTGCTCTCTCATTACAGAGAGATGACTGGAGGTGGTTTAACCTGAGGGTCACCATGCCCGAGGTGAGGGGAGAGGTTGAGAAGGAGAGTCCTTCATGGTAACCCCAGCCGGTGATGGGAACTGAACCCACGAAGCTGGCATCACACACCAGCCATCCAGCTAACCGACTCCTCCCGATGGAGAAGGTGCCATATAAATGCACGGCTTTGTTTTGGACTGAAAAAATTCACCCCGGGGTCTGTCTTGCTCCCTCCCTGCAGGTATCGTGCTGTCCGACGTCATCGAGAAATATTTTGTGTCGCCGACGCTCTTCAGGGTCATTCGGCTGGCACGGATTGGGAGGATACTCCGTCTTATCCGGGGGGCAAAGGGGATAAGGACATTGCTATTTGCTTTAATGATGTCCCTGCCCGCCCTGTTTAACATTGGCCTGCTCCTGTTCCTGGTCATGTTCATCTACGCCATTTTCGGAATGGCAAACTTTGCCTACGTTAAGCAGGAAGATGGCATCGATGACATGTTCAACTTCCAGACTTTCGGGAACAGTATGATCTGCCTGTTCCAGATTACCACCTCGGCGGGCTGGGATGGGCTGCTGAGCCCCATTCTCAACACCGACAGCCCAGACTGTGACCCCAAGAAGGAGAACCAAGGCACCAACATGAGAGGGGACTGCGGGAACCAGTCGGTTGGCATCGTCTTCTTCGTTAGCTACATCATCATCTCCTTCCTGATCGTGGTGAATATGTACATCGCCATCATCCTGGAGAACTTCAGCGTGGCCACAGAGGAGAGCTCGGAACCTCTCAGTGAGGACGACTTCGAGATGTTCTACGAGGTGTGGGAGAAGTTCGATTCAGAGGCCACGCAGTTCATTGAGTACTCGGCCCTCTCGGATTTCGCCGACGCTCTCAAAGAGCCCTTGAGGGTGGCGAAGCCGAACAAGATCAAACTGATTGCTATGGACCTGCCCATGGTGAGCGGGGACAGGATCCACTGCCTGGACATCCTCTTCGCCTTCACCAAGCGGGTGCTGGGGGAATCCGGGGAGATGGACGCGCTCAAGCTGCAGATGGAAGAGAAATTCATGGCGGCCAACCCATCGAAAATCTCCTACGAGCCCATTACCACCACCCTGCGGAGGAAACAGGAGGAGGTGTCCGCCACGGTCATCCAGCGGGCATACAGAAGGCACCTACTGCGGCGCTCAGTCAAACAGGCCTCGTTCATGTACCGGCACAGAACCAGCGACATTAACACCGTAGTGGAAGATGCCCCTGAGAAGGAAGGGCTCATCGCGGCGATGATCAAGGAGCACTACGGCCCTGAGCTGGAGAGGTCAGAGACAATGTCCTCCTCCTCCTCCCCACCATCTTACAACAGCGTCACCCGTGCAGTCAGTGACAGTGTCCAAGTGAAGGTCTTCGAGCCCGAGCCTGACTGCCAAATAGACCCAAAGAGAATTCTTGATAACGACAGGGAGTCTTTAGTGTAAAGAGAAAGGCGAACTCTCTGAGATGTTCCTGTTTACACACACACACACACACACACACACACACACACACAAAATAAAACAAAAAGGAACAATTCACAAAGTCATTTGTACCAGTTAGATGCGGAAGATTAAGAGAGAAGACTAAAAAAAAGGCGAGGCTATTGTTTTGCTTCACTTCTTCAGCGACGATTCAGAGTTCAGAGCACACGATGTGACTGACCTTTGACCGTGGTCCTGACAGCTTTGCTTCAAGCTTCAAACAACGAGAGAGTTGGAGGGACCGCACACACAAAGTTGTGGCACTAACTTTACTGACCATAGACAAGGCTGGGGGCAGAACTCAGCGACATGAGGCTCCCACTATTCACAAGCGATAGTGACTGATTGTACACATTTATTTGAAATATCATTATGATGGTGTGTCTCCTCCTGGTTATGTATCATCTGCATTCACAATTATCACAAGTTCTGTAGCAAATGTAACACTTATTGCATATGTTATGGGTCTTTCATAAATTTATTATAATATTTGATATTTTTCTACTCAAGCATATAATGGTCTGTTTTTGCACCGGGCTTGTGAGTCTCCTGCCCTCCCCCAACCCCACACCCCCCCCACCCCCCCACCCCCCCCCCCCCCATGTCAGCTCAGGCAATCAGTGACTTTCCCTGTCACCAACTCGACTGTCCAATTCCCTCCATGTTACATCCCAGCACAAGTGAACAAAGTCATTCCCCAGCGATGCTCATTGATGTCGAGAATCGAGGGTTGTTGAACCATCTCGACGCGCGGAGCTGGTTGAGTACATCCAAGACAGAGGACCTGATGGATTTCTGAATGTGAAAGATATAGAGGGACAGCACAGGAAAGCGACGTTGAGGCAGAAAACCGGCCAGGATCTTGCCGCATGGCAGAGCGGTAGAGGGGCTGAATGGCCTGGCCCTGCTCCCATTCCTCACATTTCTATGCAGGGCCTGAGTGCCCAGTTGCACCTCCATGACAGGGCACTCCAGCAAACAGCATTCATAGGAGGTGGGAGACAGGAGATGTGACAAAGGCCTTGCCTGACCCTGTTCGGAACAGGGTGGGGAGTGGGGGGTGGGTTCTGGGGCCAGTGGAAGCCGGGGTTTTGGGGAGGAGTGTGATTGACACAGGAGACCGGTGGGCACCCACCCACCAGCTGCTCCTTTCAAAAAGAGTTAACCAAAAAGACACTTGGAAAGACATTTGACATGTACTGCTGTGATCGCACATAGTTGTTATGCAACCAATTTCTCTTTTTAAGTTATTCCGAAAGAATGACCCTTTGTTCTCGCTGCGGGAATTGTTAGCTCATGATTTGCTGAGAACTGCAGACTTCTTCACCTGCTGTCTTCAGGATCTTCATTTCGAGAGGATTTAATGACTGGATAAAGGAAGGGCAGAGGGAAAGACTTGGTCTCAACTCCTTTGTTCTGCATTCTCTAAAAAGGTGGTGAGGGGGTCTCCCTCACTTCTTTGTTTTATTTATTTTTGGGCGGTCCTTAAATCATGACACAAATACTTCTCTTAGCGAATTAATGAGCGAGTGCTCCTTTGAATTGTAAAGCGACGACTGTGGTCTTTAAGGTGCTTTACCTCAGGTAGGAATGAACCCTTTCCTCTCAGCTTTTCAAACCTGAGACCATGGGCTTCCTGTTGGGCTGGTTTCTGCAGGAAATGCTCACTCCTTCACACCTACTGATGGGCTGCCCTTCTGGGGGAGGTGGTGAGGACAGGTCGCCTCCTGGTATCTACCCATCTGAAGGGATCGGATTGGCTCTTGATGAGAAATGAAAAAAAATAAACAAACGACCTGCCCGACTGCTTTCGCACCCCCAGAACAGAGAAATTTCCTCACCCAGAGCCTATTGAACTCTCTGCCATTGAAACCAATTGAGGCCAAAAACATTGAATGTTCTCAAGAAGGAGTTAGGGCTACAGGGTGTGGGGGAGGCAGGAACAGGAGGACTGAGTTTATCAGCCATGATTATATCGAATGGCGGAAACAGGGTCGAATGGCCTACTCCTGCTCCTAGTTTCTATGTTTTCTGTGAATGTCTCAAAATGCTTTGCAACTAAGGAGGTGTGTGGCCAATGTTGTGAAGGCAACAGATAATTAGTGATCAGTGCGCTCCCCTGCAACTCAATAATGTGAGAACGACTGCCTTTTCTTCTCGCATGAGGTTAGTTAAGGAGGGTTTCCTGCACCCACAATGCCATGGGATTTTCCTCAGTCACCTGAGAGGATGGGCAGTGACGGGGGGATGCTTCTTGTTTACACACCATCTGAAAGACAGCACTTCTGACAGGGCAGCACTCTCGCAGTGGAAGCACTGTATAGGTCAGCCCAGGTTATATGTGAGGCGGGGTGCAAACCCACCACCTTCTGGTCCTGAAATGAGAGTACCACCTGCTGAGGAGCTGAACCAGGGGCAAAGTGAGGAGCTGGATCCACCCCGTCATTTCCTCAGTGGGCGGGAGAGGTTTATCAAAATTACCTCCATGCAATGTTTCTGCACTATTAGGGAGAACTGCTTCTGAGAAATCCCAGAAACATCTCCCGATGAAGTTGATCTTCTCCAGAGTCTTTCCCTGCTTCAAATCTTGGTTAAGTTGACTCGTTACTTTTTTGTAACGATGGCACTGACTGGCATCTGTGGTTTTCCACAAAGGAAGGATGGAGTGAGGCCTATAAGGACTTTAGGGCCTGCTGTCCTCACAGTTGAGTTCACACAGAAACAAAAAGGAAAGTCAGGATTGAACCAGAATGTCAGTCAGATGTCAAACTCATTCATTCAGAAATAAATGTCTACCACAATCCCAGCTTCCTGATTCTCTCCCTCCTTCCCGATTTTATTTTCCTTACATTTATGTTTCTAGAAACCAAACTTTTGAGTTTGACAAAATGTTATGAAAATGTTATTAAAAGTACTATGTTTGAGCTCCTGGCTGATGCTAAATCCTTATTCTCTTGTGATCAGTGTGTTAGATCCACTATAACTTGTTAATGAGCAATGAGACTTCCTGCAAGAGAGAGGTTTTGTTTTAATTCCTTCTTGGGATGTAAGTATCACTGGCAAAGCCAGAAACTATTACTTTGTTCTTAAGTGCCCTTCAGAAGGTGGTGATAATGCTTCCCATAATGAAATGATGTAACTGAGTGACTCTCAGGCAGTTAAGAGTCAACCACATTACATGGGTCTGGTGTCATAGGTAGGCCAGACCAGGTAAGGAAGCAGACTTCGTAGAATCATAGTATCGATACATAGAAGAAACAGGCCATTCAGCCCATCAAGTCCACACTGACAGCCCACCCAGACCCACCCAATTTCCCATGCCAATCCTACATATCCCTGAACACTTTGGGGCAGTTTAGCATGGCCAATCCACCCTTACCTGCACATCTTTGGACTGTGGGAGGAAACCAGAGCACCCGGAGGAAACCCACACAGACACGGGGAGAATATGCAAACTCCACACAGACAGTCGCCGGAGGATGGAATCAAACTCGGGTCCCTGGTGCTTTAAGGCAGCAGTGATAAACACTGTTATAAGTGTTGGAGCACAGGTAACAGAGTAGTCAGTGGGCTTAAATCCTTGTTATTTGAGCCTGGATGGTGAGCCTGTGGAATTCACTACCACAGAAAGTGGTTGAGGCCATAACACTACGTATTTTCAAGAAGGAGATGGATATAGCTCTTGTTGCTAAAGGGTCAGGAGATTTCGGGGAGAGCAGGATTAGTGTATTGAGCTCAATGATCAGCTATGATCATATGAATGGTAGAACAGGATCAAGGGATTAAATGACCTACTCCTGCTCCTGTCTTCTATGTTTGTATGCACACCATTCAGAGGAGCTTGGGCTGACAACAGGAAGCATTCATTCAGGCAACGGTGAGTGGACATCTGAATTTTTTTTATTATTCGTTCGGGGGTGAGGGCATCGCTGGCCATATTGCCCATCCCTAATTGCCCAGAGGGCAGTTAAGATTCAACCACCTTGCTGTGGGTGGGTCAAATATAGGCCAGACCAGGTAAGGATGGCAGTCTCCTTCCCTAAAGGACATGAGTGGACCAGATGGGTTTTCTTCCAACAATCACAGTCATCATTAGACTCTTAAATTCCCAATTTTTTTTTTTTGTTGAACTCAAATTCTACCATGGGCTGTGATGGGTTTTGAACCCGGTGTCCTGAAACATTACCTTGGTCTCTGGTTTAAACAGTCCTGCAATAATAGCACTCGGCCATCGTTTACCCCAAAATTCCTCATTCTTCCATGGGATGAGGGAGATACTCATTAGTTGTCTATCTCCAATTGTCCTTGAGTAGCTCACTTGGTCATCTCAGAGAGTAGTTCAGGGTCAACTGTGGGTCTGCAGTCACGTGTAGGCCAAACCAGGTAAATATGGCAGCTCCCTTTCATAAAGGACTTTAGTGAACCAGATGGGTCTTTCACATGTATCAATGATTGTTGTCATGGTCACCATGACTGGGACTAGATTTATAGTACAGAGTCATCCAGAATCCTCAATGGGATTTGAACTTGCTTTAAGAATAGAAATGGCAAGAAAACTCTCTGGAGAGATGCTGCGCCAATGCTACCCATCCTGCTGTGTTTTTTTTCCCAGAATTCCTGTGTTTGTGTCAGATTTCCAGCATCCACAGTATTCTTTTATTTGAAACTATGTCCCCAGCGCCTTCCATAATCTGAATATCTCATTCAGTGACGCTGCCACATCCAGTTTATCCCAAAAAGAAACTATCGAGGCCGATAATCAATTGGAAGTTGCAGAATTGAGATTGATAGATGTTTTACCAGGAAAGGATACAGTAGGATTGAGGAATCGAGACAGATAGGTGGAGTTAAGGGACAGATTGCTTGATTGAAGACTGGTCTGACGGGCTGAATGGACTGTCTCCTGTTTTTGCCACCAATCCAGTCACTCCCATTGGAAAGTTAGGATGTTGCTTAGTGATAGGCCTTGGCAATACTGAGGGAATAGCTACATGCAAGGGCAAGCAGTTTTGGGCGATCTGTATCCAGGGTGAGCGAGAATCCTTGGGAGAAGGGAAAACAAAACAAAAGGCAAGAAAAATTCCACCAGCTGCGGAAAAGGACCTTCTCCTCTTCCCATCTCCTACCACCACTTGTTGGATCATGTGATGATGGACAACACTCAATGTGGCATCAAATTGTGACATTCCTCCCCCTTCGCTGAGCTCCTGAAAGAAAGCACACTTTAGTCATGGGGCTTTACTGTTTACTAACAAGGGGAGGGGAGGGCCTCGAGGTATTATCACTGAACAGTTAACCTAGAGACCCTGTTCTGGGAACAGGGGTTCCAATCCTCTAAGAGCAGGAGGTGGAATTTGAATTTAATAAACATCTGGAATTAAGAATTTAATGATGACCATGAATCCATTGTCAGCAAAACCCATCTGGTTCGCTAATGTACTGTAGGGAAGGAAACTGCCATTCTTACCTGGTCTGGCCTACATGTGACTCCAGACCCACAGCCATGTGGTTGACTCCTAACTGCCCTCTGGGCAATTAGGGATGGGCAATAAATGCTGCCTGGTCAGCGACGCCCTCATCCCATGAATAAATTTTTTAAAAACTGAAATGCTCTTGCCATTTAAAGCTTGTCGTGGGGTCCTGTAGCTTCTGGGGACTGAAGAGTACAGACACCATTTGAACTTGATGCGATGTTGAGAATTTTGCTTTGGGTTTAAACAATCTGTGGTGACCGCACATGGTCAGCTCTGGGTGAGATTTTCACTTCCCTGGAGGTGACAGGAAGGGGAAATAGGTGAATGTATTTGCCCTAGAGAGGTTTTTGCCCCTTTCCTGCCACCTCCACCATTAAGTGCTGGGCGAGGAGGCCCATGGGTGACTATCCGGGCTCGTCGGAACTTAAGGTCCTTAAGTGGCCAGTGAATGCGCCACCTCTTCCAATCACCTGTCTCCCCAGTGGGTAAGGGATGTGGCTCTTTTCCTGACTCAGAAATCATGGTGGCTTGCCTGCCAATTTAAAGAGAGTGGGGCGACACAATTTTGGGGAAATAAGGCACAGAAGGGGGCAGCCTCTTAACTCCTTCAAATCCCTTTCCCTCACCTCTCACCTACCTGACCGTCCCCTTCTCGCCATGGCGCCACCCCTGTGAGAAGGAGAAAATTAAACTTACTTCCTCGCTGTTGGGTCTCAGACGGAGTAGGCCGCAACGGGTGGACCTTAGGACTCAGAAGCAGTGAGACAACAGTGCCAAGGTCTGAGATTTTCCTCTTAGTGAAATGATTGGCAGGGTGAGTTATCCTGACTGTGCGGATGACGTTTATGTCCTTATTTAACATTCTTACCGCCACACTTTCAAAACCAAAACAAAAAAGACTACATCCCTTGTTTTTGGAGCGTGCATGTGAATACCACTCTTCATGGATTTAATTTTTATCGGGCTGGCTGTAAATCTCAGTGAGTTGCCGTTGGTGACCTAAATCTGTATTTTCAGCTGCGATCCCACCCCAGGTTCGGGGAAATGTGTCCAGGAGAAGTGAATCCCATGTGTTGGTGAGGATGCTGCATTTGTTGAGGGAGGATTTCCCACCACCCACCTTGTGACCGCTTACCATTGTGGATCTTGGAGTGCGGGCGCTTGTTTAGAGAGTCTTGTGTCAGACATGTGGACAAAATGGCCCATTGTAGCTGTTTCATGTGTGAGTAGTACCTCGACACTGGGGATACTGGCCTGGGAAAGGATGTTCATGTTGATACATCCATCCTGTCAGTGGATTGACAGGATTGTGTGAAGGCAGCATCTCCAGGGTGTCTGCTGGACATGGTCCATGGGTCTAACACATATAGGACAAAGGGGGACAATGACTGCTCTGTAAGCCATGAGATAACAAGGTGTAGAGATGGATGAGCACAGCTGGCCAATCAGCATCAGAGGAGCAGGAAAGCTGACGTTTCGGGTCGGGACCCTTCTTCAGAAATGACATTTCTGCACATAAATGCAAACCTGATTGACAAGGCAAGCCAAGTAAAGACATGAGGGTGAAAGAGATAGAAGGCGACACTGAGTGGGTTAGATTGACAGGTGTTGGGAAGAAGGTGAACAAACCTATTGGAATGAGCATCCTGTCAAGTCAATGAGCCTCTCAGTACCCAAGCATTTGATTTGAGAGCAAATAAATGGAATTACTAAGGAAATCCTTTGCAAATTTCTATCCTGAGATAATAGGAACTGCAGATGCTGGAGAATCTGCGATAGCAAGGTGTGGAGCTGGATGAACACAGCAGGTCAAGCAGC